>VZRL01003983.1:688308-767454 GCA_013397895.1 Origma solitaria | reverse complement strand
TATATATATATATATATATACTTATGTGTAAAGTTCCTGCATGCCCTGGTTTATAGCTATATCTCTCCCCTTGAACATGTGCCTGTCCCATCCCATCCATCCCTTCCTTATGGGAACAAGATGGAGCCATGCAGTGGATGTTTCTCTTTCCCAGAGGCTCTCCCTGTGCTCTGGGTTCTCTCCTCCTTGGCTGGTGGCTTTGCTGTGGCCCTTGCACCCAGACCCCTCTCCCCTCTCCCCTCTCCCGTGGCAGTGACGATGTTTATTGAGTGTCACACACAGCCACTCCTGCATTTTTCATGGAGCTGCTCTCTGGGGGCGGCGCAGGCTGATAATCAAACAGCACCAGAGCAGAGATTGCTGCAGCTCCCGCTCCAGCTGGTGCTCACCCTCCTGTCCCTGCACCGGGCCCTGACAGCTGCCACCCCCTCGGTCACAGATTTCATTGAGCCGTGCTCTGTTCACAGGCTCTGAAGGGTGGGAGAAGGCACAATGTCCCTGCCTGACTCTGAGCTCTGTGCAGCACCCAGGGATGTGCCTTTGCTGTGATGAAGCAATGCTGCAGAAACCTCACTCCTTGCGTTCCATCCTCCTCTCCCTCTGGCCACCCCAGAGCCTGCATTTCCTAATCCTGATCTCGGACAGACATGGAGCAATCGGAAATATAAACCAGAAAATGGTGCCTTAGGGCTGACAGTGCCTTACAGTGCAGAGCTGACATTTATTTCTTGGTGTGCTGCCCTAGAGAAAGGCAAAGTTGGGTCCAAGAACTTCTCAGTTTCCCACTCCCTCCAAAACCATCTTTCCCAGCACTTGCTCAGTTCCAAGCACAAACTGACATGGCCAGGAGAGCTGCTCCTGGTTATAGGGCAGGAAAATAGCTGCTTGAACTCCTTCATTCCATGGGATAAGGAGTCTCTGGAATGCTGGGGGAGATCCCCAGGGCTGTGGGACTTCATGGTGTGAAGGAAGAGAGGAGCAGGCTGTGAGCTCTGAGAGAAACAAGAGCATCTGTTTTCCCCACCCTTTGATAGAGAGTTGCCCTTTGCTTGTTTATTTTATTTTTGTGATGAATTGAATTCTCTGGATGAGAAAAAGTATGGAAAAGTGGTGAAATCTGAAAAATTGTATTCTTGGTTCTATCCCTGCTTGAACAAGACATGAACCCGTGCACAGTCAGGGCTCGTGGTCCTATTCCATCTCCTCATCCCTCCCCTGAAATAAAACAGGCAGTGACAAAGAGGTAATTTATGAACACTGAATAATTCAAGTGACTTCCATGCCCTGCTCCTTTTTTTGTTGTTGCCCCTTGGGAGAATCCACCCCCTGCCACACACATGGGGCCTTGGCGAGGGGGAGATTCTCCTGGGAGACACGAACATTACACATTTTCCTTTCATCCATCCTTCCCTCTGGCCATCTCTCCCTCTGTACAAACATCTGCCTTCCCAGCCAGCCCTTTCCATACTTTGTTTTCCCTGCCTTGCACACACACCTCAGCCTTGCTGTGCTGTGCTCCAGCCTCCCTCAAGAGCACTCCATTTCAATAGGAGATGGGACCTGGGAATTTGGCTTTAATATTTCATAAGCTTCCTTCTAAAATGTAAAGCATATTTATGTTATTTGCATCAACTACCAGGAAAAATACTGCCTTCGATTTGCAGGCAGATCCTAACCTGCTGCCCACTTTTCCAGGGCAGAGCATAAAAAGCACAATTTATTCAAAGGAACCCTTTCTCCTATTTACATTTATATTGAATAATTTAAAACAACTTTCTCCACTTCCATAAATTCTTCCTTGTAGGGTGGGAGAACCTGTCCATGTCTGAGGAACATGTTCCTGAGGAAACTTAGCTGCACAGCACAGAGATGTTTGCAAATCTGATGGCACCTAAGGGACCATCGTGCTGGGCCAAAAATCGCCAGGTCCCTCCCAAATTCTGTCCCTGCCTCTTTTGCTGTGTCTGAAGATGGGGCACAAAGAGATCGATGCAGGCTGATGTGAGAGTCTAGCACAACAAACCCAGTTTCAACAATTTTAACTCTGGAAAAAGGTTGCAGGACCATCCCTGAGGAGTGTTAGAGCTGAGCTGCTCCAGCAGCATCCAGGGCGGCAGCTCATCAGCCAGTGCCAATCTGTAATAATCATTGAGTTGATTTAAACCCACTGAACACCACTTCCCAACTTTCATTTCCTCTCTCCCTGGGCATGTTTAGGCTCTTTGTCTCTTATCTCTTTCTAATAGTTTATATTTTCATCACTTTCCCTTCCTCAGGGTTTTCTTGGCAGCGTTTTCTGAGGTCTGGTCTGTTTGCTGGATCCAGAGTTAATGTTGTTACTCTACTCTGGTGTCCAGGTGCACTGTCCATCACTTAGGCACGACAGTGATGGGAATTGAGCCAAAAATGAATCAAGCTCTCACGCCCCAATGGATGGGTGAGCATCCCTTGGAAGCCAAAGCAGGAACCACCAGAGAGGAACATCTACAGCAAATCTCAGTGCAGCAGTGAATCCACAGTAATTGCCAATAGAGAGAGTGGAAGCTTAAATAATGTCTAATTTCCTAATTTAAAAACTGTCTCTACCACACTAAAGGCTCCAGCACAGAGCATGATTCAAACTTTACCATGTGCCTTGGACAGCTGATTCCCCCCATTTTAACAGCATATTAGGCATGATTTTATCCTTATTTCTTTAATCCATGCCAATCTCAGCCTCTCTGTGTGGTAGGCAAATGCTCTAGAGCAGTAGGTGGATCTTCTGTGGCTGGAAAAATCTCCTGATGCTGAGTGGTGATTGTTGGTTTGGCCAGGGGAAGCCAGGGAAGGACTGGAGGAGGCGTGGAGCAGACAAAAAGGGTAAATTCAGCCATGCACAGCTCCTCCGTGGCAGGAACCTGCAAGTTTCAGGCATATATTAGATGTGATACATATTCCATCATCCAAACAAACTGCAGGGAATGCCGTCCTCAAATTGCTGTGAATTAGGAGCCATTCAAACGCAGCCCAAAGCACTCGTGAACTATTTGGGTAAATACTCTTTTAATCTGGTGCTGACTCCATTAGAAACACAAGAACCTAATTTCTGCTTGCAGTAAAACCAGAGAAAGATGTTGGCAAATCAAAGCTGATGGAGTAACAGAAGTGTTAGTGTTTTAATTGAATGTGGAATAAATCCACCTGCATATAATACCTCCCCAGAACATTCCACCTCAAAGATAGCTTCGTTTTCTTTTTTTTTTCAGTCATTACTAGAATTTCAAGGTTAGAGATTAATTATAATGGTAATATTGCCATTTATTTTACTGCCAGCTGTACTGGGAGAATAAATCTAGCTTGAAAATAAATTGTGAGTACTGTGTCCACACTTAAAAGCTTGTGATACTGCCTCTGTGTTAATGAAATATTATTGACTGATTCTATTGAATTTGGCAAAAACCCTTCCCTTGCTGCTTCTCCTGCACCGAGGCACAAATCTTGGAAAAACAAGATCTTGTTTAAACAAGAGTTCAGCTCCTGGCATCTATCAAAGTGGAGCATCAGGGAAGAAAATGAACACCCCTTCCTTCCTCTATCTTAATCCACAATGTTTCCATTCCTCCTTCTTTTGCCTTCTTTATTTCCCTGAAATCCAATGTATGCAGCAGGTACCTCCTGGCTGTGTTTTATGTTTAAGGGCACTGATACCCATTTAATTAACTCCATAATTGTGTGGTTACTGCTGGCCTTCACATTGCACAGTAAGCAGCAGATACAGATGAAGGCAATAATTTCATGGCTGTTTCTGTCTTTCCCCACTGCTGGTCTCTTAGGGACAGATTTAGATTGTCCTTTCGGAAGCTTAAAATTAGGGAAAGCCTTTCTTAGACCAGGGAGAGATCCATCAGCAGTTCTGGTGGAGGTGCAGAGGCTGGAAGGTGCCTGGGGCTCACACAGGGGGCAGGGATGGAGGGATGTGACCAGAGAAAGTTGGGAGGAAAGTCCTACAGCAAACCTAGGCCAAGAGAAAGAAAAAGAAAATAACCTCTTTACTCCCTTTTAGCACCTCTTTTGCTTCTTGAGGGATCCCTGCTTGTCTATTTGCCTGCTCACAATACCCTTGATGGAATTCTCTTTATCTGAAGCCATTCTCAGAACTAGAAAGAAACATTTCCCGTGACCTGCTGGCATTTGGAACTGGGGTCTACAGGCAAACTCAGCCTTTCTGCGCTGAAAAAAACCCCACAGAGAAGGGCTGAAGAGCGTGAAACTCTTGGCTTTATTCACAAACTGCTGATATGTGATGCCCACAGAACAAATTGCCCATTAATTGGGTAAATGGTGATAGGAAATGACAACTTCTCCTCTCCCAGCTCTCCTAATCCATCTTCACTGGTGCATCATTATCTTGCTTGAAGTTTGAGTTGTGTCAGGACTTAAAAAGGATTAAAATATGAGGCAACAGGTAGGAGCAAAATGAAAAACTTGGCAAACACTGCTGTTTGGATAGACACAAACAAAGAACGAGATTCAAAGCTGAGATCCTCTGGTGGTTTCCACTGGAACTTCGAGCTCTCTTCACTTGTGAGAACATCTGGGATCCATATGGCACCAATGGCACTTGCCACAGCACTGGATGAGCTGGAAATTCTGTTTTAGGAACCAACATAAAATCTTCTTTCTGGGTACACTTCCCAAAGACCCAAACTGTGATATCCTTCAAGCACCAAAGAGGGGCCCATTAGAACGCTTGTGTTTGAGCATTTGGAGCAATTATTCATGTTCACCCAGCTCCAAACAGCTACCAAACACCATGTGTTTTTCCTCAGTGTTAATAAAATCCTAAATGATTCTTCATTAAGAAGCCCATTAAGACGACTGCAGTTTCCTCGAAGCTCATTAGAGGATATTCTCACCACTAAATTATCACACTGGAGTTTTATAGGAGGCAGAGGAAAGATGCCCTATTGTGATTAATTCATGATAGATTTTCTTCTTCTCTGCTTGCAGTCTGTTCCCCAGGCTCAGCTTTGCAGATTTCCCAACTTTGGGAGGATAATACTCATCCTTCAGCTTGGCTTTGTGGGAGAAACATTCCAGAGCTGAGCCTGCCATCCCTACTTGTGGAACTTTCCTTCATCTCGTGGCCTGTCCTCTGCACAGACAGTTCCTGCCACTCTGAACTAGGATTAGGATCAAGGGCAGCCCTTGCAAGGCAAAAATCTGAAGGCAAAACAGCAGAAAACAGAATCATTAAGCCCACGCTGGATCAGTGTTCTCCTCACTCCAGATTCTCCCGAGCCCAGTGGGAAGCTCCAAGAGCTGGGGATCACTCAAGTGTGGGAACAGAGGCCGCTGTGACAAACCAGAGCTGCTCAGATCTCCCACTGAGTATTAAAATCTCATTTTATGGTACATTATACACTTGGCCTTTTGAACAATCAGTGGCCATAAATGGTTGTTTGCATCCCGGAGCCAAATCTAGGGAAAGAACAAGAGATAATCCGTCTGGCTGGAGAGGATGGGGTGGGAAGGGCCAGCGCTGCACAATTATTTATGTCCACTCAGAGACACAGGGAAATGAAATGCATTAAGGGGGCTGCCAGGCCCTCCTCAGAATGGGGCTTTAAATGATATTGATGTGGTGCTAATGGGTGCACAGTTTGTCTTCTGTGTATTACAGCTCTGAGCTTGGCGCTGGCACTTGGAGCGGCAGCTTAGGCATAGTTGGTCTCTTTAGGAGGATTTATTTCGGGGGATTTGGACTTTCAAAGGGCTGCAGAACCCATTTGACCCAACAAGAGGATCAGGGAGGTGGCAGGGGTACCCAGCCACGGTGCCACGGCTTTCACTCACGCTTCATTCACCAGCCAAGGGTCAGGAATCCTTCTTAAATTGGGATTTTTTCCTGAGTAAGGAATGAAGAATGAATCTGAATAATATCCCTGTCTGAGGATGACCCTTGGCAAGGGGCTTTGAGGCTGGCAGGATGTCACACGCTGCCCCAGGATGTCACACACTGCCCCAGCAAGACCCAAAATCCCCAGGGTTTTGAGGCAGACTTCCTTCAAGAAGCCACATTTTTCAGGTGACAGAGGAAAATTTTGTCCACTCCTCCAGCCTGTGTGGCTGCCTTGGAAATCTCTCCCACCTACAGATAAAAACTCCTCATATGTGGCCTATTCCTTTCAGCTTTAATCTCCTCCGGAATCAGCTATTAAATCAAGAGTGCGTGTGATTATCTTTGGAAGGAAAGGTGCAGGGTTTGAAGGCAGGAGCTGTTTATTCATTCAGTTCCTCCGGCAGGAACGCTGATCCTGGCATGGAATTAAGGGAGGAAGGGCAGAGCTGCAATTTGTTGGCTTGATCTGACAGCCAATTTTCAGATCTGGATCAGAAAGTCATAAAGGGAGTTTTAAAAGTGCCTGCATTTGGGTTTAGCTCTGTGGAGGAGAGTGTTATTTTTCACTCTGCTTTCAGAGAAAAGTTTTTAATGTGTCAGGGCAGTTTTTAAGGATTCAGTTCATTGTGGCATCAGCTGAAGCCAGCTGAGAGCAAAGTGCTGTGCACTGCACAGGCATGAAGCAAACACAGAGGGCTCAGAGATTCTAATTAATTATTAAGAATAACTGAGGAAATCGTTGAAATCTGGAATGGTTTGTGTTAGAAGGGACCCTGGCCTGGGACACTCCCAGGGATGGAGCAGCCACAGCTTCCCTGGGCAACCTGTGCCAGCATCTCCCCACCCTCCCAGGGAAGGATTTCCTCCTCACATCTGATGTAAATCTCTCCTCTTTTGGTTTAAAACTGCTCCCCCTTGCCCCATCACTGTCTGCCTGTGTGAAAAGTCGCTCTCCATCTCTTTTATATTAACCAACGAGTGATGAATCACAGCAATGGATGTGTGCAATGCTATTATTTTCCAATCCCCTTCCTTCTGGTGCAAACCCAGCCCAGAGTCAGTGGAGTGAAGCTGCTGTGGTGTCAGAGGAGTGTTTGATTCCTGTCAGGGCTGTGGGTAAAGGAATGCATCGGACTTGTGTCTGGGGGAGTTTCCAGCCTCTCTTTCTTCAGGGAAAACTTTCTCCAGATGTCCTGGGGAAAACACAGTCAGATCTATTGGATGGCAACTCAGAAATGCAGGCAGGAGCCAGCCAGGCCACCTGAGTGTGGCGTGTTTTTCCTCACTCTCCCTCTCTCCACGAGCAGAGATAATTATTTCCGTGGCTCTAAAGTGAACATCCCTGATATGAGCTCTTCCTCTTATCACGAGGCAGCTGCAAAATTGCTTTCAATTTGTTCTACAGTTGGGTTGTGCTCGTGAACTCCTCGGTTGAGTAAGACACGGGAAAAACATTTGGGAAGGAGGGAGCAGAGAGGAGACCAAGGGGTTGGGACAGGGGAGGCTGAAGAGGTGAAAGCTGGGGTGAAATATCCTGGTTTCAGTAAAAGCTCAAGGGTCACAGCAGAAGAGCTGTGTCCTTTGGCTTTCCAGAGTGAGAAGCATGTGGATGTGAAGCTCTACAGGAAGGCAAAAACCTTTAACATCTATGGTTTAAATAAATCTTTCTGGGGAGCACACCCAGCCTGGTGTCTCTTCTCCAGCAGTGAGAGCAAAAAGGGAAGCACAGCCACTGTGCAAGCGTGGAACGGAGTAAGAAATGAAACCCTGCAGGTGAAATTGTGTCCTCTGAGAAGTGAAAAGCAATTTTTCTACTGACTGCATCTGACCAGAGCTCTGCTCTCCCCCCATCAGATGCCAGGCCTTGGTTAACTCTGCTGCCAAGGTGTCTCCTTGCAGTGCAATAAAAATAAAACACTCTCTGATCCAGCTTTCCTGGTAGCACTGACTTTGTTTAAGCAACTTTATAATGAACCCAGCTCTTCTCCCAATAGATGCCTTTGCTATAATATCCTAGAGTAACAATGAACTAAAATAAATCAGCTTCTACAAACCCAGAAACACATAGAAGGGAATGTAAACCAATTTCTGGTCTAGTTGAGGTGCACTGAGATTTCACAGAGTGGCATGAAGCTTGAGTGGATTCTGAAATTGCTCTTGAGCCTGTGAATTCAACTCTCTTTTCTCTGCCTGCAGAGATGTTTTTCTTAACTCCTTGAAGGCTGTCCTTGTGTTCACCCTTTTTTGGTATCTACAATTCATGGGGATGTGTTTGGATATTTGGCTTGAGCTATGCAGAATTCAAGGTGCTGAATGTTCAGAGCCCTTCGCTGACCAAAAATTTAACAGTTCTTGGGTCTGGGAAAGAGGCGTCTGGGAGAGAGACATTGTCACTCGTGGGGAGCACCTCACCCACCATGGCTGGGAGCCACACTGCTGGTGACTCTAGAGCTTGGGGAAAAAACGTTGGAAATTGGGGGGAAAATGGAATTATAGCAAAAATCGGAATTATTGTGAAAATTAGTGGCACTGCCTGGAAAATCCTGCAGGTTCCCAAGCCCTGCTGGGAAAAAGAGACCCATCCTCACCGTCCTGCCTTCAACAAATGCCCATCCAGTGTGTAATTAACCCAGTTAGCAGAGACATTGATGCATGCTAACTCCATGAAACCAGCTTATTATCCGCGCTGCTAATTAGCCATGGGAAAACAGGCACGGGTTTTATGAATATCCATTTAAGAAGGGGGAGGAGGAAAGGCAAACCTGTTGAAACCAATTTTTAACCCTCTTATTCCTTTGCTTTTTAAAACAGGAACGAATTCAAGTGCCCATGTCAGGGAGGGATTGGTTTGGAAGGCTCGGGCAGGGGACGGGATGGAGGGGGAGTGTGGTTTTGGGGGGTCAGGGTGAAAATCTGTGGGGAAATGGGTTTTACCCTCAATTCCTGTGCATGTTTGGATCAGGGTGACCTCTCTGCCTGCCTGGCCATGTTAATCCATGCTGCTGTTGAGATCGTAGCCTCACCTGGCTGGAGTGGAGCTGCAGAGAGCCCTGAGCAGGGACTGGGGGGAGCAGCAGCAGAAATGTGCATCCAGTGCTGCCTCACCAGGCAGAGCTGTCACTCACAGGAAGCTCATTCTGGAGTTTGCTGCTGCATTTGGTATTCGGAGAAGAGCCCAAATTGCTGATTGTGCTGATGGGATATGAAAGGCAGGATGGAGTTTTATTGCGGAGCAGTTGACCTTGCTCCAGAGATATTACTGATACACAGCTGCTATTCGACGTGGCAAAACACTGTAGTCATTATGTGAATGTGCCTGCTAAGAGAAGCAATTAGACTTCAGAGCATTAGGATTTGCTTTAAAAAAAAAAAAAGGCACATTCAGGTAGGAGGATGGAGCAGTTCCCTCTCTGTGTCATGTGGTGGGATTGATCTGCAGGAGCCCAGAGGAGCTTTGTGCTGTCCTGAGGGTCCAAACAACGACCCTGCCCCATTCCAAACCAGCTGAAGGCAGGTGAGAGTGTGGTTCTGTAGTTGCTCAGTGGGATTTCGGCATTAGCGAGGCTGATCTCAAAGGCTGTGAGGTATCACAGAACCACTGAGGTTGGAAAAGCCCTCCAGGATGGAGCCCAACCTGTGACTGATCGCNTTGCTTTAAAAAAAAAAAAAGGCACATTCAGGTAGGAGGATGGAGCAGTTCCCTCTCTGTGTCATGTGGTGGGATTGATCTGCAGGAGCCCAGAGGAGCTTTGTGCTGTCCTGAGGGTCCAAACAACGACCCTGCCCCATTCCAAACCAGCTGAAGGCAGGTGAGAGTGTGGTTCTGTAGTTGCTCAGTGGGATTTCGGCATTAGCGAGGCTGATCTCAAAGGCTGTGAGGTATCACAGAACCACTGAGGTTGGAAAAGCCCTCCAGGATGGAGCCCAACCTGTGACTGATCGCCACTGAGTGCCACATCCATTCCTTCCAGGGATGGCGACTCCAAACCCCTCTGGGCAGCCTGACCACCCTTTCCACCGAGAAATTCTTCCCAATGTCCACCCTGAACCTGCCCCGGTACATCCTGAGGCTGTTCCCTCTCCCTGAGGATGCAGGATATATGAAATATAGGCCAGCCCAGCTCAGGGAGGGAGGCAGGGAAGGTTTCTGTGCTTGCTGGTGAGCCGTAATTATGTTCAGAGCCTGTGTCAGCGATTACACTTGTTCCACTTGTACAGCACAGGGCTGCTGCCTTGTTTAACAATGCACAGCTCATTGTTCTCGCTGCAGCCTCAACGCCACCAAATTGATATTGCTTTTCCACGGGCAGGCAGATAAGGCACATGCTCGGCACGGTGTCAGGGCCACGATAGCATCGCCACGCTCGGGGAAATTAAAAACCTCGGCGTGGCAACAAAACCCCTCTTCCTGCCTCGGCAGCACAGAAATTTCCCAGCAGGAATTAGAAAGAGAGCGAGTGAGAGGGATGTGCCACCTTGAGGCTGTGGAGAAGGGAGGAAATCCTGGAAGGGATGGGAGCCTGGAAAAGCCACTGGGAACACAAGTACATCACTCAGTGGGGAAGCCAAAGTCACACCTGAGGTTGTCTCTAAATTTAGGCTGGGCCTTTAAAACAACTGATGGTTTTAATGCCAAAATACGCTCTGCCTTCAGCTGGGACACGGGAAAGTGTTGTTTCTATGGCAGAGGGTGGGAATCTGTCCCAAATCTGTCCCAAATCCATCCCGTGATGCATTTGGGAATGAGGGGAGATTAAGAAGCAGGAGAGAACTGGAAGGAGAATGGTGAGCATGAGATTGCCTCTGACAGGCAGACACAGTGGCAATTTTTTCCCCAAGATGCATTTTTGTCCTTCACTGAAAAGTGCTCATTTGTTGTAGCAGAGCTATTCAAGATTTGGAAGCGTTCACGAGGAATTTTCTGGGTTGGAAAAACAGAGTTTGAAATTATCAAGGCACCCCAGTCTCATGCAATCAGGACACAAAGTCTGGGAAAGTCTGAGTCGAAATTTACCCTTTCACTTGAAGTTTAAACTTGAATGCTTTAAAATACCCTAAAGCTTAAAATCAAAATGGAACAATCTAAAGTTATTGGAGGAAAGGAATGACCCAATCTAAGCTGTATTTCTACTGGTCATCTGGGGAAAATTGGCAACACATCGACTTTATGCTTCAATTTGAGATAGATTTCTGTCAGTCAAAAAAATTATTCCCTTCTCCATGCTTTTTTCCTCTTTGTTTGGTGCAACATGAGGACGCTGAGGGATGTCTGCAGGACCTGGGAGTGTGGGACTCTGTGATCTCTGTGCCCAGAACCTCTCCGAGGAGCCTCTCCCTGTGCCAGGCTGGGCAACAGCTCTGCAGGTGGGCACTGCTCACCCCAAAGGGAACAAACGATCCTTTTCTCTTGCCTCATCCCCAGAGAACAGAACTTTTCTCCTCTATTGGATTACATTTACTCAGGTTTTTTGCACCTCCACCTTTCCCCAGCCTGGAGGAGCTCTGGGAGGGCAGTGGGAAGGGCAAGCTCCAGCATGGAAATGTGGGATGCTGTCCTGCCTGGATATAGAGGCTGTGTCTGGGCCCTTCCCTCTTCAGCCCAAGCCACTTGGAGAAGACAAGCACTTTCCCAGAGCCTCTGCTCCATGCCAGGAACGACCCTCTGGAGTATTCCCATTTCCATAGATTTACTGGCTTAATGCTTTGTTAGAATGATAAAAGCCAGTTAATTATCCCTTATGAGATTCTGCCTCCCCACCTGCCTTCCTCGGCCCCCCCAGCCCGGCCTCCCCACGGCTGGGTATTTATCTTTTGTTCATCCACTTGATTTGGAGGCGAATAAATTGGGAAAGCTGGAGTGATTCATGTACTGTGGATTGCATATTGATCTGGCACGCTCTCCTCCTTAAAGCCCCCATTAGTCACGCCGATCAATGGCTCCTCCTGGAAGGGAATCCACGTTTGTGCAGCCAGGATGGGAGGTGCAAGCTGGGGAAAACTCTCTGCACTTCACAGCCCCTGCCCAGCCCCTTCTATTTTATTTTTTCCCCCCCAGAAATTTGGATGCTTAAAAGTTTGCGGAGGCGGGATGTCTGTGCTGCACTTCCACCTCAGCCGGGGAGCCCCTGAGACCCTGCCTGGTGCAGTTTAGAAACACTTCCAGGAGCTGCTGGTGATTGTATCTCTGCCAGTGAACTCTTTTTGATGGGTTTCAAAAGCCAGGAGGTGAAGGAACATGTTGTTTTGCAGGCTACTGGAGAAATATTTCCTCCTACGAGGAAAAACACAGGGTTTTCCATCAAGAACAGGGTGCTATCAAAACAGTATCACTCCACACGAGTCTGGCATTAGCTGATCTTCCAGCAGAGCTCATAAAACGCTTTACGGAGGCACAGCAGCATCACCTTTCTCTGAATCAGACACAGCCAGCACCTCCCTGGCTAAATGAGGCTATTCACACAGCCATCAGAGAGCCACCAGCACTGCCAAATCCACGTCTCAGCCTCCTCACTCCCTGCTTGTTTCCTTTCCTTATTCACTTTCACTCAGGAAATTCCATGCAGGAATGTGGATCCGTGGCACATTTTCTGTCCCCTGGTGTGGGGAAGCAGTTTTGAGGTAGGGGCTGAGGTGACAGACACCCAAAAATTCTGCAGCTCAGTGGTTTTCATCCTGCGCTTTGAAGAATTTTGGGGGTCAGCAGATTAAGGAGCTGCAAGAAGAAACTCAGAAAAGCCAAGTTGTTGTCAGCAGGCTTAACTGAGGTCTCCAGGGGTCAGGGAAACTATTCCTGCATGAGAAACTTAACAGGATCAGAAATATAAAAAGGGACTGAGAGCTCAGTGTGTGGTTGGGGCTAAGTACTCGAACATGAGGATAAGGCAGGAAGGACTTTTGGTCTGTTTAAGGTTTTTTTATATTTATTCCAGACTCAGTTCTCCTCAAGAGGTTTTGCGTCCTGTGTCAGAGCTCCTTCAGAGCCAGGTGGCAGAGCTCTGGTGAAAACAGCTGGGAGAGCATTCCTGTTGTCCTCGATGTGCCCTGAGAGAGGGACACGATGTCCCTCAGGCTCCTCCTGAAATTCGAAAACCAACTCCTCCAATCATCCCATGGCTATTCCAGAAGCAGGAGCAGCTCACCCCAGCTCAAAGCCACCGTTCTGCCCTCACTAACCAAGCAGAGGCAATTAATTTGCTTTGGGAATCCTTCCTCTGCTGGTTCAGCTGAGCCATAAATCATTCTTTCTGTTCAGGAATGATCCCAGGCTGTCCCTGCTGGGAACAGCACCCCTGGGAGCAGCGAGGAGCATTCTCTGTGCTTCACCAACCTCTCCATTTTTCCCAACCCAATTCTCCCCGAGGCTGCTGGTGCCCGATGTGTCCTTCCCAGAGGGTTCCCCTCTCCATGGTGCTGGATCTGCACCGAGGAGGAGAGGAGCAGGTCCTGTCAGGCTGATCAGAGCCTCAGCACCTTGAGATGCTGCTAACACGTTCTGCCTGCCAGGCTCGGGCTGATGGAGGCTCCTGACAGGCAGCAGCTTCCCTGCGTGTTAAACATTAATGGCTTTCCAGCTCTGCCTCTGGATTTTCAGTTGCGGAGGTGTCAGCCCGCGACAGGACAATTACTGCCCGAGCTCCAGGCTCCTGGAGAGGCCTGAATTCAGGGGCTGAATTCAGGGTGTGTCACACGGCAGGGCACAGGACACTGCTGGGGAGTGTTCTCCATCCCCACCAAGGAGGAGGAGTGGAGGTGTTCCACCCAATATCTGATTATTCCTGTTAAAACCTAAAACCGCGGCGCAAATCCACCACCATTTTCCTCTGCTTCCCTCATTTTGGATGACTCTCCCGGTCCCCATCTGCATCCTCACCTGATGCATCTCTGCAGACGTTTGGCTCTCTGCTCTCCCCAGCAATGGCTGCTTTTCAGGGCAGCTGATCAACGGCAGTGTTGTATAAAATCCCAGCAGCTCTTTTTCCTCTTCCTCCTTTTGTATATGATTCACGATTTTGTCTTTCATGAAAGCTCCTGTCAGTGAAATATGTCTCCTCTGTGAAATTTCGCCAAGCTGAGGGTTTTCCCTGCTGAAAATATCTGAAACTGCAAGTGTTAGAGGTTTTGGTACAAATCTGCCTTCATGAGACTCACCACTTGGAACGGATTCAAGATTTCCTTCATGGCCACATGATCTTTCACATAGGCTAGATTTGAAAACAAACTCGCTTGCTCTGCCAAAAAGGGAGGAATCCTTTCATGAAAACAGGATGAGTTCCAATTCAGCAATGATCCATGTAAACACAAAAATATAGGGTGCCATCTTTCATAAATCCTAGGCATTAAAAGATCAGCTAACAGAAAATGGCATGATTGCTTTGAAACCCACATCATTTGCGCTGCTGGATGGAAAAACACGGACACGGGAAATAAAAACAGCAGGACACAAATGTTAATTACTGGAGAAACAGCCCTTTCCTAAATTGTGTGTGTGCCTCGTGTGTGTCTCTCTGCCTCTCACTCTCTTCTGGCTGGAGGACTCCAGCTCAAGGTTTGGTCCAGCCCCACAGGAATTGGGGACAGGAGCCACAACCCAAGCTGCAGTTTCAGATCTTTTTGTAGTCCCAAGCTGCTTGTGAGCATCTCCAGGTGATGTGCTGGCCCTGGGGTGCTGAGGATCCTCTCTAGTTCCCACCGGGGCCATGTGAGGAGAACATCCTGCTGTGACCTAGAGCTCGGTGTGAAATGAAACCCTGCAAGCTCCTCCAGCCTCAGCAGCCTTTGTGCAGAAGAGGTTCCGAGCGAGGCAGACGTGCTCTGCAGCCTGTGATGTGCACTGCTGCTCACTCCTAAGCCCTGCAGGCTGGAGACCCTTCCCTCAGCAAGGAAAATATCCCTCTTTTCCCTCTTTTTCCACTCAGGGAGGAGCACTGACCCTTTCGCCCGTCCCCATCTCCCCCGGCCCCACTCGGAGCATCCATGGCCCCAGTTCACTCCAGAAATACTCCTGCCCATAAATACTGCCTTTTATAGCTGCAGCCAGGCTCTGAGGGATGATGTGGCCTAATGGTTCCATCCATTTGCTTTTCTAATAGTCATATCAGTAATATTGTGAGTGCTCGGAGCCACAGATAAATCCTGCTGCTCTAAACCCTGGTCTGCATTTCACACCACGGAGCCCTTTTCACTCAAGTCACTCCTCTGGCACAAAGCTCCCGCCTGGCTCAGGGATCACCATCCTCCAGGGAAACTCCCTGGGGACAAGGCCTGTTGCTTTAATCCGAGGATGAAGCTTTTCCCCCACTGTTTTCCATGCACACGCTTTATTACGGTGAAAATGAAAGTGTCTGTTCGTTCCCCACTCGGTTGTTTGTGTGGGGGAATTGTTGGAAGGGGAGAGAACGGAAAAAATTCTGTCTGAAAGGAAAGGAAGGAAGGAAGTGAGGGAGGGAGGGAGGAAGGAGGGAAGGAAGGAAGGAAAAGGAAGAAAAGAAAAAAAGGAAGAAAAGGAAGAAAAAGAAGAAGAAAAGGAAGAAAAGAAAAAAAGGAAGAAAAGGAAGGAAAGGAAGAAGAAAAGAAAGAAAGAAAAGAAGGAAGGAAAGCTTTGATCCTGCCTCTGTGCACACTGGCTCTGGATGAACTCCTTCCCTTTTTCCATGGTCTCATTTACCAACTTACTTAGCCCTCCCTGGTGAAAAAGGCTTGGAAGAGATGAGAGCAGAGGGACAAAGAAATAAGGTTACACATTTACCAGCCTGTTAATATTTATGAGGGCTATGAACCAGATTAATCTCCATGCACCGCTTCACCTGCAATGCTTCCCGTCCATATTTATGTGAGGGGAAAATAAATAAACAAACAAAAAGAAATCCAAATATCTACCTGCTCTTAAGCAGTGCATGAGCCACCTGTCATTCAAACAGGATGAAGGAGTTTTCCTCCCCATCTTCTTGGGCAGTGGGATTGTTTTCCAAGCTCCAGGCCAAGGGATGGGTCACTGCTCTGTAGGAATTCAGGATTTGCCTGGGGTTTAGGATCCAGGGAGTGGTGCTGTGCAGGTGTGTGGGATACTCAGAAATAGGTGGGAAAGTCAGAAATGGGTGGGAAAGGGCCACAGAAATGCCAAAAACCAAGGCTGGGGACTGTCCCACCGCACAGACAGATCCTCCACCTAAATCCCGGGTGGGATTATTCCCCAGGTTTGTTATTCACAAACCCAACTGCTGCTGTTTGGCTGCTCCCAATCCCCAGGGAAACATCTCTGCATTGTCTCCAGTCTGTTCATACAACTAGTTATGGGGATGAATTAACACTTAAAACTCTCCACAGTTTACATTTCCATTTATGAATTCTCCTGTTAGGATTATTTGATAATGCAAATTCTCATCTACCGTCTTAATAGACCCTACAGTGTTGAGATAGGTTTGGAATTCAATTGCTTTTTTTTCCCTTCCTCTAGTAATAGGATCTGCCTCACGTATGACAGATTTGTCAGCGAAATTTTAACAAATAATATTAAATGAACTTTAAATGCCATTTGTATCATCAGTTTTTAATTTCAAAAGTGTCATCCCGTTGCATTTGGGGAATATGTAAATGAACAGTTCACCTACTAAATTTTATGGCAACCCAACGTGTCTGGAATACTTTCTGCTGATATTTCTGTTTATTTAATCCTTGCAATATAAGGGAAAGATTAGCTCTGTGTATTTTGTATATTTGTTTTATAATGACTTGGGGTTTTTTTTTCATTAATGAAATGATTTAGAGTGATGCAAAACAAGGTACAAATTATATTGGAAGTTGACTATGAAATAAACAATTCTGGGGGAAAAAACAACCTGGATTAAAGAAAAAGGATAGTGCTGTGCCACTGCATGTGATGAAACTGTTTAAACCCCTGTGTTCACCCGGATTTACAATGAGAGATGATAGAAAAATGTTACACCTGAATTGGAAGAAGGAGCTAATTTAGACACCCAGACTCTGCTCAATTGCAGAGCTTGAAATCCTGGCCTACCTCTGCTTCTCCTTGAGAAAGAGAAATTCTCACATGGTCAATGTCTAACTTAAATTTTATACGTGTTTAAGGACCTTAAAAAGATGCTGTAGAGATTAAAACCATGTTTTGGGGAGAAACTATGTTTTTTGCCTAGAATTAGGGGAAGGGGATGGGAGGGGAGGTCTGTTCTGGTGACAGGAATGGCACAGGACTTTGACAAAGCTCTGAAGGAGGAGAAGAGGAGAGAACAGAAGACTTTCTGTGGTCTGCAGAGTGGGTGCAGTGTGATGGTGCTCTGCAGGAGCACAGCCCCTGTCCAGCAGCACAAATAACTGCTTTTGGATTGTTTTCCTACACCCGTGGCCGTGCTCAGACACGAGCCAGGATGGAGGAGTTAATTGCCATCCCCTCATTATCCCAAGCCATCAGCAGCCAATGTGCCGTGGTGTTCCCAGGGGATCCAGGACGGGGCAGGGGCAGCTCGGGGCTGCCTGGGGAAGGCACAGACCTCACGGTACTGCTGGGCTTTGTCCCTGTGCTCGGGCCAGGTTTATGATGGAGAACAAACCATTCTGCTGCAAAAATCCCTTTGCTGCTCGGCTGCTTGTTCACCGAATTTCAGATTCCTCCTGTCCCGCTGATGCCTCCTGAGCCCAAAAATTCCTCCTCATTGCCCTTAGGCACTGCACATCGCCATCCTTGGAAGGTTTCAGGACCAAAGGTGATAAAGTCTTCGAATCCCAGGATGGTTTGGGTTGGGAGGGACCTTAAACTTCATCCCATTCCACCCCCTGACCTAGGCAGGGACACCTTCCACCATCCCTGGTTGCTCCAGCCTGGCCTTGGACACCTCCAGGGATCCAGGGGCAGCCACATTTTCTCTGGACAATCTGTGCCAGGGCCTCCCCACCCTCACAGGGGAGAATTTAATCCATATATCCAACCAAAATTCCCCCTCCTGGGTGACCTGCTCTGACCTCACAAAGCTTTGAGCAGGATAGAGGTGCCCTGGGGTCCCTTCCCTCTTGAACTCTCATATCAACACCCTCATACCAAGGCCTCCCTGTGGCTGAAGTTTTTTGATAAGTGCCACACCAAGGCTGCTGCGAAAATACCCATTTTTGGCTCGCTGGTTATTTCCTGTTGTTGTTTATCTCGAAGGAACCGGAGGGTTTATTTGAGTAGAAACACACGGGTGGGATGAATTACACTTGTCTGTGGTGTTTTCCCGCCCCAGCACTGGTTTCTGACGGGGGTGGCATCCCCAGGAGGATGATTTGGCTCCTGTAGGCAGCTTTTGATGTGCTGTGCTGGAAGGAGGAGGAGGAGGAGGAGGAGGATGGAGCCCAAGCAGCTGCCTGTGACCGTGGGGAGCTCGGGCCCTGCTCTGCACTGCTGAGCTCATTCATTCCGAGCGAGCACGGGGCTCTGGGAGTGACACTGATATTAAGTAAGCAAAGTGCTCTGCTTAATCACAGCCTGTGTGTGCTCCTGAGAGGGATGGAGCCGGCAGAACCCCTGCTCACACTCGGTGTGGAACTGATGCCTGAAAGAGAGGCCGAAACAAGTTAGGAGTAGAAAATGTAGACAAATTTATTCGAGGCCTTCGAGGTACATTCGGGCAAGCAAAAGTCCACCCCCAGGGACTGCACCTAAAATGGACCCTGGGTCACAAACCCTTCACCTTTTACAAGTTCTGTCCCATTAGCACATTGGCCCCTAATTCTCCAGTCCACCCTCAGGTGATGATGTTCACCACCCCAGGCCTGCTCCCCCAGCTCACAGTTGTTTACATATTTTCAGGCCCTAAGGCAATGAATATCTCCTTGAATCTGTGCTCAGAGAGCCTTGTTTTGGCCAAAGGTGCTGGAACAGAGGATTTTAGCACTTTGTAAGAAGCACTGAACTGCAGCAAGTTACAGATGCATGAAGAGGAAAAAAACTAGAAATATTCAAAGGCATCAGAACAGCCAGAGCAGGAGAACTCAGTCAGGATCCTTGTCACGGCTGGGCTGAAGACTTGCTCTGAGAACTGCCCTGAAATTCAGGTGAATTTTAAGGAGAACACCTCTTGTGAACACAAAACAGCCTCTTCCAGCCCCTTGTCCCTAAGTGACTCAACCGAGCCCTCGGTGGCACTTCTGTCACCTCTCATGAGGAATGGCCGCTGGAAGGACACTCAGAGAGAAAATAATACAGATTATTTATCCAGAGAGGTGGCACACTCTTGCCTATTGGGCGGAACGGTGCTCAGAGGAGCTCTGTGGGTTTGAAGAAGCTTTGGACAAAACACTGCCTGTGCCACAGTGTCAAGTGTCAGCATTGCTGGGGAAGTGGCAGGGCCAGCTCGGCAAGGCTTCATTTCCTGCAAAAATTTCCATTTGTGGAGTGCTCTCTCAGCTCTCCACAACCAGTGCCATCCCAGAGAGATGGAGGAGACAATTTCCTCCTGTCCCTGGTCCTCCCCTCCTCTCCCTGCTCATTCCCACCTGCGTTTCTTTGTCTCTCCTTCCCTCTGAGCCTCTCTCATGCTTTGTCTTTAGGCTGCCGTGGCAGCCCTTGGGTTGTGGGAGCCTTCAATCTCCTGTTCAGTTCATCGTCGAGCAGTAATTTTCTGCACTTCCACAGTTAGGGGAATTTTGAGCAAACCACCCCGTGGTGGATGATTATGAGCCGGATTCAATTTCGGTTGCTTTGATCACCAAAAGGATGAGGACAGTGCTTGAATATCTGGTGGTGCTCTCTGCCTGAAGAACCTCATTCCAGCTGCTTCCTTCCTGCCTTTCCCTCCCCATCCCGCTCCTCTCAGCCCCCATCGCCCCTCCCTACCCATCCAGGGATTGTCTTTCTGCTGCTTCTTCAGCTCGAGTGGAAGGAAATGTCCCTTCCTGGAAGATGAAGCTCTGATAAAATCAGTTTTCCCAGTGAAGAGGCAGCATGAGCTGATTGTCAGAGCAGGGCCTAAGGAAAGCAGAGTGAGGGAATTTAATTTCCAGGCCTGTGCCTTGGTTTCCTCGTCTATAAAATGATGGAATAAGGGACAGGGCATTGATTTGCTGTTTTGCTTTGTAAAAGCTCCTACATGCAGCATTCCCAGGACAAAATTCTGGATTCCTTGGGTGTGCAGGGTGATTTGGGAAGATCTGTGATGGAATCCCAGGATAGTTTGTGTGGATGCACTATTCTAAGGTTTCTCTCTTCTTTCTCACGAATCGTATGGGGAATAAAGATAAGCTGAATTCTTCTCGCTCTTTCTAATCTTTGTTTTGGTACTGGGTGCTGTAAAGGTTCAGCCAATGCCCCTAGGGGGTGGATGGCTGTGAACCAATCACTCCTAGACTCTTAATACCTATATAAAAAAAAAAAAAATAATAAAAGCTCTCTTGCCTCTTCCATCAGTGTTCTGTCTGCCTCGATTTACCTATGAGTACCTCTGCAACAGGTTTGGGTTGGAAGGAGCTTCAGGATCATCCAGTCCCATCCCCCTGCCATGGGCAGGGACACATTCTGCTGTCCCGGGTGGCTCCAAGCCCTGTCCAGCCTGGCCTGGGACACTTGCAGGGATCCAGGGGCAGCCTTGGATATCACGGTGCCTTTGAAATGATAATTGGTTGTTCCAGCTTTTATCAGCACTGAACACGAGACCTTTTGCCATCACCTTTTTGCTTTAGCTATGTCCCTGATTATCTCCTTTCCGCTGCAGGGCTGGCGATTCACCCGGGAGGGAGGGAATGGCCTATTCCAGGGTTTAATCACTTCTGGTTCCAGAGAGGGGACAGTGACAGAGCAGGGCTGAGGGGGCTGAGGACCCCCTGAGCCTGCAGGAGTGTCTGCTGAGGGCTGAGGGGCGTGGGGGATGAATTTCAGGATGGAAGGAGAGGATAGAACAAAGGTTCGGATGATCAGTAGAAAGGCTGGACCACAGCAACTTTATTCTGATTTACACCCAGAGATTGTGGCAGGAGAGGTCCCAGTCCTTCCCAGCGCCGGGAAAGGGCAGGATTCACCTGCCACAGGAATCTCTGCTCGACGGGAGATCACGGGAGGAGGTTCCTGCTCCCAAATGTGAGCATGATGGGCTGTCAGCCCCGGTGTATTAATAGACTGTTAATGCTTCCAAGTTTCCTGAGCCACGTGCACGGGTTTTCGATAGGTTAATTAGGCCATATTTCAGGATAATTACAGCTGTATATTTCTACACTAATTAAGTGGCTTTAAAACATACCCACAATGTGGCTCAGTGAATCATAATTAAACTTCCTCTGCCTCCTGCTATACACTATGGAACTAATACCCATAAAAGACCTGAGCTCTGCTCCTTGCCAGCAGCAAATTGGAGCTCGCAAAAAAATATAATCTTATGGAATGTCTGCTTTTTTTTCTTTTCTTTTTTTTTTTTTTTTGCATGGAATCATGTACGAATTAATTCAAAATGAATATTACATGAGTCATCAAAATGCTGCAGCTTCCCTCTCTTTATTTATATTTATCCTCCCACGTGAGCTGTCACCTGGAGGAGACGGCGGCGCTCCGGGGTGAGGGGAGAGTGACGCATTCCTGCAACATCTCTGACAGAGATGGGCTTTGCTTTTCCCTCCCTTCGGGCTGGGGAGGGTTTAAAATCCATGGAAAAATGATGCTGGGATCTGCACTTCTGTAAATCTCTGGCTGGTGGGGGAAAGGAGATGATTCCTGCCCCCTCCTTGATCCTGTTTGGCTGCAGGGCTGAAGTTTCTTCATCCTCAGCTTTTTCCTCCTTTTCCCTCTGCTCTTTTGGCATCTGGCGCTCTTTCAGCCTCCACTTGACAAAAATACCAGTGCCTTGTCTTGTAATTTTGTCCTTCCCTGAATGATCCCAGTAATCCCATCCCTGTATTGGTTTCTTGCATCCTTCTCAAGATGATCTCTCCCTCTTTGCCTTGTCCCCGGGTATTATCACACCTTTTGCCTCCTGATTTGAGCTTTTCCACTCTTTTCCCCCGGCTGCTTCCAGGATCAGTGTCCTGACATTGGTCTGGAGGCTCACAAACTCCTCTGCAATAAAAATAATAGCCAAGCTCTTCTTTCCATCAGCTTTTGCCATTTCAGGTGGAATTGTTTCTGAGCAATCATAAACTTCCATTTATTTTCATCCCTCTGCCCCTCCACCCCTTTCTGGATGTGTGAATGTTGTTCAGCAGTTTCAAAGGGTTTGGAAAGCTGGGATTAAATGCAGGGAAATCCAGACAATATCTGTTGTCATTTTTCAACCGATTTAACTCCAGTTGCATCTCCAAGCCTTTGATGGGAGCTTGCAGCAAGCATTCCAGTGGAGGAATTAATAATTAGATGGAGCAGTGATGGGTGCTCTGGAAATAAAATGATACAGATGGACAGAGAGATAGATCAGTCGGACTGAGAGAAGCGAATTTTAAGCACTGTTTTAGCACATTAATGGAAATCCAATGTGATATTCACCCAGGAAACTCATTCCAGGGGTTGAGTTCAGCTGCTCAGGAGACAGCCAGAGCCGTGTGAGCAGCATAGCCAACACCAAACAGCTCTCATTTCCCTGCTGGAATTTTCCCAGCTAATTCCTGATGCAAAGCAAAGCAAATTCAAAACTTCCACTCGGAGCAGGGCTTCACACCCGGGGTGCCTCTGCCATTTTTATGAGTTACCTCACCTAATGAGCAGATTCTGGGAGAGACAGCGAGCTCCCAGACAGGCAGGGAAGCCAAATTTGGACGATTATTGATGAATTATTCAGCCCTCTCTGCCCGTAACACCGACATGTGAGCAGGAGCTTAATGCCCTGAGGCACCACACTCATTGTGAGAGGACAGATCCTGGTTTATAATCAACATATTGCATATATTCCTCTTATTTATGCATGCTAAGCAATTTTTTTCTACATCTCAGGCCTTAATCTCAACTGTCTCCTGTTTGGGGACAAAAAAAATAAGTTCTGGGTGAGGTTCATTTTCTATGGACCATGTCGAAAGCTCTTATGGAGCAAGGGAGGCAGGAAAACTGCTTGGTTCATCACTTATTTATTTCTAATGAATGGGAGAGGAAAAAGGCAGCAAGACAATCCAGGTGAAGTCGAAGGGAAAGGTTTTTAATGAGAGGAGTGAGGAACAAGTTGTCCAGGAGAGTCACTGAATCCTCTCCCTCAGAGCCGTGTGGGTTTGCCAGGAGGTGTTGGATATCTGTGATTCTCCTCCAGCGAAAGGCACGGGGACGCAACTGTCCATGCCTAAGACAGAAAGGAAAGAAAATTAAATTACAGGTCAGCTGAGACACTCGTGATGAAGATGTTTCAGCAGCACCGCGGAGCCATCAGCCCTGGCAATGTGCAGATTCCGCAGGATGGATAAAACCTGCTTTAATTCCAGCCACAGGCACCTTGTCCTGCCCCAGCCTGCAGTGCTGAAGGTGACTTTGTGTTGGGGAGGGAGAAGAGGAGGGAGTTCAGCACATCTTGGGAGGCTTCCCTCTCTCTCCTGCCCTTGGAGCTCAAATTGTAGATCCAACAATCATTTCAGGGGCTGCTTCTCCCCTCAGCCAAGTGTAAATCTGCCCCAAGCCTTCCCCAAAGCCTCCAGGAATTGCAATAACAATGTCTTAAAGAAAAAAAAAAACAAACCAACAAAAACCAACAACAAACTCCCAAACACTGAATTTGTGTCATTTTTCAGACCTGCGAGTGAGGATTTTTAAAGCTGTTTGAAATGCTCTGTTGCAGCTCAGAGGGAAGGGAGTCAACCTTCCCCTCTGCCTGCCCTCCCAGGTCCCCACATGCCACTAACCCAGCTCATGGTGCCCAGGGGACTATTTTCCTGCCTCTGGAGGAGCCCAGGGGCTGTATTTTGATGCAACCCTCTAAGTGCCCTGCAACACTTAGACTGCAAGGCTCTGTATAAAATGTTAACCACTGTCATTAATCGCTCTGCTGTGCTGCTGCTGACTTTTATGTGGCAGCCTGGAACAAGCTGCTGCCACTGGAAAGATCTCCCTGTACAGGGAAAATATCCCTGTATGGGGAAAATATTGAAAATATCCCAGCTGGGGCTGAGCTGGAAGGCAGAGCAGGGGAAGGGGAATTGGGGGTGAAAAGGAGGGATGAAAAGGAGGTGCTTTGGCAGGGGTGAGGGGAGAGATGGGGCTGGATGGATCCATGGGACTGGATGATCCCAGGAGCTGCAGTTTGTTGCAATAACTCCAGCCCTGAGTGGGCTCTGAATGCCCAAGGGCTTCATCCATGGCTGAGAGAAACCAGCCTCACCTTCACCTGAAAAAATCACCTCGGTCCCCAGCAGGCACCACAGGCACTTGTGGGGACGTCCAGCTACATTCTGGACGAGAGGAGATAACCAGGTGTGGGACACTTGGGTTTGAGAGCTGCAGGAAGGCTGACAGGGGCAGGAGAGGGCAGGACCATGTTCTGGGGGAGATATGGAACAGGAGCTCATTTTAGGAGAGATAAGGGACAGGAGCAGGGCATTGGGGCTGGGGGAAGGAGTGAGATGCAGACCCCTTTGGGGTGCAGGAGGAGGAAACAGAGAGTTTCTGTCCCACCGGGCAGGCTGAAACAGAGAGTTCAGGGGGTCAGTAGGTGCTACAAAGAGCTCTTCAGGATGCAGGTGAGCCCAGCAAATGGAAATTGAGTGTGTCCAAGGCAGAGTGTGACAGCTTTTGGAGACAGCCCTTCCTGGCAGCAGCTCCTCGGAGCTGCACAGCACGGGGCATGGCTTGGCCGCATCGCTGCCACCTCCCCCTGCTGAAAAGAGGCTGTGATCCCCCAAAGAGCCACAGCCACTCGTGTTTGTCTTGCCGACAGAGCTGGTAACAGATTAAAGGATTTGTTCGAGGAGAAACGCTCTCACCCCTGGCAGTTTTAATAAACCAATAATCAAATAAAGAAGTGACTACAATAAATTAACATCTTTTACCAGAAGCCAGGCAAGACTATCCTTTTAAAGCCATTGTCAGTGTTGTAACTGGTGAGACGAGGGAGGGAGGGGAGAAGAAGGAGCAGCGGAGGGGAAAAGCAGGGAAAAAAGGAAAAAAAAGCGTTTAACCCTGGTTGTTAGACATGCGAATCCCACGTCTAATTTCCAGCAGCCTTACAGCGTGTGTGAGTGCTGATAAGGCCTGTGTGAAATTGCCAGCTCGGGCTGAGGCGTGGATGTGCCATAAACCATTTCTTTATTGAGCAGATAAAGGAGCGAGGCCGGCTGAGCATGACTGAGCCATTAAACTGTGCAGCCGAGCAGGAGGGGCGAGCAGAGACACCCATTCCTATTAGGAACAGCATTAGTTAATGAGCAGGAGTGTGTGTGTGAGATCAGAGAGGGTTCCCACGCACACACACCTGGCCCCGGGTTCTGTGGGAGAACTGGGGTGGCAGGGGACAGGGGAGCAGGATGGGGTGGAGAGACAGGAGGAGTGGTGGGGACATCATGGGACACAGGTGTGCAAGGAACTGAGGGTGAGGAGCAGGGAAATAGGGAGAAATAGGGAAAAATCCAGGTGCAAAGCACATTGCAGGTGGGGGACTGGGCCATGTGCTGCTGCTGCTGGTGCAGTGTCCAGCTGGGCTGGGCTGTGCTTTGGGTACTAAAATGTTTTTGGCTTTGCTGGGTGGTTTTCCAAAGACTGGTGTGTCTCCTGAGTGTGTTATCCCTGTGGTTTTGGTCAGAGAATTGTGGAATTGTGGAATGATTTGGATTGGAAGGGACCTTAAGGCCCAACTTGTTCCATCCCCTGGGACAACTTCCACAATCCCAGGCTGCTCCAAGCCCCATCCAGCCTGGCCTCGGACACTTCCAGGGATGGGGCAATGCCTGGCCACCCCCACAAGAAAGAATTTTTCCCTAATATCTCATCTAAACCTGCTCTCTCTCAGTTAGATGCTGTTTCACATGCAACTCTACCCCTGGTGCACTCAGTAGGAGAAAGGGGAGAGATGTGCAGCCCTCGGGCTCTTCCAGCTATGGATTCCTCTCCTTCCCCCAGCCAGGGAAGGTCCCCTCGCAGCTCCTGGCAGTGTCGAACGTGGCTCTGTGCGGCAGACAGCTCCTGGCCCTGTCCTCCCTGCTAATGGGAACAGCGCACCGGGGAGAGGGAACGAGCGGCCGCAGGGCTCGGGAACGCCGGGACATGAGCAGAGCAGTGAAATCAGAGCAGATGGCCACATTAGCCCTGCAAAAGAGCAGCCTCTCGCTCTCCCTGCTCATCGCCGGTCCCCCATCCAGCCTCAGCCTTCCAATTTTCTCGGTGAGCCTTTGACAGCTGCTCCAGGGGAAATTGCGCTGCCGGGGCGAGAGGAGCGGAGCCCTCACCTCCTTTTCATTACCCATGAGCACGAACTCCCTTTGTCTTCTGAAGCAATTTCATAGCCGGTGCACAAACACGGAGCCATCAAAGGAGCCTTTCACGGGGCTGGCACGGGAGACAATGGGAAGCAGATACACCTCCATCAACAAAGGGCCGCATTTCCATTTTGATAACAAACATGCTGGCTCCCTGTCGAACACCCGCATCTTGTTTTCCCTCTGTTTTCCCTCTCCTTCCCCCAGCCAGCCCCGGGATGGTGTGCACAATAGCATTTCCCTTCCCTCCCCTCGCCACTTGTCGTGTTGACAGATCTGATAGTCCTGCGTGCCACGCTCTGCCTTTCCTTCCAAACAGCAGAGAGAGAGAGAAAAGCAGGCCTTGTTTCCCTCCCTTTCAGTGTTATCTTCCTCTTTCACATCCTCATTACCACCGTGGTGATGGAGCAGCAGAGATTTGGGAGCTGCCAGAAGGGCGTTTTCCTGCGTATACCCTTCTCCCCGGGTGTGTGCTCGCTGGAGCATTGCCAGGCTGGCCCCAGAGCTGAGTGAGGCTCCCCATGGTTGTATTTTAGCTGGGAGCAAGGAGGGACGAACGAGAGGGCTGAACCAATGTGTGGATCCCACCTAGCGGACACCTGCCAGGTACAGGGATGCTGTTCCCTAAACAGGGCCCCGACAAAGGCATCAGCCCATGAGGATAATTAGAGTATTCCACCCATTTCTAAATTATTCACCCATTTTGCCTCCTCCCTAAACTGATTATCTCGGGCAGATCTCAGCCATGTTGAGAAGACATTCAGCAGAAGACGAACAATGCTGGTTCCTCTTGCTTTTGCAAGACTGGGAGAGCCTGGCACCGAGTTCCCACCCCACCTTGCCCTGGTGCTGCCCTGTGGAGGAGGCATTTCCACCAAGAGCAGCACCTTGTGCTTGTCTGCGCTGCTGCTGAGGTGTTGGATGTTGTTTTAGAGGGGAATTAGCATGGACAGCCCCCCTGGCTCACTGCTGCCTGCCAGGCCCTGCAATATTCATGTCCCCAGGGCCAGAGGAAATGTGACAGCAGCTCCCAGATGGGCTCTCCTGGCAGAGGAATCCATCAGGGACAAACTCAAAGGCAATGGGGATGGGGGGAGAAGAATTGGGAGAATGTTTTCTCTGAGCTCTCAGGCTCCAAACCAGCTCTGCCCCGATGTGGAGCAGCTCAGTTGATCTGAGCCACTGGGGATCCACTGGGGAAAGGCAGGAGGGGAATAAAGAGCTCCAGCTCCGTGTCCTTGGGGGCTCTGGGTGACAAAGCCGTGGCCGAGCACAGCACAGGGCTGGGAGAGGATCCCGAGCTGTGGCTGCAGAGACGTGAGGCACTGCACAGGTCCTGCCTTTGCTGCTGTCCAGCGACAATCCAGGGAAGGGCTGCGGTGCCAGGAGCTGTCCGGAACACTCCGAGTCCCTCTCCTTTGTCTCAGTCCCCCGGAACAAAACCAAGCAGCAGCAAGTCCCTCTTGTGATGGTGAATACCCCCTCAGACAGGGGGGCTTTACTGCGTCATTCTTTTTCGGGTCGTTCTTTCATCCACCACCAACTGATGAAATTTTCAGCCTCGGCAGAGGAGCAGTTTCCTTATCAGGCTGATCCCGGGAGGATGAGGAGATTCCCGGATTGCCATGGCACAGAGCAGGGACTGGGAGAGGAGCAGGGCTGAGAGCTGAGGCTGATCTGTGAGGAAGAAAGAGAGAAAGAGTGAAAGGCAACCTAAGGAAACGCAGAACGGGGTGAGAAAAGGGTAAGGAAACACAGAATGGGGTGGGAAGAGGGTAAGAAAGTACAGAGGAGACCTATTTAAAGGAATGGGGAACAGAAAGGGAAAGAAGCCTTGCATGCAGTGGATTGTTCACCCAGATCAAAATGCCAACTAAATTAGGATATTATAGGTCACTGAGCAGGAATTGCACAACGGCCGAGTCTCTAACAAAGGTTAAAACACGGAACAAAGGCAAATAATGACACAACCCAGAGCCAGTGACCATAAACTCCAAACAAAAAGGAGGGCGGCGCGCAGAGGAGGCGAAAGCAGAAGAAATCGTTGTTTGCAATCAGTGCTCAGTGGGTCAGATTGAAAATAAAATGGCTTTGCAGAGCCAGCATCCTAGATGGGGACGCAGAGGCAGCTTTGACAAGGTCTTTCAATAAAATTAATACACTTCAAACGCTTGCTAGGAATGAGAAGCCGACATCAGCTCACAGACAGACAGGAACATGTTTAAAATGTGCAATACATGAATGTCAGAATGAAGGAAAGAAACCCTGGTTTCTCTGAGCTGCTCTGTACAGCTGTCTGGGAATTTTACTGTGAAATCTTTGCTTGGAAAATCACTATTTAGCTAAATTGTAGCTATTTGCATTGAAAAGGGCACTTTTGCTAAACTTCTGGGTTTGAACACATTCACAGAAAAGCACTGAAATGGTTGGAGTGCGCCAGTTCTAGCCTGGTTTTCCAAGGAAATGGAGTTATGGGATCACACCACATATGGCAAACGTGGGAAAAGGCTTTTCTGTCCTCTCCTACAGCTCCTGAACCCTTGAACAGATTTTGTTCCACTGTGACAAAAGGACAATGGGTCTCGGTGTCATTAAACTCTACTCAGGAGGGACTCACATAGGAAAGATGTAGGGGAAGCCGCTGGGTTGTGACAGAAAACACCAGCCCCCATTTTTGGGGCTGTCCCCCACTCTGTTCTGTCCCCCACTGCTCTGCTTTGGTCCCTGGGGTCTCACACCCCCAGCTGGGCCCAGACCTCCAGAAATCCTGACTTCCCCTCGATCTCATCCAGAAACCCTCTCTGCTCTCCCAGACAGGCAGCCCTCTCGGTGACTTTTGGGGTTGCTATGGCAGCAAAATTGATAACTCCCATCTAGAAAGGCAATTCGGTGTTGCAGAGGATGATCAGCAGCATCCATCACGCCCGTACCCCATCGCTGCTGGGCTGTGTGACCACCACAGCCACTCAGCTGTGTTTTTCACAAGTCCTTGTGGCTCTGTGCTGTCACTTGGGCCATCCCAGCGCGAGGAAAGCGAGTGAAAAACACACAATATTCTTGCTCTGCCACAGATGTTTTAGCTCCCCTCAGATAAGTGTCAGGAGAAGGTGGCGGTGGCCACGGCTGCTGCTCTTTGGGGGATGCTTTGGGTGCTGTGAGCTCTGATAGATGCTCCCTCAGCTCCGTATCTTGTCCTGCTGCGAGGCTGAGATAGCAAAGCCTTTGCCAGATTTCTCCAGGATCCTGTTTTTAATACCTCAGATCTGCCTGGCAGCCGGGGAGGTTGTACAAATCGGAGGAATGTGGGGATGCAGAGGATGGGAAAGGCAGGGCTCGTGGTCTGTGACATCAAACCAGTCTGTTATCTCTGTCTCCAGGCTGAGGGCAGAGCTGGGAGCAATCCATCCTGCAACTGCCTCCAGCTTTGGATCCGAACCTGACAGCTCTCGCTGCTCCTGTAGCGACACACATTTGTCCCCTCAGGCCCTTCCCACGGACCTGGACCTGGGAGGCAAAGCTGAGAGCGTAGCCTGGGTGTAAATCCTCCTGGCCCCAAGGAATTCAGGTGACAGCAGCGTGGGGAAGACCCCGTTACTGCTCCAGACGTTTCTAGGGTCACCACATCCCACCTTCCTCTGACACAATCGTGTCCCTGTGAAATAATGTTCAAATGTTCATTTTTGGCGGTGATGTTCAGAGCAAACGCTGCTCCTTTCCCCTCCAAAATCCCAGGCAAAAAGACAATGATGAGATCCAGCTGCTTGCACTACAGCACTTCATAAATGCTGACATTTTTACAGAGAGCACTGAGTATTTTATTGGTGTTTAATATATCTACACAGGGTTAACAGGACCCCCAAAATTGTTCCCTCACCATGCAAATACAGACATATTTGCTCTTGCCTCTTATTTTATTATTGATTATACCTCTCTCTTCCTTCGAGATGTCACTACGGAGAGGGGATCAGCCCTGGGGAGCCCCTGTCCCCCTCCCTGGCATCAGGGCAATCAAAGCACTCACTGCTGCTGAGCCCTGCTCTGCCTCCATTTCCCTTTTGACCTTTTTTTTTCGGCTGTTTCTCAGAGCTCTCTGAGCTGCACATTCCCTCGGCTTTGATTGCAGTGGCTGAGGTAGCAATAGCAAGTGCAATTTTCGAGCTGTGTTTCATGGGTGGTTTAGGATAAAACCCTGCATTAGCCTGAGCAGGCTCCAGAATGCTCTCAGTGACAGCTTGTCACACACACCGTGTCCTGCCTTCTGTCCCCTCCTTCCAGGGCTGTCACCAGCAGCTGGACTGGCCCAGGGCTGCACTTTCCCACCCCCATCATCTTCCTCGGTGGCCCTCCAAAGTAAGAAAATTGATTTGTTGCTCCAGTGATGGGGATGAAGGCCCCTGCTCTCCAGTCCTCCACCCAGGTCCTGTGTGCCAGGTTCCACCACGGCGAGGCCACGAGCTCCATCATTCATCCCTCCAAGGATTTTCCAGCCTGCACCTCAGCCCTCCTTTCTGATGGAAGGATAAATAACCACAGCAAGCCCCAGGATGTTAAAATCAGGCTCTCCTTCCCTCCCAGGACTCATCCATGCAGCTGCTGTCACCTTGCCTCCCTTAATCCCATGGCAGCCCTGCAAACTGCTGCTCCAGCGCGGGGAAATCTCCCTCTGGCTCCCAGCTGTTCCTTCCCTGCTTGGAGCAGCTGGGATTTGCAGCTCCATAAAAATCTCTGAGCACCCCCAGGGCCCCCCGGGCACCCTCATGAATAACAGCACTCAGTATGGAAATGATCTGCCTGGGCAGGGGAGCAGGCACAGCCCCTGGGCTGCCACTGGTGTCCCGTGGCTGAGGGCACCTCATCCCTGGGCTGTGCCATGGATTTGGGTGGAAAAGCCTCACCCAGCACACAGGGAGGAAGGGCAGGGCCTGTGACAATTGCCAGGCACATGGCAGGGTGCAGAGGGAGGGGACAACACAGCCCACGGTCCCCACCTTCACTGCCTGCCCACAGCCAGGCACAGCCCGGAGATATTTCCCTGCCGCTCTCTCTCGCTGTTCCGAACACGTCCAGCACAACTCGTGCTGTTCCCAGTGACTCACTACCGAGATATCTGGTAAATACACACAAAAAAAAACCAACCCTTGAGCCTGGGGGAAAAGCTCTGGGATTCAGCAGGTTCCAGCCCACTCCTTGGACGTGTCCTCGCCTGGCCACCGCACCCAGCTGGCTTCAGGCACTCAGGTTTCCTCAGCGTTCTCGAGTGGGCGAGCAGGGAAGGGTTTAGCCAGGACCTTGTCAGAGCCGGAGGCAGGGAGACAGTGAGCTCTGCACCCCATTAAATGGAGCTAGGAGGTGTGACAGTGCTGCTGGCCATCCGTGCTCTGCAGAAGGAAAAGTCCTGAGCGCGGAGAGAGAAGGGCTTTATGTTGAGGAATAGCAGCAAAACACAGCTAAAGAGCAAGGCCAGCTCTATCCATGGCCTCGAAAGATCTCTGTGAAATTGAGACAGCTGAGAGAGCTCCGTCCCAAAGCCATGGAGCTGTCCCGGAGGGCTGTTCCCAGTATCAGACTGGTTTATCCAGGAACTCTGCCCTCCCGGGGATCAGGCAGCTGGGCTGGGATTAAGTGGCCCCAGGGCTCCCCGTGCCCATGGCAGCACCCCCGGCACCACACCTGCCTGCCTTGGCACCAGGACAGCAGGACAGGCTGTCGGTGGTGCCACCAGGTCACACATTTTGGCACCGAGCGTGCAAAAGGGGACCCGGCAGCTGGCGAGGGGGCTCGGGCCAGATGGTGGCCAGGATTAGGGGTTTTTCAGGATGCATCAGAAACATCGATGATCTAATATTGCTCCAGATGTGAAATGCCTTAATCCACAGGGAGGAGATATATATATATATTTGGGGGGTGGGGAGAAGGGATGGTCCCTGCCAAATCCCTTCCTGGAAAGGAATTCTCTGGCCTGGCAGGGGGTGGTGGTCTGGGAGTGTATTAAAAAATGACAGAATATAACTGCCTCACCACTCGTCCCTGGCAAGCCACACACAGAACCTCCCTGCACAGCAGCTCCCATGCCCCTCCACGCAGCCATTCGGGCTAAGAGATTTTTTTAAAAATGCCTTTATTACAGGGATTATTATCATAAGTAGGTTAAACCATCATTGACAATGCCAGCTACCCTGAGGAGAAAAAAAATAGTGACTTGGAGGCTGGTGATTTCAAGCGGCTGCCCACCTCCCCTCCCAACGCCACTCTGACTAATTCAGACCTCAGGCAGATGCCTTTTGGCTATCATCTCCAACGCACAAAAAAAGCCTTATAAATAACCACCATTGTTCCAAGATTGCCATCTCTGCCTCTCTTTTGTCGCCCTCTCCCCGAGGCAGAGTCGGAGGCTCCCATTTGTGCCGAGGAGAAGCAGAAGCAGGGCAGGGCTGCTCACATCTCCTCTTTCTGCTCAGCTTTTTCTGCAGCACAGGCACAAAGCTGTGCCCACCTCCTGCTCCCGAAATGAGAAGGCAAGGAGGGCTCAGGTTTGGGGATCTCTCCTGCGTGAATCACCCCCTTTAATTTTTCCATATTGATTTCAGCCTGGATTGGGTTCATCTCTGCGTTCCTGAACACCTCCAAGTGAAGGAATATTTTACCATCCAGGGGCACACATTTCAGAGCAGGGTTTGTAAATAAGGACTGAACATCTTGATGCCGGTGATTTTTGTATTTTTCTTTTTATACACTTTTTATATATTTCTGTACCCTTTCCCTTCCCTGTTACCCTCTATACACACTCCCTGTACTCTGCACAAACACTCCTTGTACTTTAGTCCTTCATGTTTACAACCCTTGTAGTCTGATATTTAGCTTAGTTTGGGGTCCTGCAAAGTGAGGAAGACCAAACGTTCACATTCTCTCAGAACTAGAGGCTCCAACCTGTTCTCTCTTGGAACGTGTTTTTGTAAACTAGGCTGTAGTCTCATTTGGGGAGGGGTTCATTAGAATAGGGGACAATTATTCATTTATTAAGTTTCTTATTGGAGGATTTTAGGTAGATATGCTAATTTAGTAAAGTCTATAAAAATCCGGTACGCGTTGTATGGGGGTCTCCGGGCTCGTCGTTCGCTCTATGGCGTGTTTTCCACCTTTGATGAGTCTGGGCACCTAGGATCCTATTAAACCGAGGTAAATTCCCTTTTCCCACTACTCCTGTGTCTGCTTCGTATTTTCACCAGCCTGTTTAAGGCATCAATCTCAGCTCCACTTTGGATTCCCAGCTGAACTCCCAGAGGTTTTCCTTGTGCCCCCCTGTGCCTGATGTGTCCCTGCAGAACTTCGTGTCCTCTTTATGGGCAAAGTGTGTGAAACACCGACCCCAAAAGATGGATGTTGAGGGAAACTGTCGTGGGTTTGACCCTGGCTAAATGCCGGGCACCTATGACATCTGCTCTCTATAAGATGCAGAAAAAGGAATGCAAAAATCTGTACCTGAGCAGGGTGACAGCCAAACCGCCCTTTCCTAGATTATTTGTGAGAAATTAGGCTGGAGCAGCATCCCTGTGACAGATATTCCTCTCCTGGATAACACACCCAGCCAGCCCCTATTCCAAATTAACTTCATCCCTTCTGGCTTGAGAGGCTCAACACAGATGGAGACCCTGATTCCCTGCTCCCCCCTGGACACCACGGAGCTGGGAGGGAGGATGGAAGTGGATTCTCCGTGGGTGAGGACAGAGCAGCTCCTCCCAGCCTGATGGGGAAGCATCAATGCCAAGGGGTATTTTCCAAGGATAGATGAGGGAAGCAGAGCGTTTCCTGGAGCTGGTTTATGGTAGTTTTCACACTTACCAGCTGTTTGCACATGAAATTGTTTCACACGATTAGGCAGGTAACAGCACCTCTAAGCCCTGTGTCAAATATTATTACGCAATAAAATAAAACCCTGAGGGAAATCGCCTTGACACACACCCTGATTTACACCCTGCACCGTGAAGATAATTACATTTCAGTGTGATATATAAAAGGCAGCAGAGGAAGCTGCTGGGGAAGGTGCAGCTCTCTGCAGTACCTGCTCAGTCAGAAGTGTCTTGTTAATCATTGTTTTACAGGAATCAAAAAAACCACTGGAACAAAGAGGGACTAACAGGCCTGATCCCCAGGGTGGCTGTGGGGAGGGCTGGAATTAGGCTGATTGGGGAAGACAGCTCTTGCTGAACAGGTAACAGGGAGGGGGAGCAGCCTGACCTTTTCCTGCCTCTTCATTTCCTAAACAGGTGTAGAACTCTCATTATTGCAATTTCCTCATCCCCGTTCCCAACAAGAACAAAAACAAGGCTGAGGGTGAAGCTGCAAATACATTTTGGAGATGGATTAAGCTGGTAGAGAGAGGGGCCAGGAAGAATGGATTTGCTTGGGAGGGAGCTTAATATCTGTGAAAAGGGAATGTATCCCTATTCCTTATTCCCTATTCCCTATTCCCAGGATCAGGGCACTGGGCTGTGTGGGAGCTTTTTTCTGCCTCTGACCTGTGCGTGGGAAGAAGTATTGGATTCAGTGGTCACTAGACTTTATCTGCAGTCCATCTTCACCTTGCTTTAGTGCAGAAAGATTTTCCTTCTTTCTGGAAAAAAGGGAAGGCCTTTCATGGGGGAATCCCAGAGAGGAGTGAGATTTAACCCGTCTCATTTGCCAAAATGCTCCTGCTGTGAGTTCAAGAATTTCACTTCTTTTGTTTTCCCTTGGAGGTTGGTGAGACCAATCATTTCAGGGTGTGAAAAAAGGGCAGGAAAGCCTAAGGCAAACAAAAGTCTCAGTCCCCACCTCCTTTCCTGGTCAGAGAAATTGTGGCCTGAAGAAAACCTCTGCAGGTCTGGGGGATTTGCAGGTGAAGCCTGGGATGGGGACAGTGGATAAGTCAAAATCCCAGGCTGAAAACTGAGATTTACTGGACTTTGCAACCTTGAATTGAATTCTGACCCACCCTCACATATTTGCCTTTCCACTTGTCTGACCATAGGTGATATCAGCACTTAGTGATTAGAAAAAGAAGAGAAAGAAATTAATTACTCCTAACAAACTTTTAAGATCATGGGTTAGGCACTGCCTTCTGAAAAGTCTCCAAATCCTCCCGAAAAGCCAGGCCTGTGCAGTGCACTTTACATGCGAGCAGAGTCTAATTCCCTGTCTGATAAAAGCAGAAGGAAAGATAAAAAAGCCGGCAGGCAAATAGGATTAATTGTGTGTCAGAGGTGCCTAATTAGAAAGAATGATGGACTGGAAGGCAACACACAGGAGGCACGAGCCAGCCCAAGCTGCTCTCTGTGGCCTCTTCTGTTTCCAGGAGCAGCAGCTCTGGGCAGTGTAAATGCTCCAGCATCAGCAAGTCCCTTTTTCCCATCTGTCCCTTCCATCAGGGGTCTGGGAAGCCATTCCCTGGTACCCTGGGAAGATTTCATCCATCCACATGTTTATTTATTCCCCTGAAAAATCAGTGTTAGAGAACTCGTGTTCCTTCTCCCCTCTCCATTCCAGGGCCTGTCCTTCTGAGCCTTTTCTCCTGCAAGGATTCCGAGCATCTGAAATTTCTGAGGCGAATATTTCTCCTCACTTCTGACCTCAGGGAAGCCCTGAGTCCCTGGACACAGAGTTGGCTTCGTTAGGCTTTCCCTGTGCCCAGAGATGGAGCCTGGGTTGCCATCCTAAATGGAAATAAATGGCCAGCAGTTTTGCACTGGAATTTTCCACAAAGAAGAGCAGCTGGAGGGGATCTGGTTATTACACGTGCTGGGAGGGTGCCAGTCTCCTCTCCTGCTTGAAGGCTCAGAGAGCGTGAGTGGGACTAATTTCATTTCACCTAAAGCATTCGGCGAATCCTTTTCACCATGTAAAATCCATTGCAGTTTTCTCATTAATCCTCCAAAGTACAGACACTTACTCCAGGCCTAATCCCACTCTGCTATTGTGTTTCTCTACTGCAGCCTTCCCTCATCAGCTTAACAAATTCCCTGATTTCAATAGAAGATCCAAAGCTGAACACGCTGGGCATTAAACTGAAACCGTCTCCCAAGGGCTGCTGCACCTTCCTCATTCCCCAGCCTGAGCAGGGATGAATCCTCAAAGAAGACAGGAGAGGTGGAGGTCATGAGCTGTGACATTTAAAAATTGCTTCTCTGAGCCCGTGTCAGGTGAGACAAAAAATGGATCACGTCCCAGGCAAATTGGAATTGATCGCAGCCAGGTTTGGGGGTGAGCTTCTCTCCTTCCCTTTGTGTCTCTTCTGGGAATGATCCCAATTCACGCCGGGAAATAGATGGAGAGTCCATGCTGGCGATAAGGCGCTGGATCTAATTAAGAGCTTTGTCAAAGGGCTTTGTTTCAGAGGCTCAGCTCCCCCGCCAGCTCCCCCATCCATCAGTGCTAAGCAGCCCTAGCTATGCACAGATATGTGTGAGGAGCTGCTGAACCTCCAGCCCTGTGCTGGACAGAGCTGCTCTTCCTCCAGGGGCTTGGATTTCTTCTCACTCGTGTGCCTGCTTTCTCTCCTTTGTGGTTATTTTGCTCTCGTGCCCTCTTTCCGTACACACTCCTGGATCCTCTTTTCCCTTCGCTCTTGATTCGGGACTGAGCTATTTCTTTCCCTCTGTGCATCACTTTGCCACCTCTAAAATGGAGAATGCTGACCCTTCCATCTGCTTGGAGTTCCTGAAGGAAGGGTTGAAAGATGGTTATAATAATATTTTCATCTCCAACTGCTCGGCTTTGCTCACCCGTGTCATCTGAGCAGCTGTTTCCCTAATTTACACCATGAAATCCTGTTGTTTTCTCCCAGTCCATCCTGGGAGTCCTCTCTCCAGTGGGAGAAGCAGCAGGGAAGTGTTGCTTTATCTCCCGGGGGATTCCCTAACTGGGATGGGTTTTGCACAAAGGTTTTCCAGGCAGAAAGAGCTCCAAATCTCCCTGCTCTGGGTGTCTGTCAAATTTTGGGCTGCAAAGGGCCTTCTCGTGGCTGTTATCTGCAAACCTGTGGCTGCAAAATCCTGCTGCTCCCACAAACCTGACCTTTCCAGCTACTCACAGCCCACTCCCCATTCCCTGGGGACCTCAGGTGACCTCCCCAGCTCATTTCTCCTCCTCCTCGTGGCCCTGATTTCACTCCAAGGATGCCCCTAACACCTAAACGACTTTCTGAGACACATCTCCCCTTAGACCCCCTTGCCACTAATCCAGGCTGATACCATTTGTTCTCTTCCCATTTATAAGGTCTGATTCCCATGTAAATGTTTCATTTGCTTCCGAAATTACTTTGATCTCGTCTGAATTTTTTATCTCTTTTTATTGCATTCCGGGATCATAATCCTGCTTTATGTCCTGCTATCTTTTGGAGAGGCCAAATGCCTGCGCTGCATTTGTTTTTCAGGCTGGCATTTTCACTGTGCAATTGCTACGCGAGCACACTTCTGAGGGAGAGATTCACAGTGGAAATTAAGCATAAAAGACTAAATGGTCCTGTTGAGCGATGAGCCGTTGTGTTGTTTTGTTAAATTTTTAAGAGTATTTGGATGGAAATAGTCCCTTTTTTTGGTTTGGTTTTTACAAATCTCCTCTGAGAAACCATAGCAGCCTTCTGGAATACACAGGGAAGACTTGTCTGTTTTAATAAAAGTGAGAAGGGGAATCAAAATAAACGCAGAAACAGTGATAGATCCTCTAAAATTAGCAGCCTCACAGGCATCCTAGGAGAACTAACTTGGGAATGATGGTGTGACATGCACAGAAATGGGGGAGAGGCTTTTTAATCTCCTCAGCCAAGCTCCAAGCACGACGTCGGGTGGGAAAGCGATGCTCTGACTCGAGTCAAAAGGTGCAATCTCCTTGGAGTACAACCTTCAGCAGGGCCCTGGAGGAGTTTGTGCAGTGAGGGGAAATGGGCATTGTGGGCACAAAGCTTTATCCAAGAGGAGAAAGGCAAGGAGCAGAAGGGGTGGGAAGGGGAGAGTGGGTGCTGAGCAGGCATGGAGGAGATGAGCAGGGAGGATTTTGCTGTGGGAGAGCAAGATTCCGCATTTTCACCACATTCAGGTTTGCCAAGTGGCCTCACCCAGCCTCGGAACAAAACAGAAAACAGCAAGAGCTGTCCATAAAGGACTGATCTGAAATCCCAGTCTTATTCCCACTGATGGTGCCTCACACTTCCATTCGGGATCTCCCGTGGTTTATTCTCTTCCAAGAGCTGTCCATAAAGGATTTGTCTGAAATCCCAGTCTTATTCCCACTGATGGTGCCTCACATTTCCATTTGGGATCTCCCGTGGTTTATTCTCTTCCAAGAGCTGTCCATAAAGGATTGGTCTGAAATTCCCAATATTATTCCCACTGATGGTGCCTCACATTTCCATTTGGGATCTCCTGTGGTTTATTCTCTTCCATTAGTGAGCCCCTTCTGCTGCCTCGGGCTCAGGAGGGGCTTGACCTGTGTGCGAGGCCAGCTGAGGTGCCCTTTCCGTCTGCACACGGTGCTGAATGTGAGGTGAATTTCCACATCCAGCCTCTGATCAGCTGGCCCCGAGGCACTCCTGGAACACAAAGCACAGGCCAGGCCTGGGGAATCCTAAAAGCAATGATCAAACCCGGCTGTCCCTGTTCCGCTTCAATCCTGGCTGCCTGCAGATCTCTCTAAACAAAGTGCAGCCAACAAGACAATCATGGCCTGAGACAGACGAGGCTATCCCTGAACAAAGAGCTGGATGCTGATGTCACATTTAAAGAGAAATAGCTTTCCCTCAGCCCCGGCTGGATAAAAATCCACTGGCAATGGATTGCCAGTGGATTTTTTGAGCCAAACCCCCCTTTTCCCTTCACCCCCTCCTTATCACTGCAGCGAGTGAGGTGTTTTCACTGGGACTTACAGAGTTATGGCTGTTATTAAGTTGGAATATCTTTATAGACTTCTCCACTTAGAATATACAGGCGTGTTTACACGCACAGCCCTTTTGCTTTAATTTAGTCCTCTCCTTCCCTGCACCCCCATCAAGTGACTCCTAATAAATGACCGAATAAATGCATTCAGATAGTGCTGTAATGGAGAAAAATTCAGTGTCTAATGAAGAGATTGTTCCTACCCCGGGACTGTAAAGATGAATGATGGTGACTGTGGTTTGAAAACTCCTTTTAGTTTAAAATATTGCTCCTTCATATGGAAAAAAAGAAAGCACAAAGGGGGGAAAAAAAACCAACCCAATTCTGTATAGTTTTTACCAGTCAGAAGCTGCTTGCACACAGAAACTGTCGCAGCCAAAATTGCTTCATATATCATAGCCGAGCACCAGCAGATAATGGCAAAGCCAGTTCTGATCAGGGAGTGATTATTGCTCCATGCTCTGAGCGCTGATGTGCAGACAACTGACTGCAGCTTGATTTCCTTGAACTGGATTGATCTTTGCAGGCTGAAATTAAGAGTGTGATCACCCTGATGAGGTGCCGACCTGGAGGAAAACTCCTAAAAGAAGTCAGTCCTTCCTCTGTCACACTTAAATTTTCTGTTTGCAATGGGATTGTCTATTTTCTGTAGCTCTGTGTGTTTAGAGGGAAAAAAAGGCTTTTTGTCTTCCTGACCTGTTACTGACAGACATCAAATTATCTCAAAATCATCTTGGACCTGATGGAAATCTGTGGTCACAGCAGTTACCAGACTGCAGAAATAGGAAGCAGAACAGAGGGAATTAGGATGAGATCATTTAGTTTGGTGTCATTTTGGCTCCCCCAGCTCATCCAACGTGATCCTGGAGCACCCACACTTTCCCAGGCATGTGTGTGTTTGCTGATCCCACAGAACATCCCTTCTCCCGGTATTTTTGGCCACCAGGAATTTCAAAACAGGGACATTTCCCACTGATACAGCATCAGCCAGACAGGATCTGCAGGGACAATCGCAGTGATAAGAGCAACAATTCAATTCTGTCCACTCCAAGGGCTGTGGCCACCTCTCCTCCTTATTTATTCCGGAGTCTCAGAAAGGACAGAAAGTTGGGTGAACCCCAGCCTTGCCCACGTTTTGGCAATCCCCCTGTGCCTGTTTTTAACATCTCCCTGCTGCAGAGCAAGCCCCAAGCTGGGAAAGGCATCCGGCGGCCAAAGGATCACAGAGGAGAAAGCAAATAACACAACAAGAAATGCCATGCACTGATGAATCCCCTGCTGCTAAGACAACAAGAAGTCAAACTTCCACCTTTCATGGCTAAAGCAGCACATTAAAATTAATTGAATGAGCCTCAACTTCCATGAAAAGGATGTTCTGTGTCTGTTCATCTGAATCCTTGCTTCCCTCCGAGACGTTTTTTGTGTCATTAATCCAAATTTAGGCTGTAAATTCTCCTTGTTGTAAAGCACAGTGAGCCACAGACCCAGGATCTGCCACAGTTTGTTATTGAGTTTGTAATATGCAATTGTGGCAATGATTATAATATCAGCAACTGGATTTCATCTGTCGCCACACATTGAAACAGGCGAGCTGAAATGAGCAGTGACAGGAAAATGGTCTTGTTTGCACATAAATCCTCTAATAACTAGCAATTTCAGAAAGAGAAAAGTAGGAGAAAAAAGAAGTTGAAGGACAAAGAACTCACATTTTAAATCCTACATTGAAGTTAAGTCTTAAAAACCGTATCATTAAGGCTTTCAACATGCCTTGAAGAGCGGTAAAAGCAACCAAAAAGGGTTAATTCTCCCCCTAAATCTCTCATCCAGCGACCACTATTTGCATGCCTTTTAAGGCAGCCAGGAAATTACATTAATTTCTCTAATGTGTGCAGTGCCATAAGTTCTTTTTTTAATTACAATGATCAAAATATTGCTTAAAATTAAAGGCAGCTGCATTTGTTTCTGACGGATATCATAATTGCAATTGTAAATTGGGAAATGTAATGTTTCCTGGTGCTGCTGTGAGTAATGGCTCTGAAATCATTACAGATAGGTAGATATAAATAAACCAGGAGATCTGTGAAAATAGAGCAAAAGCAAGCTAAAAGGGTAATTAGCTGAGCGAATGGGAACAGAGGAATCCGGTGCTCAAACAAAAAAAATCTAAATATTCTGAGGAGCTCTGTGACTGTATTTGTAATATGTTGGGAAAAGAGAAATCCAAAAAGGAAGAGGGAAAAAAAAAACCCAAAGAAAAAGAATGAATTTGAGCTCTGAAGGTTTTTTTTTTTTTGCTGTCTTTATAAATTCCTCCCCACGAGGGAGAATGGCACAGAGGCTGAATCCTTTGGGTCTGTGCTACCCTTGGGCTTGGCTGGGAGCAATGCTCACATTTTGTGCTGATCGCTGCTTTCCCTGAGGATCAGCAGGTGGAAAAGCTGATGGTCCTGGGGCTCTGTCAGTGCTGCTGCTGCAGAAAAGCCAAATCACATCTTTAACCCAGCTCAGGGGAGGATCAGCTGCCTCATTTTGGGAATGTGGAGCCATTTTTGGGCTCCTTGCCCCAGGGCCATCCCGAGCCAGGATGCTGCTGCCCACTGGGAGAGGGATGGAGCTGTGGAAGAGCGGAAAATACTCAGAAAAAAATCCCTGGAGCAGCCAGCGAGGTGGAGCTGAGCCCTTTTTGTGTGCCTAAAAGCACTTCCAGCACGGGGAATGGGCGTAAATCCAGAGGAACGTGCTGTCCATCAGTTTAGGGTTTTTAAGGAAAGGAAAAATGAAGTTTTCTGGAGTTTCCCCGGGCAGCTGGGAAATGGCCAGCTCAGCAGCCACATTTATCAGCAGGCCCTGAGATATAACGAGCAATCACACTCCAGCTGGTTTCCCATCAATAAGCAGCGATGGAATATTAGTAACAATTCCGTGGGATTCGGAAGGCAAACACTGAAGAAATAAAATAAAAAGAGCAGTTGCAAATGGGAGAGCTCAGCCTGGGCTATTCCCTGCTCTGCTAAACTCTCTTTTCCTACAGCTCCAGGTGGTGGGAATGGTGGAGTGGACAGATGGGTCAGGGAGGAGAGGAACAGATGGGAAAAGGGGAGCAGTCAACAGCTGTACAAACCCCTGGAACATCCCCGGGTGGGAGGAAGCTCCTGCTGGACCAGCTGACCACGGGGCTGGAATTGTTCCTAGCACAGGCAGGACACAGACATCCAACACTGGCTTGAGGAAACTTCCTGGAGATAAAATCAGAGGCACAGGAAACAGAAGAAAAAAAATATTAAAAAGTAAAAATTGATGGTAATAATTAAAAAGATGTGGAGCTCTGGGACAGCCTGAACTTGGCTTTCAGTGTTGTGCCCACAGAATTTGCAAGCACAAGTAGGGCTGAAATGGTTGAACATCTGCTGAAGGAATACATGTTCTTGCATGTGTAAGAAGGCACTTTGAGCTTAATTGGAGCTAAACCAAGCACCAGAATTTTACTATCCAGGCAAAATTCTGAGAAAAGCCAGTCCATCCCATAAAATTACCAAGAAACTCTTTCCCTCTGCTCTGGGCAAGAGCAGAAGCCTGGAGACTTCTCAGGCTTCATTAAAGATGTGGGGATCATTATTTTCCTTCTTCAGCTTGCAGAATCACCTCCTGAAAGGATCTCTTGGCAGCCAGAAAGGGACCTAACGAGGACAGTGACCGATGGGAGGGTCTTTGTGGGTTCTGTAAACACTATTGATTTTCACATTAACACAGAAATGAATTGGATGCCGATTGTGTATGAACTGAGCCCCTGTCTCCTGCACTGCAAGAACAAATCTGAAAAACGCTGGGTGCCCTTGAGGGGAAAAAAAGGTTGGGGAAGGAGGGACAGAGCACGGATGTGGGATTGAAAAGGTTGTCTCCAGTTTAGTCCCCTGCTATTGTCAGCCAGGACCTCAGGAAAGGCCATTTCCCAGCTAACCAGGCTGCTGTTAAACTGTGGGGAAATGCATTTAAACTCCTTGACCAGCGTGGTGTTGACATTCCTGGTTCCAGACTCAGAATTCCTACCCCAAGGGGACCAGAAGAGAGAGAAAATGGTGGCCACTGAGTGAATAAAGTGAAAACAGGCACCTCTGTGCTCCACAGGACTTCCCACTTGCACAAATCCAGCTGGGTATTTATACCCTCACGCTTGACAAATGACAAAATAGACGTGCAGGCATCATCTCTGTGCCAGTCACAACAAGCTCACCCTTCCAGGGCTTCAGATGTGCTGCTGCAGACAGCGCTGGCCCTGTGGGAGCTGCAGGGACGGGGAGGGCGCGGGCAGTGACAGGATGCTGTGACCCCAGAGCCGTGACAAATGACACAAGCCGTGTCACAGGGCTCAGTCTCCTGCTCTAACCCATCATCACCGTGACAGGGAAGAGCTCCGAGCCTGGAGATGGGGATGGTTTAATCTTCCGCGGGGCTGCGAGCGCTCGGAACCCTGTGTCTAACATCACTCAGCGTGACTACTTAATTACAGTAATTAGGGTGCGTGCTAGGAACCTGTGCAGCGTGAGGAGGGACTGCGCTCAGGGAACGGATTCTCTGTGGATCAGGTCCGTTTGGAAGTGATCCTGCCCACCGCTCCCAGCTCTGGGCTCCAATCTGGGATTTGGGAGCTCTGTGTGCTGGGGAGCCCAAGGCAGGGCATGTGCAGCTTCTCGTTCCTCCTTCCCCACCACTCCGAGCTCGGGTTTTACTCTCCAAGATCAGTAAAATATCACTGCTGGCTGCTCTTTAGGAGAAGAGCAGGTGCTGGTTAATCAGAGAGGTGTCCCTGGGAGGGGAGGAGGTGACACCAGCACCCCCAGGAGTGTGGGAGTGCTCAGGGAGTGCGGGTGGGACTGCTCATCTGGATAAACCCTCCAGCATGGCAAAAGGCACATGCAGAACTGCACACCATTGGTGTCACCCCAGGCATGGCCAGGATGGCCTTTCCAACCCTCCAGCATGGCAAAAGGCATGTGCAGAACTGCACACACCATTGGTGTCACCCCAGGCATGGCCAGGATGGCCTTTCCAACCCTCCAGCATGGCAAAAGGCATGTGCAGAACTGCACACACCATTGCTGTCACCCCAAAGGCATGGCCAGGATGGCCCTTCCAGCCCATGGCACCCGGAGGGAGAGGCTGGACACCCTCAAAGCAGGTGTGAGGTCTCTCTGGAGAACTTCTCGCTCCTCTTTCAGCCACCTGAGCGCCTTGCCTTAGCTCAGGCAGCACAAACCCTCCCTGTGCCGTGCTGGGAGTGACTTGCAGAGGCACAGGGCAGCTCTGCAGCAGACGTGGAGCTGATCTCCTGAGGTACAAACCCTTCCCACACCACCGAGCACGTCCTGCTCCACCTTGGATCACCGTGCCTCGAGTATTCCCCGGGCTGCTCCCGCTCTGCTCGTCACACCTGATGTCCCCTGAGCTGTGACAAACCACATTTCACACCAGCAGCGCTGACCTTTCCAGCCCTCCCGAGGCTCAGAGCCACCTCCCCTGCCTGCTGTGACACCCCTGCGGTGTCACACACAGCTTTGGTCACACTTTGAGGCACACACGGATTAGGACCTGCCCCCAGCCAGGACAGAAATAATCCTGACCCCACAACGCTGCGCCGAGGAACAACCCAGGCTCTGACTTAACGAACCGTAAATTCCAGCTTAATGAGTTTTATGCTGAGGAGAATAATTAATGTAATTAGTACTGATATGAAAATGATGGCACTCGAGCCTGGATTACGAGGGGGAGGGGTGGGAGGAAGCTTGGAGAAAGTTCATTCCGTCTATGGTGCTGTTCCCCCAGAGGAGCAGGGCTGGATGCATTCTTGGCAGCCTTTAAAACCTCACCTCCCATCTGCCATAAAGGGGAAGAAAATAGAGCATGACAGTAGAGAGAGAAAAAAAAAAAAAAAAAAAAAGAAAGAAAAGCACTCAGCCTGCCCTGTTTGCAGCAGGGACATGAAATCTTCAGTGCAGCCCTTTCCTGAATTTGCCCTGAATTTGCAGCTCTCCCACCCCGCTCTGAACATCCTCCACCCTCCATGGGGCCTATCTTTTTGTTCTAGCAGAAAATATCTTTATAAAGGTGATTAGATGGTAAAATAACAGCCTTTCGCCTTACACTACATAAGTATCAATTTACTTATCCTCTCTAAGTGTTTTGATAGGTTTGATAAATTTAGTGCAGTCCAATAGCTGTATTTTAGTTTTATACATATAAATAGATGCATAAATTTCTATATAACCATAAAATGACCCAGCAGGAAGTTTCCTGTTCTGAGTGTGGCGCTGATCAGACATTCAGCGCTGGAGAAAGAGACCAAAAAACTCAGTGCTGACCCTGACAGCCATGAGGAGATAAAAAAAGAGCTGGAATGGATGTGTTTCCCAGCACCTTTTACCTGTGCAAGGTGTCTCTGGTGCCACGCTGGGTGTTTGTGTGACCTTTGAGCTCAGATGGACCACATTTGGATGGGCATTGGTGGAAGTCTCCGTGCAAATGTGTTCAAAACTGCCGTGCAGGAGGTAAATCCTTTTCCCTTTTCTGGGAAGGAAATGCAGCCCTGGGGGGAGATGCCAGGTTCGGGGAATAGAGGATAAACTCATCTTTGTGCAGGCTGAGGACAGCACTCTGCTCCCATCACCCTGCAGGATATCCTGGCTCTGAGAATTGTGCCTCTCCTGACATTTCTGAGGAGCATCCCGAAGGAGCACTGGGGTTCTCAGCAGAATTGTGCTGTTTTTGTGTCAGCTCCTCTCCCCCAGCCCAATTAACCCTTCCCACTAATGACCAGCCGTGCCTGCTGCTGGCGCAGGCTGCATTCAGACCCTTTACCTCCCTCCATGAACCCTCCATCCCTCTGCCATTTGCCTCCCCAAATCCACGGCTGAATTGCTCCAAAAGGCCTTTATCCAGCGGCAGAGGCTCTGTCCTTGTGCAGTGCAGCTCTGCTGTTCAGAAACATCCTGGGGTGTTTTCATTCTCAGCGCTAAAAACTCCCCAGCGGTTTATTGATCCATCGTGGCTGATAGGAAACCTCCTGGGGGAGCTGTGAGTGTTCAGCAGGATTCGGATCAGACCCCAGGAGCGCAGGTTCAATGTCTCCCTGCCTCTGGAGCCACGACTGAGAGCCTGCTCAAGGAAATCAGGCCACCGGCAGGAGAAGTGGGCTGGAGAGGAGGAGGAACTCCCCTTTTCTTTCCCTAAATAGCTCCTGGCCCCGAGGAATGGCTGTTTGCGACTGATTCTGTCCCACCCACGTGCTGGGAGGAGGATTCCCAAACAAAATGAAGCAAAGCTGGCATCTCCTGGGCACCATAATTGCCCTGGGGGCAGAGCTGGCACTGGAAGGTGCAGCAGAAAAAGCCTCGGAGGTGACTGAACACTGCTTACCTTTGAGTCCCGAGTCCCCTGCGCTGCAGGCAGGGAGGGATGCAACAGGAAAAGTGGGTTATTCCAGTCCTGAGGAGCCTCTGGAGCAGGCAGGAACTCCTGGGAGAGGGCAGGAGTGTGTGTGGGTACATTTTGGGGGGTGCAGTGCAAGGGATGAGGGATGGGGAGCACAGCTCAGCAGGAAGGCAGCCCTGGGAGCAAGGCAGACATCAAACACCCCACAGGAGTCCCACAGGCAGGACAGGAGTTGCTGTAACTCTTCAGCTCGCTTTTATTTAAGTTCTGTGATCAGTCTTTTCCATCTGCAAGAGCTCTGGTGTCAGTGCCACCAACACATGGAACAGAAACCGTGACATGTCACCCTGGTGACAGGAAGAACAGCTTCACCTTAGAGGTCTTTCGACCTAAATGCCTCTCTATCCTCTAATTCCAGTTCCTCCCATGCACTGCCAGCCCACTGCAGCCCAACTCCACCAGTTTCCAGTCGGACTTGTTCAGCAATCTACGCCCCACAGCGCTGCTGGATGGCTCCATCTCCAGAGCAGGGATCTTTTAGAGTCAATTGGCACCGTGTCAGCAGGAGAACACCTCCCTTGGCCCTGATTCCAGCACCTGCAAGGTACCCCCGGGCATGGGCAGCCTGGGCACGGAGCAAAGTGAGGGCTGAGCAGGTGCAGGGAGGTTTGGAAAGAGCCATTGGGCAATGCTGTGCGACTGCAGGGAAAGAGAGGGAGGGGTAGGAGCCCTGAATCAGAACCATTCCCAGGCACAGATTTGTAAAACCAAAACAGTGAACTCACTATTTCTTACTTCAGGGTTTTCCTTCAGGTTCCCCCCCGCCCCCCCCCACCCGTTTTCCTAGGGTGCAGAGGAATTTGGTGGTGTGTGGTGAGCCCCTCTTGGCATTTTTTTGGAGATCAACCCGGCTCTTAAGGAGAGGCAAAGAGAACACAGACATTCCTAGACTAAATACATGTGCTGGCGTAAGTCAAACTACAGCCTTGAACTGAGGCTTCTCCTGCCTTTTACCTTTTCAGGGAGGATTGAAATCGTTTTGCTTTGCTGCAAGCCCAGTGAAACCCTTTGTGGCAGACTTCTGTGGGCAGCTCCGACTCAAAGCCGCACGAGGCGAGCAGAGTTTCTCTGTAATGCTGCAGTTTGTGTCCCTGCCTTCCCTTCCTCATCAAAGCATCGTCACCCCAGACATGGGCAGCAGAGAAAACCACCTGCAACGTGTTCTCTGCCTCCTCTGGCAAGCGACCATTTTGTCTGGCTTCTTTCCTCGTGTGTCTGAAGACCTGAACATATTCCACTTCTCATTTAAATTCCTGGATCTGTCTGGAACGGCATCAGGTGAAGGCTCCAAATCAAAGCACAGTACAGGCAGCACTCTGCTATTCCAGGCATGCAGGTAGGGAAGTTTTGGGGTGGATTTTTCCTTGCTTTTCCTTCATGGTCACTGGTGCTGGGTTGATTCCAGGACATCAGGTTCTCCAGCACCTCCTCACCTTTCCAAACAGAGGGAGCAAAGGCAGATTTGGCAGATTTGGGGTGAACGTGGTGGCTGTGCCTTCAGTTCAGAGCACACCCAGTTCCCTGCTCTGTGGTAAGCAGAAAAGAACCCAGGGTGTGGTGAGGAGAAAACCAGAGAGAGAAAAACGCATTGTCTGAATCGAGACACAGAGCAGCGGAGTCCATTGGTGTGAGGAAACGCCCGGCTGGATCCCCTGGCAGAGGATATGTGAATCCAAACGATTCCAGAGAGGTTTGCATCAGTCAGGACTAGCAGGATGGGATGGGAAAGTTGTGTGGAGTGCTCTAAGGCTGTGCCCTGATGATGCTCCCCCGATCCTTTGGGAATGAGAGCACTCTGTGCACCGGCACGTGGCAAAGCTGCTGCTGCCCGTGTCAGCTTGGCCAAAAAGTGCATCCAAAACACTCCTTCATCCACTTCCCAGCCAGCCAAGCACCCCCAGGTCACTCAGCTGGGGCACCCACCTGTCATTTAGTGGGAGACACCTCTCCAGGTCCAGCAGTTCCCCCCACAAACCTTGTCCTTGTGACCAGCCACCGTCCTGTCTCAGAGTGGCAGTGCCACCGGGGAATGGCTGGGGAGAGCTGGGGGTGGTTTTTTGCCATTCAGGGCCCCGAGGGATCCACGCACGTGGTGTCATCCCCCAGAGGGCTGTGCTGCCCGGCTGAGCAGAGTGTGAACTCCTCTCCCACATGCAGATGTGTGAGCCAGCCTGCAGGGAACCCACGGGGCACAGGGACACAGATGTGCCGCTCTGGGGAGGAGCAGGGACAGGCAGGGTGAGGCTCGAGGCCATGGGGACACAGCAAGGGCAGGGAACAACCAGAGATCCAGAAATACAAAAATAAATGGTCCGGATGGCACGGCAGGACATCCATGGGGTCACCCTTCCTCTCACAGGGGTTTTCACCTGCCGGGAGTTTCATTTCTCACCTGTACGAGCAGCTCTGACAGGTTTTGGTGCCTGGGCAGCAGGACCATGGCGTGGTGCCCACCTCTCCCTCCCACGTGCCCTTAGCTCGAGCATCCTCAGGTTTTCCAGAGGGATTTCAATGTCTGCAGAGCGCCACATTCCCAGCCTGAGCCAAAGGAAAGGAAATGCCCTCTGGCCACAAAGCTTTATCTCCTTGCTCAGGACCATCCCGGCCGTCACCTCCTCCATGCCAAGGGTGGAACAGATGGGAGTTATCCCTGAAACCAAGCTCTTAGGCAGGATGCTCATTCCTCGTCCTCCTCTTCCTCTTCTTTGCTTTTATATACATTGAAGTGTATATCGATATTTATTTGTTTTTCCTCTAATACAAGTGAACACAAATGTGATGTGGAGATAAATTCCCTTCTCTAAAACACTTTGTGGTCACAGGAATGTACACGTTTGGATTTACACACCCACACACATTCCAATATCAAAAAAAGGTGTAGTCCCAAAACTAAGATGCTTTTATAAAAGTTAAAAGGCCAGATTTCTCTATTGGCTTTTATCCTTCATTAAGAGCAAGGAGATTACCTGAAATCATGATTTATTCTTCATATTCTGCCTGAGTTAATTTTAAAATTCCAATCAACAGATGCAAGGAAGAGAGGGGGGAAAAGCTCGTGGGGGGCCACATTGGGCTTTGAAAGGCAAATTAGAGAGAATGTTTTCCCTTATAATTATTTTCTCCTTCGGGTTTCAGGTTATCAGACCTGTTATTTAAAGGATGCTTCCTCTAAATGTGTTGATTCCAAAATATGTCCCCTTTAAAAGAGTCAATCCAAGAGATTGGGAGTGGGAACAGGAAGGGAAAAGGACAGAAGCAAACCGCCTAAACCAAGTCCTGATCTCTATTTTTGGGTTGGTTTTGAGCATCTTTCGTTAAAAGCATCTTATGATTTGGTTCAGCAATCTCGGCTGTTTAGCTCTTCACAACGGGGATTTGCTATCCCCACTTCCAAGGGGGAAAAAGAGCAGGGAAGGGAAAAAAAAAAAAAAAGAAAGAAAAAGCCACAGCCTCGGATTTGAGCGCTGGCTGTGCTGTAAAACCTCACACAAGCTGTGAAGGATCCACACTCGGCTACTCCGGTGCGGAGAGTGCAGGGATCGACACAGGGGAAAACCTACGGACACCAGACGGGGTAGGGCACATCCCATCCACCCACAGACACATGCACACACAGAGCCGGGGGCAGAAAGAAAGATGCAGGGACGGGAGGAGACGTGGGACAAGGCAGAGTGTTCCCTTGAGCATTAGCAAGCCAGGCAGACACTTGGAACGAATCATGGCAATCGCACCCGGATTTCAAAATTAATCAATAAAACGAGCGATGGCAAAGGGGAGGGGGGGCTGAAAGGCCTTGGTTGTTGAGCGACAGGAGAAGTGAAAACCATGAGTTTCTTCCTTTTTTTTTTTTTTTTTTTGCCGTGTTGACACGTTAAACATACTGTTCCTTAGGACAGATGTAAGGAGCCCGGGAGCCGGGAGGTGGGCAGCAGAAGGAGATGTCGGAATGGTGAGGATAAAGATCTTGTGGGAGGTCTGACAAGGGGGCATAGACATGAGGGATCTTCTCCAGATATCGATCTTCATGTGAGTAACAGCGGGTCAGGTAATCACTCGCATTCGATATCTCTGAGTGACACTTTCCAAAGTTCTGCAAGTAGAGACAAAAGTCAACGGGTGAAAACTCCGGGATCACCGGCCAGAAAACACACACAGCTCTTCAGTTCCTTGCCGAGACACACAGAGAGCAAGCAGGATGGAATATTAAACAGTTTACCAAGCTCACTGCTTCGGGAAAATGGAAACCCAGGTGATAAATCCTCACACTGCAAAGTTTTGGTCTCACATCCTGAAATATCCAGATCGTGGATGAATATGTATGGACTGGGCATGGTTTGTCCCTTGTCTGTAAATACTCGGCTCTCTGGACAAAACAAGCAGCCAGCCAAGGAAGGGCAGTTCATTTTCACACTTTCTAACCCTTTCCACACCTGAGTTTCAGAAAAGCAGTGCTTGAAGGCATCATTAATCTAAGCCGGGCTCGTGCTCTTCCGTTTAAAGGGCACGTGTGTCCAGCCGGGGACTTAGGATGCAAAACAAAGTTCTTGTGCCTGATGCTTGCGTGGGAGACAGGAGTGCTCAGCTTCACCTGTGTGAGCAGCCTTGGGGCCGCTTTTGTGAGTCAAATCCACTCCAGAGAACATCAAACCTCTTTCGAACCCGAGGCTGCTCTGCTGGCCCTGTGATTTTCCCTCCGCCGGGGGTGTGTGGATGCTTTGCTCTCTGGGGTGGAGGGAGCATCTTTCCCACAGGGCTGCGGCTCCCCAGAGGGTGGCAGCAGATGGGAAGGATTCCTCCCTGCTCCCAGACCCTCTCCTGCTCTGGAAACCCTGCAGGATGACCCAAGCAGGACTTTAAACCCAACCCACACCCATAGGCGCTCACTAGGAGATAATTTCTTCTCCAAGAAGGAGCAAACAGCGCTGGAAAATGCTTTAATGCTGCGGTTTGAACGGGGGCTGTTTGAAGCAAGCAACTTGCCCTTGAGTCCCTCCTTGTTCCCTTTCAAAATCCCAGGAACAGTGAGTTTAGTGGAAAGGACAAGGGTTTGACCCTCAGGAGAAAATGCCTGAAGGAACAGAACAATCCACTCAGCTCCTCTGCTGCCAGCTCCTGGATGAATATTTCACTAGGAGGTTTAAAAAAAAATCCTATAGAAAACAAGGTGTTGACAATAATTTATTGATGGCTCAGGCCACTGGGAGAGGCACAAAGGCAATTTTGGGAACAGCCCAGTGAGGGCTGCTGGAGGGTGGAAAGTTCGCCTGAGCCCCGGGAAAACAGCAGCAACTCTAAGGCCAACTCTCATTTTCGTTTCACTGGCAAAGCTGTTTATTCTACAGACTGAGCTTTTAAAAGTCAGTAGAGGGGTTGCTGTGTGGGTATCCTAAATTTGGGTGGGCCAAGGTTTTGTCCACTTCAGCCTTTTCATTGCCAAGTGAAAATGTGGACAAGAGCAGCTTTAGAGCTCTTTAACTTGAGGATCCCAAGCCAGGGGCCATGAAAAGGTTCACTAACTCTACCTTAAATAGATATTTGCTGTTCTTCTGGTGGCCCCAGCTGATAAACAGAGATAAAAAAGGGCTCACGGATAGGGAGAATGGGATGTGCAAAGTCCTCAGCCTGTAAAATCTACTCTCGAGAACTCTCACACACAACAGGACCCCTCTCCATACCTGCAAGGGGGAAAAGTGTATTTAGCCATGCTTTCCTCCTGCTTTATCGAGATCATTAATTTTCTGGGTAAAGCTTACCTGAAAGGGAAATTGTCTTAATTACAGAAATTTAGTAAGACAAAGCAGGCAAGGGGGGTTCTGGTAATTTGTTATAGTTAAGTGGGAGAGAAGTTCTGTGTGCTTTTTGAGACAGAAAAGCAGAGGACTTGACACCGCTGTGTGCAGCTCTGATGGACAGAAAGGTCTCCCAGGACAGAGATTCTCATTACCACGAGTGGAAGTTGAGCTGGATGTGATCAAAAGGGGGTCTAAGGCATTATTTTATGGGCTGTGACAATATCCCGGGTCACTAAAGCATTTTTCTTCCTGCTTATCTCCCAGTTAATGTGGCCATGAGACAGGCACCGGTGAAGCATTGCCAAAGGCACTGAGTGCAGTTTTGTCAGCACTTCTGTTTGCCCAGGTGAGTGCAAACAAATCCTTTTCTTCTCTTGCTGGGCTGAGTTTTGTGTTCACTCCTCGCAGTGGGGCCAGAGCAGGAGAATGTCAGGGCCAAAGGAAGAGACTTCCCCGTCTCCTTCTGCCTCTCCTCAGCACCTGAACCAGGAGTTCTCTGCTCCTGCTTCGCTCCCTGAACTCATTTCTAAGTGGCAAAAGGGAGGAGAACAAAACCAGCCTGGTGTTTTTTAACATATTTAGCAGCCGGTGCCCTTTGACTTCCTTCCCCAGTCCCACTGTGACTTTTCCCCAATCTAATTTATCTTTAACGAAGTTTGAAATTAAATTAGGGATAATTAACTAATTAAATTGAACTGGCACACGATTCTACCACCTTCCCCCACCTGACTTCTCCCACTTGCCTTTGTCTCCAGCATGACTCCATGCAGTTCTTCATTATCTGGGTTACATCCTCCCCTCTCAGTTTTATTTCCAAGAGCTTGATTAAAGGGGATGTCAGCAATCTATCCATTTCAGACAGCCTGGCAGATTACCTTTAAACAGGCTTTATTTGATTGAATTAGGGAGCTTTCATTTCTGCCATGACTTACTCTCAACCCTTCTCCATCCCTCCACACCTGATTCCATCTTTTCTTCTATTTGCAGAACATTTCTTTGGGTAAAAGGAGGTGTGCAGCAGCTGACCACGTCCTGTACTTTTAATCATCTTGGAATAATGAGTTCTTACTGATCTGAAAGTGAAAAACTCCTTCTCAGTGACCTGAGGATTTCTCTGTTACAGATTTTGGGAAATCTCGAGACTTTTACATGTGAGAGTTGGACAGGTAAAGGTTTTCTCTGCTTGGCCAGGCTCATGGCAAACACATTTTTGCACTGGTGGAATGTGTTAACCCATGTTTTCCTGGCTGGGAAAAGCCCCTGCTGCTCAAAACTCCCCAGAATTTGGGCTGACCCTCCTCACCAGCTGCTTTTGAATTTTGGGATGCAGCACAGGCTGGTGGCCAGGAAGAAGCAGCTCTGTTGAGTGACAGCCACACAAAGCTTCTGTCACACTGTGGGCCAGCCAGTGCAGAGGGTGTGGGTGTTGGGAGACAGAAAATACACTGGGAACCAAAAAAAGAAGCATTTTCTCATGGCGTTGGGAGCCTCACATCCTCTCCTCCCTGGTTCTGAACTCCCTGCTCAGGGTATTTATCACCTTCCAAGTATGGCCATGATTTTAGGTATCTCTGGGCGTGTTCCTGCTCTGTTTGGTGCTTTATCCGTGAGGGAATTCTTGAATAATCCCTGTCCTGAGTAAAGAACAAACACTGATGTGTCAGGGGTGAGCAGGAACCAGAGGTCCTGAGCTTGGACTTGAGTGAGGACAAAACTGAGGGCGAGTGGGACAGAGGGACTCACCCTGGGTTCAGGAAATAAAAATATTGAGCCGGAATTCCCAAAATACAGAGCAAGGACCTATCATGAGGGATGCATTCAGACACATGCAAGTATTGATTGTGCAGAAAACTTGCTCAGAACGTTGCATTCCTTCTCACAGCATGCTCTTCTCTTCCCCTGCTGCCTCTGGTACGTACCTGGTCCGTGTTCCTACAGCACCTCACACCATCAACCATCCCAAACATTTCCCTCCTCGCTGTTCCTCTCCCAAATCCTCCTCTCCGCCCTTCTGCAGCCAGGGTAGGGTTGTTATCCTCATTTACAACTAGTAAGGAGCCACCTCTTTGCTTTACTCCTGCAATTTGGAAATGGGAACCTGAGCCCTGGCCACTGATTTGTTGTGCTCTTGATCCAAGCCGGGTGGTTTCCAGCTATTCTTGCTGCAACAGGGACAAGAAATTCCCAAGCGAAACTGAGAGCCGGAGTGTGGGGAGGTGAAGGGAGAGGAAATAATTAAAAAAGCATAAAAAAAAATTAAATTGCCCTGATCTGTGGTGTGTCTTAGCAGGGAGATTACACCTTCAAAGCACCATATGACTGGCTTTATTTTTACTTCAGAGAGACTGGGAGGATTTCCAAATTTGGATTTGGAGGATTACTGTCCTTTTGCTGACAATAAAATTCCCCACCCCGGGGAGGACGAGGCGAGACCTCCCAAGATGGATTAGGGAGCTCTTGCCTTGTTTGGAACAGTGGGAGCAGCCCCAGAATCCGTGGGGAACGGGAGGTGAAGACACGAGGGAGAGTGGCTGGATTCAACCCCACCTTCCTCAGGGCTGGAATTCTCACTCCGGAGAGGATTCAGGAGGTTAGAAGCGCCTGGGAGCTGCCCAGCCCCTCTGCCCAGTGCCAAACAGCCCCCCAGGAGCACACGGAGGAAAGGAAAAAAACCAAACCGATCCAAAACTTACTGTCCACTCTCGCTCGTTACGTCTACGAAGACCTTGATCCTCATTCTGCGAGCAGGAGTGGGCGAGACACCGCAAGAGAGAGAGGTTACGGATGTGCTCCGGATGTGGCCCGGGGCTGCTGCAGACACTCACCTAGGAGGGCTTTTGCTACAGCAGGGGAACTACAGGGCTGCTTCCAGCACGGGAACACCAGGGAGCACAGGGACAGAGGCACACGGCAGCAGCTCCCTGCACCCCCAGGGCTGTGTGCTCACCCCCTGCCAGCACCGAGCTCTTGACCTCAGGGAGATGCTGAACGGGAAATCCACGGGGGCTTGATAAAAATCACATTTTCCTCCTGCTCGTCCTCCTTTCCTTCCTTCCCAATGATGCTTTATCTTCTCCAAGCCATCCCTCTCCATCCCTGAGCTGCCACTCCTCTCGAGCCTCCTCTGATCTGCCTGGGGTGGCCCAGGAGGGATTCAGGCCCATGCAAAGCAGCTCCTCTCTCCATTTGCTCTCTGCCTTTTCTCCTCACCCTTCCCTTCCTTTCAGCCCAGAGCCCCTTCACAGCAAAATAAAGGGGAAGGAGCAGGGCAGAACCTGGAGTCACACCTCCAGGAATGCACAGGAGTGAGGGAGAGCTGGAGCCAAGGAGAGGAGTACCTGTGGCATTTCCTTGGCCAAAAACTCTTGGAATCATCCAGCTAAGGTGGGAAAGGAGAGGTGTCTCCATTTCAGGGACCTGGTGGCTTTAATATCTGAGAAAAAGATGGGATTCTGGGGCAAAGGAATGCAGGAAGAGCTGAAGTCACCCCTTTTCACTAAAAAAACAGCATTCAAAGGGTCACTGGAGAACCAGCTGGGTCCTAATCACTCTGTGCCACAGAACCTGAGCTTGAGAGAGTTTGGTGACACTTGAAAAAGTCAGGAGAACAGGGATCAGTCTGTGCCTAGTCTTGAGAAGGAGAACACCAAGGAAAAGGATCTGTCTCCCTCTCTCCCCAGCATCCCGACTCGCCACCTGCACCGACTTCATGCCACGCCAGCCCTGTTCCTGCCACATCACAGTCCCTCTCTGCCTGTCGTATCCACAGAGCCTTTCGCTGCAGGAACCTTTAGGTGTTCCCATATTCTCTCACATCCTCTCCCACCTTGTTCTTTCACACATGCACATATGCTCCGTCTTATCTGGAGCTACTTCCACATGCACACAAGCTCTTCTTTTTTGTAATTTTCCTTTCCATCAGCCCCTTTCTCTTTCCCTCCCCTCCTTGTCCTGGCTTGGAAAAGCCCTCTTAGCATCTCTGGCTTCTGATTCTGCACAGAAATTCCCCAAACCAGAGCAGGACCTCCAAACCCACCTGGAGTGGGGGCCAAAGCCCTGCCCTGACACGAAGCTGTGACCCCTCTCCCCTTGTCCCCCATGCCTGGCTGCGGGAAGCGAAGGAAAACACAGCGAAAAGAGCATGCACAGAGGCAAGGCAAGGCAAAGGCATTCCTGGCAGCACCCCAAAAAACCAGGGCAGCAGAGAGAGAGACAGCAGGCAGGGAGGGACAGACGGGACACAGGGCGGGGAGGGATTGGGGGCGAGGGCAGCATGACTTTGAGGGGTGCATGAGGAAGGCAGAGTGCCGTGTGTACCTTGAGGCCAGAACCTGAGGGGAAAGGGCCTAGAGTGACATGCGCTAGCGTAAGTTGGGCTGGATGGTTGCATACTCGACTAGGTCTCCGCCAGCATGGATGGAGGTCCGAGGGCTGGGTGACGCGGCCAGAGCGGACGTGTCCAGCTCTGCATACTGGACATCACAGTCCTTGTTGCCAGGGTTCTGGAGAGAAGAGAGCAGCAAGGCGGTGGGGGACACGAGGGACAGTCGGGGGGGAGTGAGGACAGAGGGTCCGTGCAGATGGTGAGGGGTGAGACAGGACATGGGGGTGTGAGGGGTTGGGGGAGAAAGAAGAAAAGGGGGAGGAGGGAGGGGAGGAGGAAGAAAAAACAGTTAAAAAGAGGGAGGTAGGGAGGTAATGAATAATCAGTAAGGTAAAATCCCAAATCAAAGTGTTGGAAAATATACCAGTTTAAAAATTTTGTATAACTTTAGTCAAAGGCTTTGTTTGTCTTTACCCCGGGAAAAGGAATTTTAAGTTTCTTTCCAGGGTGTTGTTCTACCAGGTGAGGTCTGATGAACTCAACACATCTACAGACTGGAGCAGCCCAAAAAGTAAAGGGCCATGAATGGAACATCAGCTCCAAACCTCACCCCTGGTGGGTCAGAGACACCTGGGCCGGGAAAAGAGAGATGAGAAAGAAGAGCTAATTAATATGGGAGGCGAGAAGATTCAGATCCAATGGGAAACTGAACACTGGGGGTTGCTCAACTCTGGACCAATGAACTTTGAAGCAGTGCATCTCTGTGGGTTTTGACTGTAGAAAGTTTGGGGGAAAATCCTGTAAAATAGATATGTCATGGAATGGTTCTCTCTGCACACCTGGTCTGTGTGTGGATGAGATGATTTCTGTGGCACATCCTGGCCAGAACAACATCCTGGCCAGAAAATAAAGTAATGCCTTGACTCTCTAACATTAAAAATGTTGTTGGAGGGTTTTTGCTTTTCCCGTAGTTCCGGTGACAAAAGCAAAAGTCCCAAAGGCACTGTTCCCCCAAACGAGGAGGAACCGGCTCAGCCCCAGCTTGCAGCACTCCCAGCCACTGCCCCTCTTCCACTGAACCCCTCTGGGATCAGCATCTCCTCAGCTGGGGCTGGATCACTGAATTCAAGCCTTATCACACACCCGAGCTGTCTGTTTTGAGCCAAGAATTTGGGCTTCATTGCAAACTCAGGTTTGGGGACGTGAGTTAAAATCACTGGCTTGAAATTTGGATTTTGGGAAGGAGACCCCCGAAGGGAATGTCTTTAAAGCCGCAATTCCAAGGGTGTGGCCCCAGGGGAATGACACCGTTGTTATTTTGCCCCATGGTGATAAATGGGGTAAATGGGGTAACTCCATGGGGCCTGTGGAGTTCTGAGGTGCCACGTTTAACTCAAGGCTTGGCTGCACAGCTTGGCACTGCAGATTAACTCTGCGGCACCACTTTGTCACTGTGACGCGGCCTGAGAGATGCTAAAAGCATCCTCCTCTGGCATGGAAATATTTATGGGTATTCCTGCACTAAGCAGGCTTATCAGCAAGAACTGCATGAATGGAATATTATCCAATTTGTCTCATCATTCCTACCCAGACATCTTTCGTGCAAGTAAGAATGGGAGAAGCCTGGGAGGCAGGATAGCCCGGAGAGCTCGTGGGGAATACGGATCACCAGGAGGAGCCTTGGTGCCAACAGCCACGGTGTGAGGGGGATCCTGGCTTTTCGCCCCCTGGAGTCTCTTTAATCCTCACTTTTGGGGCTGCTTTCGGTGCCAGCATTAGCCAGGCATCTGCTGAGCCTCTCTGAGAGGAGAGATTTGTCTCTTCCAAACAAAACACATTCCCAGTCTCTCTCTCCCCTTTCCAAAATGGCTGCACGGCATGGCAATGATGCAAAAGGTGTTTAACTCGAAAGTGTTCCTCTCCTCTTTGTTTGGAAGTGTCCTCAGCCAACGATCAGCTGCGGCTGAGCCGTTTTTAGAAGTTGGTAGCCCTGTAATGAGCTGGTTGAGTGCCTGCTGCTGGAAGGGCTCATTCTGTCCGTGATTATCTCTGCCTGCTGCGCTGGCCTGTGCCAGGCGTTGGCTCCCTGATGCTGCCCCTCAGCCGCGGGGATGAGGGCGATGATGGGGAACGGCACTCAGCGAAGCTGGAAGCGGGAGCAGCAGCGGGCTGGAGGGCACCTCTGGCCTGCCCTCGGTGGCCAGGTGGCCGTGGCGAGGGCGTTGGCGTGGAAGCTGCGCATCCTTTGGTGGCTCTGCTTCGCGTCTGGACCCAGAGTTTGGGCATTTAGGAAAATTAAGCAATGCCAGCTCCAATCTCAAACCCAAACCGAGGCCCTGCAGAGCTTTCCCCCTGAATTTTGAGTCTCAGTACCTCCCCTACTCCTGGAGAAAGGCAGACTCAGTTTCACCTCCACATTCCTACCCTTTCTACTTTGCCTCACTCCTCTCCAGCTTCCTTCCCACGGGAGCTGTTTTCCCCACGGATTTCCCCTGCTTTCTCCCACTCTCGGGCTCTCTCCTGCTCCTCGCTGCTTGTTTGGAGCAGGATTTATCACAATATCAATAACGTGCCTTGTATACACGGCCCAGCACTGCCTCGCGCGAGCGCTCGGTGTAAATCATCACCATCGGCACCCCGGTAATTGCCCTGCAAACCCAGAGGAATTATTTCCTGCTGTCTGCAGCAATGAAACTTCCTCTCCTACCTGTGCAAATGGGCGCTGCTGACACGGACACTAATCACAGCTCTGCTCCGCACGCCCTCGGGCTCCACCTCTCTCCTGCTACCTCTCACACACGCTTGGAGCACCCACCTGGCACAAAAGCGGTGACAGAGTGCACCTGCCTGCACCCACCCACCTGAGACACCCTTCCTGCTTTGATATCCTCACATGAACCAGAGCTGGTGCCCCAAAATTGCTCAGAGACCGCAGGCAGCCTCCCCACCCTCACTCCCGCAGTGTCCACGCCGCTGGCCTTGGGCGTTTCGGGGCTGTGTTGGCTTTCCCACAGCCTGCAACACCTCAAAATACACCTTCATTCACAGCTCTGCTCCCTCCTGACCCTGCAGACATGTCCCAGCCTCTCCCCCTGTCCTGCTCCCCTGCCAGAACACGTCCACACACACACGTCCCTCTCTGGAGGTTCCTCCTCCACCTGCCGCTTTTATTTTCCCCTGGCACCCCTCCCATTCCCCCTCCCTCGCTCTTTGCCATCTCTAATCACTCTCTGACTCCCGTTCTAGGGCTGTGAAATCGTCAACCCCAGGCAGTGGCTTTCATGCTGCCTCGTGATAAATCTGGTTTATCCCAAATTACGAGATTTTGCACAATTCATTTAAAGCTGAATGCACCCGCCCCATTTTCCTTGCAGAATCCGCTCCCTTCCGCTCTCATCTTCTTCACTCCCCTCCCAAGCCAAATCTGCAGATGAAGTACGAGCAGAACAGGAATATCCTGCCTTTCTGCTGTGCTTTTCCTCCCAAGGATCCCAGAACCACAGATACCCCGGAGCATTCGCCTGTTGCCTGCATTTTGAGCACGATGGGAGCAGGGCTGCACCAAAGTGAGGCTGGCAGAGACCAGGGATGTGCTGCCCTCCTCATCCTCACCTCCAGGTGAAGGATTGGGCAGGTCTCACTCCATCCCATGGGCTGAGTGCTGGTTTTGGTAACCACCACCATCCCTGCGAGGTCTCCATCCCTCAGAATCCCACTGGGACAGGAGAATGAGGCTTTTTAAGGGTGAAAAAAGTGATGCAGGTCACTTTTTTCCCCGCAGGGAGGGAGGCAAAGCTCATTCTTTGGCAAAGCGTGGCCGAACAGCACCACACACGCCTGGCCGGGCTGTGGCAGCAAGTCCTGCCTGTGTGATCTGGGCAGAATCCAGCAAAATCAGCATTCCTTGGCAGCCAGGGACACCCTCCTATCCCTTGCCAGTCCCAAACTCGAGCTGCCTGCCCAAAGGATGCCGCGACTCAGCAAGGAATGGGAGCAAGCTCCGTCCTGCTTGGGGCTCAGAGCCAGGGCACGGCGCAGGTACGCCATGGGTGAGCCTGGCACCGCTCCGGCGGCTGCCAGCCAGGCTGAGCGGGCACAAGGCTCACCCACAGCTGTGCCAGCCCCGTGCCAGGAGCTGTGGCAGCAGCTGGAGCCCCCCAGACACCGCGTCCTTGCTGCACAGCCAGGTCTCGGTGGGCCAAATGAAATGAGAGCTCCGCAGTCCGTCAGCTCCTGGCTGCATCCACGGGCGAGGAGCAGCCGGTGCCAGGCGTGGGACATGGAAATGCTTCTTCTCGGGCCAGGATTGAGAGCAGCAAACTCTGTTCCCATGGTTACGGAGCAGCAACCCATCAGGCCCCATCTCACATCACTAACTCTGCCACTTAATTAACTGACTGCTCGTTATTTCCCAAAATGAGCTCCTCCATCCTCCTGCTAGCCTGAAATTCAGCTTTCAGATGCTTTTCAAGCAGTTGTCTCTCCCTAACATCCTGGGTTCTGTTTAGAACTCAGCAAGGATCAGAAAGAGCTGGGGACCAGGCCCAGGACTGAGGGAGGGCTCCAAGGGGAAGTTTCCCTTTAGGGATGAAGTAAATAGGATCACATCTAGCACAGAACTGTGCCTTTTGATTTCCAACGCCCTCGGCATCTGTCTGGCTGCAGACTTGTGCCAGCTAAAGGTCACCAGGCCTTGTCCTTCCATTATCAGCACAGGAACACACATTGCAGGGTCGTTCCGGGATGAACCGGGCTGTAATTAGTGGTGTTCATAAAATATTACTCCAGCCTGGGCTGATATTTATCCACCTTCCTCAAAGTGCTGAAGCGCCAGGCTCGGTGTGCAGTGCTCTGAGCTCCTCGTGAGGAGGAGTTTGGGAGACACCTGAAGGATTTACGTTGGGATTTCTTATCTCCTATGGATAAAGGGGCAAGCAGCCCAATGCCATGGGGTGAGGGAGGGAAAGGATATTGTCCAAGGCCTGGGAGGAGGATGGTTTTCTGTTTTCTCATCAAAACAAGACTCTAATCTTACCTGCTTTCTGTTCCCTGTGCCTTCGCATCTAACATTTCCTCCTCCAGCCTCACTCCTTTCCCATGTGACTGCCAGCATCTCCTCCTGACCCTTAATCTCTCCCTGCTGCTGCTGCCTCACATTAACATCTCCCCATCTGAGGCTGAACAAATCCACGCACCAAAAAAAAAAAAAAAAGAAAAAAGGGTTTAAAGAACTTGTTGTCAAGTGAGAGTCAAACGCTGGCACGCTCTGCCCTGCAGATAATTGCTTTGTGAAGCTCTCACTGCTGCTTCCTTCAGCTGCAGACTCTGACAGGGGCTCCTTGCAGGAGATGAGGACTGGCCAGGGTGGGGTGGGTAAAGGATTTGGGGTGAGCAGGGGATTTTACTGAGGGGTGAGCCATAAAGGCACAGCTCTGGGACCTAAGGAAAGCTGAATTAGGCTGAGATCACAGTGTGGAAGTTGCCTTCCTCCAGGACAGGATAATCCTGGGGATCTTTCTTTTTTAGGGTGGCAAGTCCTGCGTGCAAGGTGAGGCTGGGCTGAGGTGCCAGGCAGCAGCACTGTCACCCTCTTGTCCTTACCAGTTTGTCACTGTAGGGAGAGGGCTCGGGGGCTGCCATGTCATAGTAGGGAGTCTGCAGAGGGAACTTCTGGATCTCCTCCTCGTGTTTCATGTTGTCCAAGTGAACAACCTGCAGCAGAGGGAAGAGAAGAGGGGTGAGAAGAGCAAGGATTATCCTCTGGCACAGCCTGAGGCACCCTCTGACACCACAACTGAACACCAATTCCTTTAGAATTCAGCATCCACGAGAGGGACAGAGCAGAGTCCAAATCACAGCTTTCAATTGGCGCCAAACTCCGGGAATTCTGGGGGGGACAGGTCATAGAGTCATAGAATCACAGAATCATAGAACCTAGAACTATAGAATCACAGAATCATAGAACCATAGAACCATAGAATCATAGAATGGCTTGGGCTGGAAGGAACCTGAAAGATAATTTAGTTCCAGCCTCCCACTAGATCAAGTTTCTCAGAGCCCCATCCAACGTGGCCTTGAAAAATCCTTACTTTCTGCCCCTCAATCTCAAGCCATGGACTTCTTTGCTCTTGCAGCCCCCATTTTCCAAAATTCAGGCACTCTGGACACTGCTTGGAAGCAGTTTCCCTTGCCAGAGGCAGGGATTTGAGGGTTTTTACCTGGATGTCTTCTGGAGTCAGGTGGCTTTTCATGTCCTGTTTCCTCTTTGGCGGAGGGGCAGGTTTGTGGGATGGAGGCAGGTCAATCCTGCAGGGAGAGAAGTGTCTGCTGAGCAGAGAGCAGGAGAAAAGCTTCTGCTGCTTTGATGTGTCCGAGGATTTGATTGTGTTTGTCACCAAACTGCCAATACCATCTTATAGATTATCCTCAGGAGCTCCCCCGTGCCCTTTGTCTCACCCCAATTAGAATTGTTAATGGAAATAAAGTCCCTCCCAGCGTTCTGTCCCTATTCCAGGCAAATCCCCATGCCGGATTGCAGATCCCAAGGGTGCAGCCCCGATACCTGTTTGGGAATGGCTCCAGATCATCCCATGGGAGGTGGTTTGTTTTACGGCTGTGAGGTTCTAGGAAGTGATAACAAGGCAGTGCCAGCCCCAGTCTGGCATTTCTGGGATGGTAGCCCTGCCAGGGGCTTCCCAGGAGGAATCTGAATCCTCCTCATGGGCATGCTCTGCCAGGCAGGGACATTTATCCCTGACCCTCGCCAAGGATCAGCTTTTACCCCAGAGCATGGGGATTGGCAGCCACGATAATCCCAGCCTAGAGACTGTCTCTGCACATTCTGTTCACATGCACAGATGTGTCTAATCCTTTTACAAAACTTATTAAAACTCTGATCCACTAATTAGCCTCCTGCCCCCCTCCCTCCTCTCCGTGCAGACTCCACCAGATCTGGCGGAGATGGGCGCCTTCCCTTGGATTCCAGCGTGGGACCGGAATGCGCTGGTGGCAGGGAGGGGAACGCAGGTCCCCGAGGCTCTGTAAAACATTGACTCCGCGGCTCCGCAGGAAAGAAATGCTATTACCTTCGGGATCAGCCTCCACAATGGAGGCAGCACCTCTGCAGAGCAGGGCACGGCTGTGTTTCTATTCTCAGCTAAAGTGGCTCTTCCCTGAGCCTGGTGGAGGGCCATTGTGGGAAGTGGATTGTCAGAATGCATCTCGATCACAGGGCCGCTGCTGTTGATGCAATTTCACCTTGTGGTGCTATTTTATTTTATTTTATTTTTTTTTTTGTTTGTGTGCCTTTCTGCCTCTCCTGCTGCTCCCCCCCTCCTCTCCTGCTATCCTCCGGTGCCCTCTCTCAAATGGGATTAAATGGAGCACAAAATGTGCCCAAGGTGTAACAACAATGAGGTGGGGGGTGGGGGACACAAAAGCAACCTCTGGGCTCTCCGTGCCTCCCCTTCGAGCTGGGGACGAAGGGAGGGCGTGAAGAGCTGGTGACAAGGTAGGGCTGTTCAGCAGAGCCCAGGGTGAATGCTCCTGAAGAGGATCCTGCTGCATTGAGTGACCTCCACACCTCTCAATTCCCTGCCTGGGACCTCTGCTGCTCCGTGCTGGGCAGAGAAAAGCAAGTCCTGGCCGAGGGGAGCCCCTGTGGTGGCCTCTGTCCCTGCTGCTGCCAGGGTTTGTGTCACCCATGGGTGCAAATCTGGAACGCTGCTGGGTGTGAAGCCTTCCCAGACTCCTGGGGATGCATTCAGAGGAGCTCAGGGTCCCTCAGAGACCCCTCTCTCATCGCAGAATGTGATTCAGCCTCATTCAGGAGCCTGAAGCCATTGAGAAAGGAGGAATAGGCTCCTGTTCTGCCCATGAGGGTGACAGTGGCACTGAGCCGCCCCATCAAGGCCAGGCCACAGCCAAACCAGCACCTGGGGGAGCATCCCTGTGCTCCAGCTCCCACCCCAGGCTCGTGATGAGAGCTCCGAAATGGGAGCAAGCAGGATGGGAAGCACCAGGAAGCCTCAAGGAGGGGGAGCAGATTAGCAGAACGAGACACAAACATCAGGAAAACATTTCGCTGCCAAGCTTTCCTGTCGTGCAGGCAGAGGAAGGGCCAGAGCTGCTGCCCCCCATCCCCACAGCCCCTGCACCCTCAGTGGGCAGCGATTCCGCTACTCACAGGTCATTGTCGGTCTCGGTTCGGTTCTTCTGCTGCCGCCGGTAGACGATGATGACGGTGACGGCCACGCCGATGATGAAGATGGCGGCGATGACGCCTCCCACGATGCCAATGATGCCTCCGGGGGCACTCTGAGGTAGTGGCTTGTCTGCAACACACAGGGGAGAAGGTTAGAGCACCAGGAAATGCAGCTGCTGCAAGCAGGGATTGCAGGAGCAGAGGTGAGGATGAATTCCAAAGTTTTCCCATTTATCCCTGCCCAGCAGCTCCAGATCCTATTGAAATGCACCGCTCGGAGCTCAAGAGGAACAGAAATTGTGGCTACAATTGTGTCGCCAAGAGTTAAACACTTCTCCACTCCGCTCTGCAATTTCATCTTCAGGGTTTTATTCCTGGATCCGCTTCTCTGCCTTTGTTCGGGCCTCAAAGGAAGAAGGGTTTAGGGAATAAAGGTGCTTCCAAGCACTCGTGTGGACCTGCTGCTTGATACTGTTGAAGTATTTTGAAAGCCTTCTGCTGGGCTTTGTCACAGCGTCCTCACTGAATTCCTGGTGCTGCTGGAATGTTCTTGAAACGAGCTAAGGAGCAATGCTCAGTTTATTGAGCTGGAGCAGAGGTTTGTGCATCTCAAATCTTTAAAAAAAAAAAAAGATGTCCTGAGTGTAGGATTTAGGGGCGGGAGGGAGATAGACCCAATCTTGCATTTCATCCCCATGGCTGGAGAGCCCTGTGACCTGGGCCAGCTCCTCGGTGACAAACACAGGCCTCATCCAAAGGAAAGCCATCCCATGGGCCTGATGGGAAAGCGCTTTGAAACCTGCGATAAAAGGATTTAATTTGCTCTACCTTCCAACCTAATTAAACTTGAAAACTAGCTAATTGGTACTTTGTACTTACAACTCCGGCTGTGATGAAAGGAGGAGATAATTGGGATGGAGGAAGAAGGAGGAGGAGGAGGAGGAAAAGATATTCAGGGGAGGGGAGCAAGACAGGGATGAGGGAACAAGGGGCTTTGTAGAACTTGTCTGTCACATCTAATTTTTGTACTTTCCTTAATGCCCTGGCTACTGGCTGCTCTTAGAGACCAGATTGGGCTGTATGGACCTTATTCTGCAGCAATTATGGCTTTGGGTACCAGCATCTCCCCTAAATTTCCCATCCCCAAGGCCTCGGAACTAGGCCCACTTTCCATGTGCACAGCAATAAAACGGAATGTGTGGCTATAAAACATCTGCACACACTCCCAAACCACACAGCACAGCGAGCACAGGACTTTTCAGGGTGAAAAGCTGCCTTTTACTCCCACTTCACCCCCACGGATTGAGCACAGGCTCGTGCTGAAGCCCCACGAGGCAGGTTCGACCACAGAAGGGCTGTGCTGGATCATTTCCAGGAGAGTATTCCCAGCTCTCCCCTCCCAGGCAGCCTTCCTCGCCTCTCAGATTTGCTGCTGTCATCCAGGAGTGAACTGAGGTGTGCAAACACATCCCTGGGAAGCCCTCCCTGCTCAGGCTGACCCCGAGAGGGACAAAACACTGAGGAATTCCCCCTCGGGAATTGTCCTGGCGCTGGTGCCCCATCCCTTTTCCACACAAAGCTGTTTTTCTCCTGCCAAACTGTGACACCCCAGAGCATCCATCGGTCAGCATCCCTCCCCTCCTTCCCCTGCTCCTTAATTAAGAGCTCCGAGCTGTGTGTCTTCGCTGGCAGGATGCTGCAGTCATCACAACTCGCAGTGACAGCCACTTTTCTTCCCCTTCCTTCCTCTGTGAGCCACAGCGCCTTGTAAATAATATTTCTGCCTCCAGACAGCTCTCTCAGAGCTGACAGGTCGCAATCCAAACCTCCCCCGCCCCGGCCCAGCGTTCGGGATTGTGGGGCTGTAAAGAATGTCCCAGTCACTTTGGCTGGGGCATTTCCGTGATGGATTGGCCCCTAATGGCTCTCGGGATGGCAGGGACCGAGCAGAGAACATCAGCCTCCTGCTACCGCTGTAAATCAGCGCTGTGAGGGGAAGAGGGCTGAAGGAGAAAGAGGGAGAGGAAATAAATAAATAAAATGGATCTCCAGGAACTCCGGCAAGGCTGGGTAATAGCAGGAAGGGGCTGAGAGAGTTTGGAGAGGGGAAAGTGCAGCAGAAGAGGGAGAGGTAAATACAGGGCAGGGGGTAAAGACAGTAAGAGGATGAGGAGAGTGAAAGAATGAAGGAGAATTGCAGATGTTTTGGGCTCTTTGTGAGAGTCCCTCCTTCTCTCCAGGCTGTCATGCCTGTGGGATGAATATCCCAGTGCCAGTGCCCATCCCAAGGACCAAACCACGCCACAGCCCTGTGACACTAGCCCTGCCCCTGCACGTGCTGAGGACAGGCTGGGCGTTCCAAAGTGTTGGCCAGAAGAGGAAACACCAGGAGATGAGGAAGAGAAATGAGAGAAGAAAGTCCTGAGAGAGCGAGAAAGTGCAGAGGATAGGAGAAAACAAGGAGTAGAGGGAAAACTTCCTTTATGCTTGCTCTTCCCTCTTTTCTTTTTTACCCTCATTTTTAAACCTATTTTTTCCTCTCTATCCCCTGTTTATTTCCTCAGTCTCCTCTTCTTGGGGAAGAGCTGGTGCAGTTTGGAGGGCACCAACAGAGCTTTTCTTCTGCAAGAAGAGGCATTTCAAGTCAAAGAGGGGAAGACCAGGAAAGCCTTAGGACATGGCCAGAACTGCCAGATGAGGGTTCAGCTCCACTGACAGGGCTTTTGGGCAGCCCTGGGAAGATGTTTGCGAGGCTTGTGAACCAGGATCAGAATAAATTGGCAGGACAGCTCAGGGGCCTCCAGACGGGAGCGGGAAAAGGCTTTGCCAATTAAGAATGCAAACCCCCGTGCTCTGTGTCACGCTTGAATAATTTAAAACTCTCCAAAAAACAAGTTTGTGTGAAGCAGTTGGCAGTGAGGCAGGTACCGGAGAACCCAAAGGGGCTCAACAAACAGCTCAGCCTTATCTGGAAGTCTGAGGGCTGCTGGGAAACTCCTCATTCCTGCTGGAAGCTGAATTAATTCACAGTATTACAATTAAGGAGAAAAGAAGGGCGTCCCACCCCCAGTCTCTTTCAGAGCTGTTTTGTTCATTACTTTGTTCTCCCACGGCTCTTCTGGAGATGGAGGCAGACACAGGGAAGGGAGGGAAGTGGTTATCTCTCCATAAAGCATCACTCCCAGTCACCTGATGGCGTGTGCGCCTTCCCTAAAGGAACCGCCAGCAGAGGCGGATCTTTGCACCAACCACGCCGATTAAAACATCCTGCGAGGTGCTGATCCCGCGATTCAGCACCCCCGGAGCTCAGCTAAACCACCTCCCAGCGCTGCCAGTTGCTCCCATGTCCCAGAGAAGCGAGGGATGCCCGCTGGGCACGGATGCCATCCCGGCGGGATGCGCCTGGCACAGTCCCGGCACAGCGCTAATGGCACTGGCGGTGACAAACCTCGTGTCCCAACAGCCTCGGGGATGATGGCCCGGCTGGGATTTGCTGCCAAGAGCCAGGGGAGCGTTTCCCAGCCGAGGGACAAAAGGACAGAGCCATCCCCGGCGGGGACACAGAGCAGCAGTCAATAATCACTGAGGCACAATGGGGCAGCCAGCTTGAGCAGAGCAAGAGAGATGCTCCCCAAGGCAGCCGCAGCCAGGCACGGATGGATCCGCTGGAAAGCATCCAGGGAAGGCGATGGCAGAGCAGGAATCACTCACTGGCTCTTGGTGTGGAGGGCATGATGGGGAGGAATTTGTGAAAGGAAAGGGGAGATGGGTGTCTGTCACACTTTGGGAATTGGAGTCTCTTTCCTCAGAGCTACAGGAGTGGCTGGGACTTCTTCTGGGGCATTTGCTGGGGCATTTGGCTCATGAAGCAGCCTGGCTGTTCTTGGAACAAAGAATTGAAGGTGGGATATGCTACATTCCCACCAAGGGTCTGGGCCTGTCTGGAATTGGCTTTGCAAAGCTGGGCTCAGACAGCTCATTCTGCACCCCCAGTGCCATCGTGAGCAGGTGGGGAGCAGCAGAGCTGTGGGATGCAGCCTGGGCAGGCAGGAAGGCTTCATTTGGCAGGGAGGACTGGGTCTCACACTGTATTTTTTCTGTTCTGAGTGCCTGCCATGAATTCAGCAGACTCAAGCAGAGCCTGAGCCCCATCTCATTGCTCAGGCACTGACCTGCACCCCTTAGGTAAATCTGGAAGCTGGGCCAGTCTCAGGGCTGGTTTCCAGCAGCTCTGAGTGGAGCTAATTCACCCCCAGAGAGATGCACCCCCTTCTCCTCTCTGCCCCCTCCTAAATCCACCCTGATCCCTCATTGCTCCGCAGCAAACCCCACAACAACACACAGCACCCTGGAGAAACCTTCAGCTCTGAGACCTGCCTGCACCCTCCACCAAAGCAGAATTCCCTTCCCATTTATCCCCTCCCCACACTGAGCAAATCTCCCCCTATTTCATGGCTGGTTGGCCAAGGCTCTCGGGAAGGGCTGCCTTGCTCACAGCCACGTTGCAGAGCCATGGGAAGGGATTGTGATCATTCTCTTTGATGCTGGCAGCCCTGAAGCTCCTGGAGCAGCCAGACTGGCTGGATTTAATGCTAGCTTGGTGCTCCATTGCATCCCTGCTCCCAGCCTGTGCAGTCTGGCTGTGCACAGCAGCCTGTCCCCATGCAGTGCCAGCCCAAAATCAGCCTGTCCCCGTGCAGGGCAAGCCCAAAATCAGCCTGTCCCCGTGCAGTGCCAGCCCAAAATCAGCCTGTCCCCGTGCAGTGCCAGCCCAAANAGACTGGCTGGATTTAATGCTAGCTTGGTGCTCCATTGCATCCCTGCTCCCAGCCTGTGCAGTCTGGCTGTGCACAGCAGCCTGTCCCCATGCAGTGCCAGCCCAAAATCAGCCTGTCCCCGTGCAGGGCCAGCCCAAAATCAGCCTGTCCCCGTGCAGTGCCAGCCCAAAATCAGCCTGTCCCCATGCAGTACCAGCTCAAAATCAGCCTGTCCCCATGCAGTGCCAGCTCAAAATCAGCCTGTCCCCGTGCAGGGCCAGCCCAAAATCAGCCTGTCCCCATCCCGGGTTGTCACCCTGGCCCAGCGGAAGGAGGGATTTGCTGGACTCCTTCTCCCTGCTGATCCTTTGAGCGAGACAATGAGCTCAGATGATGCATATTTATAATACACCCCACCTGACACATTCCAGGGAGCCTGAGACAAGTTCACAGAGCTAAATTAAACCGAGTTGAAAAGCTTGGCAGAACAAATACTTCCCCGGTTTGGTGGGGAAGGCAGGAGCAGGATTGGCTCGTTTGAGCCACACTCTAGTAGAGCACACACCCCCAGGCACAAGCTGGTCCCACAAGCCTTGTTGTGATGCCTTTTTGTTTGCAAAGGGTTAATGGGAAGCTGTTCCCAGGGGAGCAGAGCAGGAGCTGATAGAGCAAAGGGGAGGATAAACAGTGGGGCTCGCGAGGCACTGAGAGATTTTGAAGGGATCTGAAGTCTGAGGGAGGAGAGGTGGGCTGGGTTTCTCTGGGGGCTGTGTATATTCAGTGAATCCCTTCCAGGGACAGCCAAGCATCCAGAGGATAAAAGGGATTAAGAAGGGCAAGACACTGCTGGGAAAACTGAGCCAGTGGCACTGGACCTTGAGTGTGTGAGGCTGAAATGCCTTCAGCCCTTCAGCAGCTTCATTCCCTGGGTCCAAAATCCTCCCACCCTCTCTTTGGTCCTGGTTTGAAGTGGAGAGGAAAATGGGAACGCAGCACCTGGTTCTGCTCCCACCTAGGCTCCCTCAGGAGTGATTTGGTCAGGAAAGGTCGTGGCTGGCAGGGCTTTCTGAGCAGGAGGAATGTCTGGGCTTTGCTTGGAGACACAAACATCTTGTTAGCAATTCCCATACACATTATGTAACCCCAGCGAACCTCTACACAAGCACAGGGGAAGGGTTTTCACCTGGGCAGGGTCTCTTTGACCTGCAGGAGAGATTTTCAGGTCTATAGTGAAGAAAGTTCAGCTGTAGGATGCACAGACCTTGAATATTTTGTCAAGCTAGCAATGCATACACAGACACACATCAACACCTTGGTTTAACACATCCTTTAGGCTCCTTAGTTCCAGGAGGTCCTGCAGTAAGGGATGTTATCTGCTGTCTGTTCCACTGATGCACAACAACATCTTCATTTACCACATCCTCAAAACCTCTTAGTTCCAGGGTGTCCTTGGCTGGGCGATGCTGCCTGTTCCACTGATTAGGTCTCCTTTCCTCCTGATTAGGCTTGAAAGCCTACAAAGATCACCAAGGAACATCCTGACTCGAGATAATCTTGGCCTATTCCGCATTTTGCAACAAAGCTAAAGGTTAAATACCGAAATGAAGGCAGAGCTGCTCTTCTGCCTCCGTGCCCTGATATAAGTCAGATGGAATTTTTAGAGCCGTCACAGCCTCTCCCATCGGGGTGTTTGTTGATGTAAGTCTCACTTACACAATCAGCCACCACACAGCCGAGTGCCAAGGCATGGCTGCGATCCTGACAATGCCTCACTTCCCTGGAAATTCCCCTCTGTGCAGCCTGGGCCCCCAAAATGTGCTGCTCACCTCCCACGCGGTGCCGCTGCTGTCCCTGCAGAGGGGCACTGTGAGTGTCCTGGTTTCACTGTGTACGTGATGGGGGCAAAAGCCACTGTCCCTGACCTCTCTGCATTGTCCTCTCTCCCTCCCACAAGTGGGAATCCCTCTTTCCCCTCTCTAATTCCCCCCTGCTGAAGCCTGGGTATCCTCTGGCTCCTCAGCCTGGGCACTCATCACAGCATCCCTTGAAGATCCCTGACCGCTTTCCTTCCCTCTGTCATTTCTGCCAGCCCAAGTGGCACTTTGAGGCTTTCCAAGCCACTCTCCAGCCTGTGATGAGGTTTTGGGAGAGCCTGGAAGGGCAGTGTGCGGATCCAGCCCTCCCTGGGGTGCCTGCTTTGAAGTGGACACACAGAAGTGCTTGGCTTCAGTGGGGATTTCACACACATTCCAGCAGGGAATGGCTTTGCCATGCAAGGCTCTCTCCTGTAATGACCAGTTTGTCCCTCTCCTGCAGGAAACACCATCCTGGGTTAAATAACATCTGGTTAAAGAGCTGCTGGCCACAAAAACATGTCTGGAATGTGGCCCTAGCCCCAGTGACCTCCCTTTCTGTGCTTCCCGTGGCCACTAACAAGGATGGGGTTTGGACGCAGCAGTGGGAGCAGTGCTGTAACCCCATGGGATCCAGCAGGGAGAGGATTCTGCAGAATTGCGGTGGGAATTCCACTGCAGATTCCTCTCCCTGGGCTGGTTTTTCTTCTCTGTGCCACTCCAGCAAAGAGGGGGCGAACGTGACCTTGCTGCCACTAATCCCCAAATCCAAACCCAGCCCAAACTCATCTGTCCTCTCCCCACCTTGCTTGGCCAACCTCACAGCCAGGGGTCTGCAGGATGGGGAGCACCCCAGCCTGTTCCGGGGGAGAAGATGAGCCCTGGAGAAGAAGGGAAGTGTTCTCTGGCATTTCCTCTGCCTCGCAGCCCTTAATTTTAGTTCTGCTTCATTTCCTTGCAGCTCGGCAGAGTAATGAACAATCAAATCCCTTTAGTAATTTATTTCTTCTGCCGTACAGTTTCGAGGAGGTGATGACACTTGAAATTGCCTCTCCTGGAGGGATGGAGAGGCCAGATCCTGGAGCCCATTACACCCGAGTGTGTCTGTCCTGCTCTCAGCAGCCTGCCCAGAGCACAGCGTGGTCCCAAACCCATGTTCAGCCAGAGCTCCAGCCCTGCTCCCTTGATGAGTCCATTAAGGTCACGCTATTACAAGCAGCCACCAGATGAATTCTGTCAGACAGAAGGCACAGGAGCTGCAGCTCAGACTCTCATCATTTGTGTTAATAGAGTTAATTTGCTCAACAATCCCCAGCAGCACTCCTGGGAAGGGCTGGCTCTGCCTGGACGTGTGCCCCGGGCCCTGTTTGTCTCCTGTTGCCTCCGGGGTGTTTCCAGCACCGGGCAGATGTGTCCTGCATGTCTCCAAAGGATGAGCTCACCTCCCGTTTGCAGGATGAGGAGGAGCTGCTCCGCTTCCATCACCGGCCACGAGTGCAGGGACAGGCCTCACACCCCCTCCCTCCTTTCCTTTCCTTTCCGTTCCTTTCCTTTCCTTTCCGTTCCTTTCCTTTCCTTTCCGTTCCTTTCCTTTCCTTTCCGTTCCTTTCCTTTCCTTTCCGTTCCTTTCCTTTCCTTTCCGTTCCTTTCCTTTCCTTTCCGTTCCTTTCCTTTCCTTTCCGTTCCTTTCCTTTCCTTTCCGTTCCTTTCCTTTCCTTTTTCTTTTCCTTTTTCTCTCTTCTCTTCTCTTTTCTCTCCCAAAACCCCTAAGCCCTGCAGCAATCCAGACCCTCCTGGGGCAGGGAGGGAGCTACCAGAGGTGAGGATGGAGCTGCTGGATGCTCCTGGAGCTCCCAGATGCTCCTGGAGCTGCTGCCTCCCCTCCTGCCCCTCACACCTGCCAGGGCTGTCCCCACTCAATCCTGCTCCAGGAGAGGGATGTGATGCAGAAAACAACTCAGGCTTCACATTCCTGACCCTTTTCCTGATTTCCCCCTCCTGTTAATGGCACTGAAAGGCTTCTCACACCCCAGTGAGCCACCCTGTTCAGCTGGATATTGGTCAGCTCGGACACAGGGATCACACAGCCCATCTCCAGCACAGATCAAGAGGAAAAGCTGGAAAGGGAGCAGCCACTCAGCAGGACAGAGGAGCTGAAGGACAGGCCATGGATACAAAAGCCAGGCTTCCCCTGGGGAATCCAACAGGAATAAACAACATCCCTGCAATGCTCCACAGGCACTCCACCAGGTGGATATGGTCAGAGGGCTGCAATGATTGAGAAAAGGCAGGAGATTTGAATAACTGCTCGTGATCTGTCTCTGGAGGCCAGCACACATTTGTTTGTGGCTTCTGAGATGACAAAACAATTTCCCTGTGTTTGAGGATGACAAGAGTGAGGAGTTTGCTGGACACCATCTCCTTGGATACTCCACTTATTACAAGCAAACGGAGGGGCTGAAAGTCTCAGCCGAGACATTCGCATCTCACTGCTGTGGGTTTTTTACTATTTGTTAAAATAGTTAGTTTTGAGAAGGTTAAATTCCAGCAGAACAGAGGAGGGTGCAGAGAATGACTCGAATCCTTCAGGATGATTGCCTGGCACCACAGAAAATGCAAACATGGGCTCCAGTTAACGAAGAATTAAAAGGCAGGGATGTAATCAATGCCAGCCCGTGAGGTTCATGGGAAATGGGCCTTGTCAGTCAACCACAATGTCACTTTTTGCCTTCTAAACCAGTCATGTCATCAAAGCGAGTGCAGAGGTGGGATGGAAAATAGCTTTGGAATGACTGACAGGATTTGGGAGCTGAACGCAGAGGCTGCCAGAGCTTCTCAGTCACAAGGTCACCCCCTAACCCAGGACAAGCCCTCCCCATCTCCAAATCTCCTCCCCACCCCAATCCCCTGCTGTGGGTCAGCTTTGGGCCCAGCTGGATGCCAGGAGAGTGGAGGTGACCCACTGTGACACAGGGCCGTGAGGAAAGGACATCCCAAGGATGGGACAGGGGTCTCAGAGCCCCTGGGGAGGGTGCAGAGCTGCCTGTGCACATCCCTCCTTTCGGGGACAGGCTCCAAAATCCTCCTCCTCACCTCCCCCTGTTCTGTTGCTCAGGTAACACTTTCAAGGCAGGTCCTCCAAGCAAATTTTTAGGTCAGTTATAATTGGGGAAGCTCACACGGAGCTATAAAACATCAGTTAATATGCTGGAACTATCTAGTTAAATGCCAATTATAAAACCCCATAAGCTCCTCAACTCAAATATATTAATAATGTAATTAAACATTTATTGCTTATGCAAATTAAAAGTTCAGTTAATCGGACGCCAACTAAACCCCAGGAAGTGACCATTTAAGTAACTAATTTCTGTTTAATTACGATTCCCCCCCATTACAAAGCCCCCATGCCATTATTCCTGGACAGTGTTTACTGGAAACATTCTGGCATTCCCACCCCATTCCCATTCCATCCATAACCCCAGACAGCTGCAGCGTTCAGAGCCCTGCCCCTCGCACAGCTGGCAGCAGCTGGACTGGGCACAGTGGGGGCATTATGGAGCTTGGGGTGGGGTCAGCTCCCCGGGTGTGCCAGCAGAAATCCACTGCCCATTGTTGCTGTCCACTGGGAGGGCTGGGGCAGTGCGATGAGGCTGGAAATGAAGCATTTATTCCTCCAGGAATGGAGGAATCTCCCCCGACGAGCAGAGCCATACGGATGGACTCTCTCTCCCCCTCCCTCCATGCCACGGGCAATCAGTTAAACCTGACAGGTGTGAAGTTGGCAAATTTCTGTTCCAAACCCTGAGGAAAACAGGCTGGCAGGAGTTTGGAAGGGACAGGGCGATGAGAGAGAGATGGAACATTCCCACACCTTCTCTCTGGGGTGAGCAGCGGTTCAGGGGTGGTTCGTGGGTACCTCAGGTGTGAGGCTAGAAAAGGACTTGAAAACCAGGAAAATCAGAGCCCCCCTCCTCTCACAGCTCCCTTTGATCCCTTAGGATTTGATCCCTAAGGATCTGATCCCTAATCACCTCCCGGGATTTAGCCAGCGCTGAGATTCCCAGCAAAGCCCAGGACAGTGTTTTCAGCACAGACACACAAGCAACATTCACTGCCTGCTCACATTCAAACCATTTGCTTCCCCAAATTCCAAACCATTCAGACAAAAACCTCTGCCTGCTTCCTCCGCGGGCCTGGCTTTGGTCCAGCAGTTGTGAAATCTGTGGAGGAGGGAGTGTCCCCAACTCACCTTGAGCCAGGCTTAGTCAGATGAGGCCACATTGACCTCAGCTGCCGAGGTGAAGGGAGCAGCTCGGATGGCAGGTATCTATAAATCACTGCCTTTCAATAATTCAGCCCCTGGAGGGTGATACGTTTTTAACTTACATTTGGGGTGAAAATATCAGCCTGGCTCTCTGATTTCTGCTCGCTAGGATGTGAAATTTCAGCAGTGCAACACACACATCCATTTTTTAATTCTTTTTTACAGGCTGAGCCTTGTTCTGCAAATACTCTCTAAAAGCCAGCCTGCATCTAAACACGTCTGGGAAGGCTGTGAAATGCCTTGTTTGGAGGAGGGGAGGAGAGAACCAGCCCTCCTCGCCTTCTCCCAGGCACCACTGAGGGCATCTGAGGCTCAACAGCACTTCTGGTGTCACAGGTCCCTCATCTGGAATTCATTTGCATAAAGCAATTTCCTCCAACAAATATGTTCGCACAAATCAAACTCGAGATTGCAAATAATTTGAAAATGAAAAAAAAGAAAAAAAACCCCGACGCAACCCTAATCAAACATATTTGTTGCTACAAGTAATTCAGCCAGCACTGAGAGTTTCTCTTGGTTCCATTTATCCAGCCCTAGCTGGAGGAGCTTTAATGGGCTGTGTGTGACCTTGAGCGCTCTGAGCTGAACTGGAGCAGGACTTGCCTCTCACCTCACGAGGAATTTGGGATTGAAGGTCACAGATTTCAGTGACCTGACCTGTTTCTGGTGCCCCTTCATTGGTTTAACACCTCCCAGTCCCTGCCTTTTCCTCCTTCTGCAGGTGCCTATTGGCTCCTGCACTGCCCATTCTGAGTCTGTGGGAGATGCCCCTGGGTTTGGGTGTTTATCCCACAGAGCTGTGCCAGGGATATGGGGCAGGTTCCCTGGGAATTCCCTGATTATCTCACCCTGACTCACCACAAATCCTCCCCCAACTCATTTGTGTGGGTGGAAACACAGCCCCACGGTAGCCAGGAATGCACCAGAGGGGAACCTGGCTCTGCACCTCCACCAGGGCCATTCCAGCCCCGAATTCTGTGTGCATCTCCCAAATCCAGGGAGGTGAATCCCACTCTGCTCCGGGCCACACTCAGCACTGTGCACACAACAGCCACAAACCCCTGGTGGTTCCTCTCCTGCCCCGATCCAGCTCCTGCCTGGCCTCCCTGCTGCTCCTCAGGCTCTGCAGCCCCTTCTGGGGCCAGCAGGGCTTTTTTGTGGCTTGGAGAAGGGATCCAAGCCACGCTGCCATGTTTTCCATGGGCTGCAGGCACTGCTGGCACACCCACCCCCAGTGTGTTTGGGGCTGGCTCCAGAGAAACCCAATCCTTGGGGGCTGCTCCTGCTGCCTTCAGCCCTCTGCAACCTGAGCTGCTGAGAAGAGGCCCCAGGCCGTGGGTTTTATCCATCATCGCTGAACTCTCAAGGCCTGGCCTGGGAAACCAGCGCCGCATTTCCCAGGGGCTCATCCCAGCCCCGACAGCCCCTCCTGTCCTTCTTCCCAGCCCAGACCCAGCTCCCCGGGGCTCCTTCCGTTCCTCCCCACCCCCAAACTTGGCTGCAGGGGCTGGGGCAGCTGCTGGGAGCTGCTTCTGGAGGAATCGTGGTTGTTTCTGGTGGTGCTTCTGAAGGAAAGCTGAACTTCCAGCACTCGCCATGGCTAACGGGAAAATGAGAGGGGGGAAATAGATGGACAGAGACACAGCCCAGAGAGTGGTCACAGCTGCCTTTGGTCACCCTGAGGCCTGGCTTTTCCTCCTGCTTCACCAGGAAAGCATTCCCGGGGCTCTCTGATCCCCCCAGAGCAGAATGACACAGAGCTGGCTCTGAGCAGTGCGGGGTTTGGGGGTTTCTCCTGCCAGGCTGCGCACAGGGCACTGACCCCAGCCTGGCACTGCTCCAGGGACCCAACCACTCCATCCCAGCCTCATCCTGAACATTCCCTCTCCCTCCAGCTCCTGGAGACTGGCTCAAGTCCAAATTTGGGTCATTTCCCTCTCCCTCTGCGATGGGGAGAGGGAAGCTTCGAGTCAGATTTAGGCTCAGCCCTCCAGCCCATCACCCACGTGCTGAAGTTGGGTGCAAAAATCCCTTCCCAGGGAGCATCCCATTTTCCCAGGGGAATGGCAGAACAGTATCAGTGCAAGGACAGCACGAACCTTCCCTCTGATCTCCTGCCTGCCTTGTCTCTCCCTCCTTTGCAAAAGCCTGCCCTTGATCTTTGGGAACAAGGCTTCCTTTGTAGCATCCGTTCCCAGCCAGGGAGCTGGGGAGAGCAGAGAGGCAAAGTGTCCTTCCCGAGGCCAGGATCAGGGACAGGGACACGGGGATGAGCTCACCCCGAGAGCCTGCAGAGGGTTTTGAAGTGCCATTGCCATGGCAGGCACGTGCTGCACGATAAAACATCCTCCTCAGAGTTCTGTGTCCTGGCCCTGGCACCAGCTCATTCCACATTCCTGGGGAAATATTGACATTTTTCCAATAGCCTGTCCCATCTGCTGCAGCCAGCAGTGAGAACTTCCTCAGCCGCAGACACTTGTCCTAACTTTTCACAGATAATTTGATGGATTTTTCTGCCCTGTGTTTTTCTAGCCTTTTTTTTTTTTTTTTTTTTTTTTTTTTTTTTTTTTAAGCTCAGGTTAACGTTGGGCCTCAGCCGAGGAATTTCACTGTTTACATCAACAAGGGGAAGTGCTTCCAACCTCCTTTAGTCTATCCTGGATCTGCTGCCCAAGAATTCCACACAAAACCACCAATGCCAGCGGCAAACGCAGTCATTCCCAGTCCACCTTCTCCAGCCCATTGCATTTTTGGAGATCTCTTAACCCATAACCTTCAGCCTTCGCTTGCAAGCGACTCCCATTTCAAAGTACGAATACAAATACTTGGAATTTCCAAAAAAATACGAATATCCTGGGATATTTCCGACCCAAGTTATAGGAAAACAAGTGCCATTCCTGCTGCTGTGACTCCCCTCACAGCTCCCAGTCATGGAGTGCACGACGGCGCAGTCACGGATGCACCAAAAAGAAGGAAAAGGTCTCTTTTTTTAAAATTCTTTATTTATAAAAAAGTACATTTTTTTTTCCACAGCTGAGCCACTATTGGTTTTTATACAAGTAAAAGGAAGGGTGATGCAACACCCCACCCACACAAATTATAACCGAGAAAATACCCCCCTCCCCCAGGACTCCAAATGAACAAATTACAAAGGATGGAAAACAAAAAAAAAAAAACAAACCAACAAAATTTAAAAAAAAAACAAAACAAAAATAATAAAAGTCCATTACATTATTATTAATTTCATTTTTTATTTTTTACAAAAGCACT
>VZRL01003983.1:625485-688268 GCA_013397895.1 Origma solitaria | reverse complement strand
AAAAAAAAGAAAAGGGGTGGTTGGTGTTGTTTGTCTGTCTGCAGTTTTAATTCCACAATGATCATTACAGCAAGAGGATGAAGAAAAAGAGAGATAAAATCACTGGAGCTGAGGAATCATGTTTTAAAAAAAGATAAAGGCCAAAGAAAAGAAAATCCAGATCCTCCATGAGAGTCCCTCCACCAACACAAGCATCTGCTAGCAGGGGATCCAGCTCCATGTGCTCCTTACATTCACCCCAGGAGAATCACATATGGGAAATCTCCCTGCTCCCAAATCCTAATGCAGCCTCCCCTCCGAGGCTTGCCTTTCCTTCCCTTGCGGAAGGGCTGAGCCCCCCCTGCTCTCCCCCAGCCCCTCTGCCCTCGCTGCCCCCACCCTGGGGAGGGCTTGGGGAGTTTGGGGAGGCAGTGGTGGGACCCAAGACCTTCCCACCTCCCTTTTCCCAAGGATTCCTCTGCTCTTCCCAAGGAAAAGCTCGAACTGACAGCAGATTTCCTTGGGAATGGGATGGGGAAAGGGCAGTGAGTGCAGGCTGGGGAGGGTCAGTGCTGCCAATAAAGAGCAGGCACAGCCACACCAGGCTGGCACTGTCCCCTGTCCCCATCAGAGCCTGGACAGACCCAAAACTTCAGTGCTACAACAGCAGAGGCTGAGGGAAAGTTAAAAGTGGATTTGAACCTGCTGGCGTCCTGGGATCCCCCCCTTCCACACTGGGAAAGCCCTGAGCCTGCAGGAATGACACAGCTGACCCCCACAAGGGCAGTGGGGTTTTCCCCTCCACCTCCCCCGGTACCCAAACCCCCAAAAAATCCATGTGTGCGTGCGTGTGCTTGTGCATGGCAAAGGGAAGCAGCCAAGCAGAGCAGCAGCCCCCGTTCCAATCACACTCCCTCCTCTAATTGCCTGGAGATCAATCTTTGGAATCTCTCTCTCCCTAACCCTCCGTGATTTTTGCTGAACAGTTGTTGTGTTTCTTTCTGACTCAACATCAGGAAAATGGCTCCCTTTGCCCCTCATGTCTTTGCAATCAATTCGGTGCAACCATCGCAGTTTGTTGATTTATTTCACGAAGAAATCTTCAGGTTGTTTTTCCCTTAATTCTTTTTTTTCCCCCCTGCTTGAATGAAAATGATTTAGCAGGGGGAAAAAACAACAAACCTGGTAATTAAATATGGGAAAATAACATCACTAGGGTGAATTGCTATGAATAATCCTAGAGATAAGCCCCAGCAGGGAAACAGCTGGGGTGTCTTTGTACATAAACCACAGGCTCGTTGTGGGCTGTGACACAGATATGTTTGCTTGCACAGCTCCCTGAATTCACACAGGGAAGGAAATGGGGAATTGGCCCAAATTCACCTGGATTTGGGGTCACTGACCTCTCTCTCACTGCCTGCTCGGCTTGCCCACCCACCCACCTGCACCCTGAGGTCCAACAAGCTTTGCCATCCAGTATCAGGGCTTGGGAAAGGGAAAAAGCACCGTGCTGATATGTCTCTCTTCCCTGGCAAAATGCAGCCCAGGGATCCTTCTGGAGGGAGGTGATGAGGCACTGACCCCCAGCCCAGCAGGGGGAAGGCAGGAACAAACCCAGGCACAGCCAGTGGGGCCACACCAGTTCAGGACTGGTGCAAAATGGGACATTTCCTGGAGAGCAGCAGCTCCCTAGCACCAAGGTGGAGAGGAGGAGGCCCATGGACAGCCTCCCTCTCCCAGCTGGAAACTCCCACTGCTCTCTGCCAGGTCCCACGGGGGCATTTCCCACCTCCTTAGCACCTCTGATGGAAGGCGGGTGGAGAAGCAGAGGGTTTTCCACTTGAGGCAGCCTGAGGGACATGCAAAATCAAGAGAGATGGAAATCCAGGAGTGGTGGCTGAGCATGTGAGCTCAGGTCTGTGGCTCCAGCCTGACAGAATCTGCCCCTTGAGGGAAATTGGGGCACAAAGGGATGAGTGACAGCTTCAGCAGAGCAAAGAACAGCTCAGGCTGGCCCTGCCTGGGGAGCTCCAGCACATTCCCTCCCCTGCAGAAGCTCCCAGGCAGGACGCACACGATTCTCCACTCTGGCAGCTCTCCCGAGCTCACCCTTGCACTCAGGTAGGGACAGCTATCACTTTCTGCTTCATGATGGTGGAAAATCTCATCTAATTCCCTTCAAGGGCCCCCTCAGAGCAATTCAAGCCAGAGAAGACAGTGAGGCTATTACTGGACCAAAACAGCTCTCAGAAGAAGCATCAATCTGATTTTCTTCCCCCACACTTCTTTTTTCTTCCACCTTGCTATGGATTAATGGCTAATCACTCGGCTAATTACCACCCCAAGAGTCTCTCGGCCATCCAGCTGACCTTGCAAGGGACAGCAAGAAGCAAATGACAGCACAGAGGTGGCATTTCTCTGTGGCTGTGTGGATAATTGCACCAGGGGAGCAATGCCGAAGAGCTGAAGGATGAGAGAAATGCAGCACTGAACCTTGAACTCGCAGGGTTCCTCACTGCTGTGCCAGGCAACGCTGGCTAAGGATCTTCCACTCCAGGTTCTGGATGAAAAATGATCATTTGACCCCTTTTCTGAACCACTCTGAGGAGGTAAGTGGCTGAGCTAAGTCCTGAATTTGGGCTGCTGCCGTGCTGGGGAGGAAGAAGTGCTGCAGCAGAAAGTGAATTGTGTATGGGCTCCAGCTTGGAAATTCCATATTGCTCCACTCTCTCCATTTTTCCTTGGGTCCCACTGATTTTTGGAGCCTCCACTCAATTAACGACACGGACAACATTTGAATGGGCAATAAATAAGCCAAGGAGGCTACAACTCAAAAAAAATGACACCTTCAAAGGCTAAATAATAACTCCCAAAGCAGATCTCTTAGGGTTCCTTAAGTCATCCCTGAACCTGGCAACAGCCACACTGCCCTGAGCCCTCCCAGGCCCTCCTGCTGCCCTGGCCAGGCTTTGCACCTTTGTTCTTTAGGACACAGCTCTGGGGTCAGCGTGATGGGAACTTGCCAGGCCTGAGCAGTGGCCTGAATGTGAGGAATCACTGCTGGACCCTGCAGGTGTTTTTATAAAGGTTGTTTTCGCCCAAAGCCACCTCCTCACAGGGTGTACCTGTGCTGGGGGAAATCTGCAGGGGAGGGTCTGTGCTACTGATCTTGTTACTGAAACTGTGGGAAAAACAAAAAACCCTCCAATAATATTTTTAATGTTAGAGAGTCAAGGCTTTGCTTTATTATCTGGCCAGGATGTTGTCCTGGCCAGGATGTGCCACAGAAATCATCTCATCCACACACAGCCCGGGTGTGCAGAGAGAATAATTCTGTGACCCACCGATTTTACAGGATTTTCCCTCAAACTTTCTACAGTCAAAACCCACAGAGATGCCCTGTTTTAAAGTCCATTGGTCCAGAGTTAAGCAACCCCCAGTGTTCAGTTTCCCATTGGATCTGAATCTCCTCACTTCCCATGTTAATTAGCTCTTCTTTCTTGTCTCTTTTCCCAGCCCAGGTGTCTCTGACCCACCAGGGGTGAGGTTCAGAGCTGATGTTCCATCAATGGCCGCTGATGGCTCTTTATCTTTTGGGCTACTCCCAGTCTGTAGATATGTCGAGTTCATCAGACCTCACCTGGCAGAACAATGCCCTGGAAAGAAACTTAAAATTCCTTTTCCCGGGGTAAAGACAAACAAAGCCTTTGACTAAAGTTATACGAAATTTTTAAACTGATACATTTCCCAACAGTCTCACTCTGTGCCACTGATCCACTCTGTGCCTGCTGATGGCCACCCACAGTTTGGTGTTGGAGGCACTGTCACCATCTCTTGAAGGTTGGGCGGGGTGTGGACACTGTCCCCATTCTGTTGCTAGGTAACTAATGACCAGGTACTTAAGGACCATTTGAGGGACAATAGCTGTGGCCAGGGTGGGGCGAGGGGGGAAGAGATCTGGCCATCCATAAATTTGCTTGCTGCCCAGACTTTGGGGAGGCGAGAGTGAGTGGAGTTGGTGTCTGCTTTTGGCTGTGACTGCAGAAAAGCCCTGCTCTGCCCTGCTTTCTCTACCTGGTGGGTGAGCTTTAATTTGGGAAAGGGGTACAGAATTCCAACCGCATTTTCCCCTCCTGGAGGGCACATTTTCCCCCGGCTGTGCCCTCAGCTGACCATGGCGTCGGGCAATGGGACCAAGAACCTGGACTTCCGACGGAAGTGGGACAAGAATGAATATGAGAAACTTGCAGAGAAGCGGCTCACGGAGGAGAGAGAAAAGAAAGACGGCAAAGCAGCTCAGCCTGTCAAAAGGGAACTTCTGAGGCACCGAGACTACAAAGTGGACCTGGGATCCAAGCTGGGGAAAACCATTGTCCTCACCAAAACCACCCATCAGTCAGAGATGGGAGGGTATTACTGTAACGTCNCCCTCCTGGAGGGCACATTTTCCCCCGGCTGTGCCCTCAGCTGACCATGGCGTCGGGCAATGGGACCAAGAACCTGGACTTCCGACGGAAGTGGGACAAGAATGAATATGAGAAACTTGCAGAGAAGCGGCTCACGGAGGAGAGAGAAAAGAAAGATGGCAAAGCAGCTCAGCCTGTCAAAAGGGAACTTCTGAGGCACCGAGACTACAAAGTGGACCTGGGATCCAAGCTGGGGAAAACCATTGTCCTCACCAAAACCACCCATCAGTCAGAGATGGGAGGGTATTACTGTAACGTCTGTGACTGTGTGGTGAAAGATTCCATTAACTTCTTGGATCACATCAATGGCAAAAAACACCAGAGGAATCTGGGCATGTCCATGCGGGTGGAACATTCCACGCTGGACCAGGTGAAGAAACGCTTCGAGGTGAACAAGAAAAAGATGGAGGAGAAGCAGAAGGGCTATGATTTTGAGGAGAGGATGAAGGAACTCCGTGAGGAGGAGGAGAAGGCCAAAGCCTACAAGAAGGAGAAGCGGAGAGAGAAGAAGAGGTGGGCAGAGGAAGATTTGACCTTTGAAGAGGATGACGAAATGGCAGCTGTGATGGGTTTCTCTGGCTTTCGCTCAACCAGAAAGAGCCACTGAGCAGGTCCAGACTCTCCTCTTTCTCTAAACAGCTTGTTATTACCCAAGGAACTCTGGATAACTCTTCAAAGACTTGATTGATGACTTGTATGTAAATCTCCCAGCAGAAGTTGGCTGGAGGAGTTGAAAAGCGATTCCATGCTCTACCTTTGCTGCAGATCAAGCTCTGCCTCTCTTTAGCTTCCCTTTTTCTGTGTCCTAGATCTGCCTGATCAGCCGCTCTGCGGCCATGCGTGTGGAGGGAAGTGCTCTGCTGGGTATATTTTTTTGTCAATGAAGTGCAGCCATTTGGCACAGGTGGCCTGGTTCAAGATTAATCTATTTGTCAACCAGGCCCTACTTGTCACCCAGGCTGTGTTTGAGACACTGGGAGGGATTCAGTTGCTTTTAAGATCATAATGGAAAGAAATGTGCCACAGCAAGCAGTGTGAGAGGTGCATCTTTATGGCTTGTGCTGGGCAGAGCTGGTGCCTGCATGGATTCTGGGTTGCCAAACTTTGCTGTGTGTTTTATCTGCAAGGGAGACTTCCCTCCTTTTCTTTGTGTTTTATCCCATAATTTCAAAATCTTTAAGGTGGGGGAGAAATTCCTCCCCATGACTGGTCTAGGATAGAGCCAATGAAAGAAAGGTGTGTGCAACCTGCCACAAATAAATGGATCACTTTGATGGGCCAAAAAAGAAAAAAAACCAAAAAAACTTGGCACCCAATGTGGGGCCTGAGGGCACTGAGAGAAAAAGGTGGAAAAGGAATAACAGTTTCTGGGCGACCCACTTACTTTAGTGTCCTGAACATAGAAACCTCACTATGCAGTACCATGTGCTCTGGCATACNTCTGGGTTGCCAAACTTTGCTGTGTGTTTTATCTGCAAGGGAGACTTCCCTCCTTTTCTTTGTGTTTTATCCCATAATTTCAAAATCTTTAAGGTGGGGGAGAAATTCCTCCCCATGACTGGTCTAGGATAGAGCCAATGAAAGAAAGGTGTGTGCAACCTGCCACAAATAAATGGATCACTTTGATGGGCCAAAAAAGAAAAAAAACCAAAAAAACTTGGCACCCAATGTGGGGCCTGAGGGCACTGAGAGAAAAAGGTGGAAAAGGAATAACAGTTTCTGGGCGACCCACTTACTTTAGTGTCCTGAACATAGAAACCTCACTATGCAGTACCATGTGCTCTGGCATACTTTGGTTCGGCTGGCACATGCTCAGGGCCACACTTTTCGCATTTGCAGCTCCCATGTGCGTGAGGTGTGCGTGAGAGGGGAGCGGGAGACGGGAGCACGAGATGTGAGCATGAGATGTAAGTGCAAGGTGCACGACATGTGCGTGACACGTGTGTGACATGCGACTGACACGTGACTGACATGTGACTGACATGTGACTGACATGTGTGTGACATGTGAGTGACACGTGAGTGACATGTGTGTGACATGTGTGTGACACGTGAGCGACCTGCCACCTTTTGCCGGCTAGCCCGGGTGAGCCCACCCTGCCGCTCCATCGCCCTGCTCTGAGCTCCGTGCCCAGCCCGTCCTGCTCACGCCATCCCTGCCCGGACTGTCCCGCTGTGCCCCTCCCCCATTCCCCACGTGTCACACACCTGACCTCGCCCCACAGCGCCCCCTGCAGGCACATGGGAGTCACTGCATCTGCCCTGCCCAGCCGGGAGCCAACAGCGCCCGTGCTGGCTGTGACCAGGACTGCACCAAAGGGACAGTGCCTGGCAGTCCAGGGACATCTGCCACCGGGTTTGGGTTTTGTTTGCTGTTACTGTTGTTGTTATTGATTCTTTGCCTCGTTATAGATCCTAGTAAAGAACTGTTATTCCTTTTCCCATATCTTTGCCTGAAAGCCCTTCATTCCAAAGTTATAATAATTTGGAGGGAAGGGGTCACATTATCTATTCTAAGGGAGGTTCCCACCTTCTTTAGCAGACACGTGTCTTTCAAACCAAGACACCATCCTGTTCAGAGCCTGGTGGTGGAATTCAGATCTAAAGGATTATTCACTTGAGAGATGGGCTTTGTTGGGAATTCTCCCTGCAGCACACACGGTGCAGGCTCTGTCCTGATCCAGATTATAGGCTCCCCCTCTGGGGGAATCAAAGGCCTCCCTGTGTGTTCTGCTCTCCCAAGGCACTGGAGGAAAGTCATTCCCACTCCTAACCATCAGTAATCAGCGATATGGAGAGATGTTAAGAGGTTTTATTTCCTTTATTGGGGGGTTTCTTGCTAACAGGGTGCTCCTGGTGGCAGTGGATGGGCCTGGGATGGTTCAGCCTCAGAGATCCCGAGGGAATCTCTGCGTGCCCTGGCTTTGAGAGGACACAAAGCAGCCTTCCTGTGGCATGTGGCTGCTGTGCCAGAAGCCAGGAAGCCTGAGGGGCTGGCAGGAACAGCAGAGAGATTACAGCCCTACAATTGGATTGCCCACTGCCCTACCCCACTAATGCAATCAGAGCAAACTGGGGATGGCTCAGGCTGAGCTCCCTGCGGTCTGCACCGAGCACCACATGGAAAAGGAAAGCTTTGGAGGCTGCCTGGATCAGAGATCTGACCTTGACTCATCTGTGTGGGTCTGCCTCTCCACCCTCCTCCCTTTTGCAGCAGGATAACCGCTGTGGAACAAAACCCAGCGGGTAAGGCAGGAGGAGAATTAGTCCTGCTATTTTTAGATGTGCATGATAATACAGCTCAGAAAACTGGGGATTTCTTTTCAAACAAAAGATTTATTTATACATCAAATTAAAAAAAAATATAACCCACAAGAAGTAAAATAAGCCCCAATCCAGTGAATCTAATTTGGAGATGGTCGGTGTGAGACAGAGGGCCCTGAAGTCTGGAATCCCATTTATCCACAGAGCAGAGATAGCAGCAATCCAAACCTCCCCAGCACAATGCCGTGGCTCAAGGCAAGGAGGGCGAGATCAATACCCCAGGCTCAATCCCTCCTACCCTGTCTGCCAAGCCTGTGCTCAGGAGAGGGATGTGATATTGGAAAAGTGGCAATCAATGCCAGCTACGTGGTGCAGCCACAGGCTGGGGTTGTTGCTAGGAGAGAGAGAGAAGCACCCCCGTGCTCTGACCAGAATAAAAAACAAAGTGTAAACACATGACAGTTAAGTCTTAGTGGTATAATAAAATAAAACTCAGGGGCTGGGCCTGCCCTGCCAGGGTGTGCAGGGCAGAGCTGAAGGCAGTGAATGTGTGGAAGCAAAGTGTCCTCGGTTGGTCCCTTCCCCAGTGGATGTGCCCGGCACAGTCGTGCCCAGTGAACTGCTCTGTGGCTGGTACCAGCGACAACAACAGCAACAAGAACAAAAAACAGCCAGCCTTTCTCTGAGCCATCACAGGGGGAAAATGTCAGCAATAAATACTCCTTTTCTTTCTTTTAAAAGCACACTCAAACAAAGACAGAAAAATGAAAAGCCAGGCGATAATAAATTGTAGGAGGAAAATGGCAGTTTTGTTTCCCTGCTCTGCTATCAGCCCCTGCACCTGGGGTTTGGTCTAGGGTGCTTTTTTCCCCCCTTTTCTCCTCATTTTCCTTTTATTGAGTCATTAAAAACTGGGTATGGATCTCTCCAGGTGTGCAGCAGGCAATGGGAATGTCACCCAGACCCCACTGGGAAAAAAAAAGTGATTAAGGGAAAAAACCCCAAAATTCATTCACCTGATAATGGCACCTATGTTTCCATTGCCATAAACTCTCCTGGCCTCTGTCCTACGGACAGCCCACCTGCCCCCTCCCAAGGTTAAAAAACAAACAAAGAAGACAACATACAAACAAATTTCCAGTGTTTCAGGGGGGTGGGGGAGGGAGGAGGAAGCCTCGGGGAGGGAAGGGCACTCTGAGACATGAAGACACAAACAGAGTGTAATATACAGGCTGGGCAACAGTCGTTAAAGCAAAGAGTAACACCTAAGCCACCGACCAATACAAACACCACAGAAGGGGACAAAAGTCGTCGAAGAGAGAAATTAAAAAAGCCAAACCAAAACCGAGAGAGAAAATAATTACCCGACCTCCCGCCCTCCCGCACGAGCCCCCCCAAAAAATGATCCGTAAGCAAAGCCGCCCTCCCTCCCCGCTCGCCCCCGGCCCCGCCCGTTGCTGCTGGGAGCATCCAAAAAGTCTGTGCCGGGGCCGGCCGGGGCGTGCGTGGGTGTGCTCGGAGGGATGCAGGGGTGGAGGGCATCGCTCGTGAGCGTGGTTTAGTGAGTGTGAGTGTGTGTGTGTGAGTGTAGCAGAGGGGCGTGGAGCTACACGTACCACTCCTTTTTGGAAATAAAAGACCCGTCGTTCTGCGACACCATGTTCTCGGCCAGGTCGAGCTGCTCGGGGTCGTACTGGAAGCCGAGTGTCCTCTCGTCGTACGGCTCGGGGTGGGCCTCACCCTCGTCGACGGTGAAGTAAGGCCTCTTGGCATCCTCCTCGTAGGCTTTGGGGCCGCCCAGCTTGCGCTCGCCGCCGCCATCCTCATCCTCGTCCTCGTAGGTGCTGCCGCCCAGGGGGCCCGGCTTCTTCTCGTCGTCCGAGTCGTCGGGGTACTGGAGGTTCTGGGCCATGGGGGGGTGGTGCTGTGGGATGCCAGCCTTGCTGTAGCCGTTGCCGTACACGTGCTTCTTTGTGCTGTAGTCACCCTTGAAGGTGTGACGCCGGCGCCGGAGTACCACAAAGAGCACCACGGCCACCACCAGGACCAGCGAGACGCCTCCCACTATGCCCCCAATCACCGGTGTGGGGATGTTCGGCTGCACCATGGATTTGTGATCATCGATTGGAGACGGGGTGTAGGGAAATTCTGGGTAGGAAAAGACAGATGGAAGGGGGAACAGTGTCAAACCATGCGGAAACGCGCCCTCCCTCCATGCTTTCATTGCCAGTCTGGGGGGGTGAGGGGGTGGGAAGATGAGGGTAAGGAACAGGGAAGGGAAAAATTGGGGAAAGGGGAAGAGGGGTGTCCTCGCAGGGGTCAGCGCACGGGAGCTCTGCCTCAGCAAGGGAAAGGTGCCGTGCCAAGCTGGCCAAGCCTCATGCAGGAGCCCAGCAGGCTGGAAGCAGTGATCTCCCCTCCCCAGCCCTCCTGGTGTCTCCAGGCGCGCTCAGATCCCACCAGCCCCGAGGCTTGAGTCCGGACGCTCTCCGTTTTACCGGTGACAAAATTCCAGTTCCAGTTTCCCACAGAGTGCTCCTGACGGGGAGCAAGACCCCAAACCCCATCCAAGGGTGGGCACAGAGCTGCTCCTGCAGGTGCCACGCCAGACCCAGCACCTCCGCATCCCTCTCCTCACATCCCAGCCCGGATCACAACCGGTTTGATCGGAGGCAGCAGCACCCTGTGATCCCACACCCACCCTGGGGCTGCTCAGAGCCCTGCTGGCTCCTGACCCCGTGTGCTGACCCTGCAGCACGAGGGCACAGCCCTCCCACCGCTTCTTTCTCTTCCCCAGCCACCACAGTGCCACTCCTCCTGCTAATCTTGCTCCTACAGCTACCCTGACCTATTTAAAAAAAAAATAAATAACTCAAAAAGAGGGAGAGAAAAGAGATGAGGAAGCATCTCTCTTCTCTTTCATGCAGTTCAACACCTACACTTTGGCACAGATAAAGTTTGAGGCAGGACTTCAATCAGCCTTGCTGGGCACAGTTACAGCCCCTGGCCAGGCTCAGAGCCTGTTGAACAGCCGTGTCCATGAGGCATTCAACACCACACGGTTGTCTCAGCCCTTTCTGTGCCTCCCAGCAGACACCTGGTTAATGCCCCACGGCAGCCTTGGGACACACGGGACCTCTCCCAGTGCTTTTTCCCCCCTCCAAGGCCTGTCTGCCAGCCCTGGAGCCTCCTGGCCCTCACCTTTTCCCCCACACAGCCAAGGAGAGGCGCAGACCCAGCAGTGATCCCAGAGAGCAGCCAGGGTGGGCTGGTGGGAAAGGAGGGGCTGTTAGGTGGCAGATTCCACAGGGATGGGAGGAAGTGAATGCTTCCTACCCCCTCCATGTCCCTGCTGGCAGGGACTGGGGTTCCTGCAGCCCAGCTCAGCCCAGCCACAGAGGAGAGGGCAGAAAAGAGCTTCCCCCAAGTGCAGGCACTGCAACAGCTGCAGATTTTGGACAAGGGCGCTGAATTCGAGCAATTGCTGGCCTGAGCCATGAATGTTTGGGGGTTTTTTGTGCCTGAAAGATGATTAATCCTTGCCTTTCCTGAGACACCAACTCAACAACGGCGTCTCAGTTTGCGCAGTGCTGACTTGCCTGGAGCAAAGCCTCCTGAGGCTGAACCCACACAGAGAGCAGCCCACTGGGCAGGGAGAGCTGGGGGACACATGGAGGGTCCCTGCTGCAGCCAGAATGAGGAGCAAGATGCTGTGCAGGCAGGAGACAGCATTTTTCCCCAAAAGCAGCCTTTGGAGAAGCAGCAAGGGCATGTCTCGCAGCACAGGGAGCTGGGGCTGGGCTCTGGGAAGCCAAAGCCACATGTTGCACCAGCAGAAGGCTTGTCCCAGCCAGCTGGGAATGCAGAACCTCTCTGCAGGGACACCAGGGACAGTCACGTCCATCCCCTCGCCGTCCTGCTTGCTCAGGGCTCAGCTCCAACCACACGGCAGCCACACTGCTGTCCCTACCCCTGCCCCAGCGCCTCCCCGGGGCTGCTCCTGCCTCCTGCACAAAGCAGGGCAGCACCTGGGGGCGGGGGGGGCGCAGGGGGAGCCCAGCAAGCTGCCTCAGTCCCCAGGGGCTCCTCTTTCCTTTTCCCACAGATGCCATCCGAAGCCTCTTCACGCCCTGCCGTTCCCTACAGCAAGGCAGACTCTGTGCATGGCCCCACGGGTCCCAAAACCCACCCCGAAAAGACCCAGACATGGTGTGCAGATCCCTCAAACCACACTGATCCTGCTGCCTCCCAGCTCTGGAAAACACATCTGAGAGGGGAAGTCTGTGCCTGCTTTCTAAAGAAGCTTGGCCCACTTTCCTGTTAAAAAAGCCTCATTAACAGTCCAGGTTGGACGCGTGAAGTGAAATGGGGGATGTTTTCCTACCTTTCCTAGGAAATTTCTATTTTTTCCCTGCTCTTTGTGCTGCCCACCCCTGATGCAGCGCTCACCACCCCCGAGCCACCCCCTGGCACTGCCAACGCTCTGGGCACGAGCAGGAACACATCCATCCATCCTTCCATCCATCCATCCATCCCTTCATCCATCCCCGGTGGATTTTACACATTGCTCAGGGAAGGAACTATTTTCTCCCCACATCCCATCCCCATCCTCCTCGCCCTGGCCCTGTTCCCATGCCAGAAAAAACAAACCCAAACTGTGGGGAGGGAGGCAGAAGAAAGACAGGGGGATGATCACACGCCAGCAGCCCCAAGCCACCCCCTCCTTACCCACAGAGCTTCCTCCCACCTCCTCCTCCCTCCGCAGCTGGGACCAGAGGGGCTCTGGGGAGACCCCGGGTGGGGTAAGTGGTCTGGGGAGGAGGGGGTCCGGCCACTCCAGGGCCCGGCACTGCCACTGGATGGCGGCACAGACCGGGGATGGCTCCGGGTGGGCACTGCCGGACCCTTGGGTTGTGCCAGGAAGGGAGCGGTGCTCCTGTGCCCCTGCCTGGTGACAAGGCAGGTGGGCAGCGGGGAGCAGCGTGTCACCTGTCCCCACACCCAGCCCCGTTAACCACCAGGACATCTGCCAGCCCCACAAACAGGGATCCACCCCTGTGCCCACCCTGCTCCATGTCCGGGGTGCAAACAGAGCAGCGCTGCAGCCCCGGGGGGAGAGAGGGGGAAGTGTGGGAAAAAGATCCCCTGGTTTTGTGTCCAAGGGGGGCGTGAAATTTCTGAGAACCGGTGCGATGCCTGAGCGTGCTCAGGGGCCCCATGTGAAAAATCCATTAGGAAGAGTCTGGAGAGAATTAAAGCTGCTGTGAAAAGCGGCCTGGAGAAATAGGAGACAGCGGAGCTGAGGGAGGGGGAACAAGCCAGGCTTTAATGCCAGCATGAAAAGCCTCCCCCCGCCTGCCACCCCCCAGCCCTTATAAAAAGAGGGAGTGCTGTATGAATAGGAATTAAGGCAGCAACACTATCTGCCCGTGCCCGCCTCTGCCAGCTGTTGCATTCAGCCCAGCTTCCTGTCCCCATGCCAGCAGCCAGACCCCTGGGACAGCAGCTGGGAGAGCAGCGAGACACGAGATCACCCCGAGCTCAGCCTGGCACCTGGCCCAGCCCACAGGTTCTCTTTGATCCCTTTGCAAGGCTCCAGGCATCTCCTGCCCTCTCCCTGCGGCAGTGAGGCCACAAACTGCCCCAAAGCTTCCCCATCACTGAAGTACAGGTTTTAAAAATCCCATCTTTCTCTTAATGGCTGTTTTCCAATAAAAATGAGGTGCATGCAAATCATCCCACCTGTCCATCAATCCTTTATCTGCTGCTTTTTGAACCTGCTGGCCAATTTTAGTGCTATCTGACAGAAGGAGCCGAAATTATTCCTATCAGAAAGCTCCTGGAGAAGGCTGGAGTGGGATCCTTGGAAGAGGTGGAAGCTAAACCTCATTAGACATCAGAGAACCCAGAGGGACAGGAGGGTGCTCCCAGGGGCAGGAAGGGCCCAGATCAGAAAAAGGTGTATTTTTAGACACCCAGTAATTCTTCTGTGATATGCAGATCCATGGGAAACCAGCTTTCAAAAGCCCTTTTGCTCGTCTGCTGGGATATTTTAAAAGACTCCTTTCTGGGGACATGTTTTTCCTTTAATTCCCATTGTCATCCTTTTCCCCTCAATCCTAAGGACCAAGGGAAAACCCAGCAGCAGCTCTAATTCTCCTGTAGCCACAAGCCCTGAGGAAAATGTGACTCCATGAGGAATCACCTGTTGGACAGTGTCAGCCCAAGCTCCTGCAGAGGAAGGCTCTGGATTTCCTTCTGCCTTGGTGAACCAAACACCCCTGCACTGTGAACAGCAGCTCCAGGGAGGAACAGGAACTGAATTCCAACGTATTCAGGGGCTCCCAGCTCCCAGATGGCCTCAGCACACACAGCCATGACCCTGGGGGGTTTGTTTAGGAGGCAGATTGCTGACGGCAAACTTTCCCTGCCGGAACCGTCCACGCCAAATTATCCCAGGACTTTGCCCCTGTGTTAAGTTGTGCACCGAGCGAAGATAAGCAGAAACCTCTGGACAAAGCTGCAATTTGAGAAGCCCGAAGCGCTGCTGACCTTTTCCCTTCCCCTTGCACCTCTGCATGTCCATCTCCAGCTTTTCAAGGGATCCTGCTTTCCTCTCCCTCCTGGGGGTTTCTGTTCCCCCCATTCAGAGGAGGTGGAAAAACCACTGGCAACTAATCCAGAAGTTCAGCAGCTGCCGCTGGCGTTTCAGAGCGTGGCGGCTTTCGGGCCAGATGCCAAACGTGTCTTAGGTTTTAATCCCTCTCTCAGGTCACCTATCCCTTGTCAATCAAGCCCTGCTCCCGCGGGGGCCGCTGGCACAGATGCCACCAGACAGGATGCGCAGCCACTCCGGAAGATTAGCATCAGCCAGACCCCCCCTCCAGGCTCCTCTTCAGCCCCCCAGGCCCTACATCCTCCCACCTAAATCTGCCCAGCTTTGGGAGCACCTGCTGCGGGCTTGGGATTTAGAACTTCCCGGAAAGGGCTTTCCCCAAGGCGGTGCTGCGCGGTGGTGGCTGCAGCGAGCCCCAGGGGCTGTTTGCAGTGACCTTGCTGGGACGAGAGCACTGCTGGTGTGTAAATAACTCCCTGCTGGAAGCCAAGCAAACGGGGGGGGTCAGCAGCCCCTGCCAGCTTCTCCTCCCCCCCAGCCTGCAGCACAGCCGAGGCCAGGGCTGCAAAGCTGCTGGCACAGGCTCTCCCTGCTCCCCCAGCTCTGTGAGTCTCCTTTGAAGGCCCATTTTCCATTTTTTCCCTTTTCTGCTTGTGCTTCCTCTGGCTGGAACCAGCACACAAGTGGGTAAATGTCTCCTACACAGGGCCAGGGCACCTCCAAGCTCTGCCGCACCCCAAAAAGCACATGTTCCCCAATCCATGCACATTCCCATGTGCAAATGCTTTATTCCTGCATGGACACACGGCTGTGCAGCAGGACATCCCTGAGCACGTGGGTTTGGGCCTTTCCATGGCCAGGTTAAAACCGGGGGTCACAGGTGTGAATATCCATGGCCAGGCTGAAAATGGGACCCCACACGTGAATATCCATGAATGGCCAGGATGAAAATGGGGTCCCACATGTGAATAACCATGGCCAGCAGGCTGAAAATGGGATCCCACATGTGAATATCCATGGCCAGGATGCAGATGGCACCACTCAGGTGTGAATATCCAGGGCCAGTTCTCCGTGCAGGACCACCACACACGCGCAGTCCATAACCACAGCTTTTCAGTCTGTCACCCACCCGCCCGTAATAAATAGTTACATGTCACACTACATGGCTTGCCTGCGACTGACAAAGGTCCTGCAAGGCAGGAGAAGCTATTATGGGAACAGATTGCTGGAATAAAATATTAAATTTCCACTTATCAATCTCTTTAATGCGCCATAACTCGAATAGAAGCATTCAGCCTTCTCCCTCTGAACAAATCGCCCTCCCCATCAGGGGGCTGAAGCAGCCCTGCACTCTTCCTCCCTGGGGCCTGGAGGGAAGATTTTGGGTGGCAAGAGGGGGGAGAACGGGGACGCAGAAGGGGGAAAAGCTGCTGCAGGGTTTTCTCTGCATCAGCCTTCCATGTTGTTTTTTTTCTCCCAAGGCTGGCTGCTCACTAGATTGAACTCCATTTATTGCATGCAGCTCTTGAAAGAGGTTTCGTGGTCCACTGACAATCCCTAAATTGCCTGCAAGACCCAAACAAATGTACCTGTAATAGCTGAGCGAGGAGGGCTGAGCCCTCCCCAGCATCGGCCTTAATCGCTCCTTGGGGAGAGCTGGATAAACATATTCAGATCCCATGAATTATTAAAGGCTGGGTTTTTTTTTTTTAATGTGGTGCGAGCCTGGCCTGTGGGGTTGCCTGTTAATCCATCCTAGCAGGGCAGCTGTGGGTGTGCCCTTCATTCTTTCTCATTTAACCTCAACCCCACAGCTCGGACCTTTGGGAATCGGCTGAGATTAGAGGCAGGGAGACAGCAACCCAACCCCAGAAATCCTGCCAGCCCCACTTCCTCTGCCAGCTCTGTGCTGCTGGAGCATGAGAACGATGCTCTAGCAGCCCTCTAAAAACCACCAGGAAAACAGACAATTCCGAAGCCTGCGGTGGGAGCCCACAGCCCCTCGTCCCTGGAGGAGCCTGTGCCTGTGCAGGTGAGCTGGTGCAGCCACCTGTAATGATATTGTGGTGTTGAGACACGTCCAAATGGGCAGGTGGCAGCAGGAAAAGCGAAGAGAGGGCTGTGTCTGCTGTCCTGACACCACAAACGATATGGGGCGGTTGGACAGGCAGGACGACAGCAAGAAATGGACACAGAGGCTATGCAGGAACGGAAAATGATAGCCTGTTGCTCTCAGAGTCTTTTCCAACACCTCTTCCACCTCCTTCTCTGTGACTGGGGGCTGAGCTTGGGGGTTTTTAAGCTCTACTCTCTGTTTCAAACGTGCCCCAACACTCTGGATGCTGCGTGGGATGGATTCCTGCTGCCACAGGGAGTCAGCTCAGCCTGCACCAGGCACTGCCCCAGGGACACTGCGGTGACAGCTCCCACAGAATGGCCAGCAGCTGATTTTGGCCATGACCTTGCCCTGCTTTTGGGTGGTTGGGGCAGGACTGGGCACAAAGAGCTTTGTTCTTCCAGTGCCTTTCACCGGCAAAAGAAAGAGCCCCCAGAGAAAAGCCTGCACCAGGAACAACTCAGCAGGCAGGGATCCAGGACAGGAGGTGTGAATTAAAGGCCTGCTACAGTGATAATCATCATAAATAAATACCGGGTAATTAGCATCTAATTAGCACATCCCATCCATTGACCTCCAAGCACTTGGATAGAGGGAGATTAGCCTGCTTTACCCACGATGCAGAGAGGGGAGCTGAGGTGCTGAGGGTGCCAAACACAGAGTTATGCTAATTTTAGCTGCCCCAGACTCTGCTCCACGCTTGCTCAGCATTTACTACCAGAGAGAGCAGGTGGAGGGGGCTGGAGTTTCATCGCTCTCAGGTCAGACAAATCCCCAAGGACTGGGGTGGCAGGAGAGGCTCTGATTGCCTTGGGCTGCACAGCAGGAAGAGGTAACAGCCCTGGGAGCCTGTCCTGTTCTCCCCGTGCCTTGGAAGTCCCCAGTGCAGCTCGTTCCCCATCCTGTCTGGGGTGCTGGCAGCCCAGAACTCACCGCAGTGGGGCAGAGCTCCAACTCACTGCTCCGAGTGGAACTTCCAGCTCTCCTGAGACCCACAAGTCACTGCCTGATAAACCAAATCGCTCCTTTTACCCCAAAGGAATGGGATAAATGTCCCTTTCCTGTCCTCAAAGCACCCACAGGCATTTTTCCCCTTCGGTGATGCCTCACAATGTCACTCTGACTTTCAGAAATCAGGCTATTGCCATATGTTATTTCTTCTCTTTAAGCTATTTCTTGATGTGGCTTTCTCTCCCTGACACTACCTAAGCTTCCCCACATGTCTTTCCCTCCCTGCTGTGGCTACAGTGCTTTGCAAGCCATCAAATTCCTTCTGTCTCCTGTGACATCACAGCATCGCTTCCCACCGCCTGCATCCTGGGATGTAATTCCTTTCAGATAAATCTCCTCGAGTGATCACAGCCTCTCAGAAATCCATGGCAGGCGGGTGGGCAAGTTCACGGAGCAACACAGCATCGGAAGGAGCTCACATGAAGAATCACGAGAATTGCCCAGCACCAGAAACACCAAACACCATCCTGAGCAAGTGGCTCGTCCATCTCCTGCCTTCCTGGCACTCCACATCCCCACCCTGCCCCTGCTCCTGAGCACTGTCTCCCTGATGTGTCTTTGCTATTCACATGTATGACAATCTCTCTGAATCCAGAGCAGGAGACAAGGGGGAAACAAATTGAGTTGGTGCAAGAAAGGAAAAGAGCACAAGAGGAAAGGAGGAAAAAAAATCCAAACAACACCAGTACAAAGCCAAGAACTCCACAGCCCCCTGTGCACCACGAGATTCCCACCCCTGAAAGGAAACACTGGTGGTGAAGGAGATGTCACCAGCAGCTGTCAATGCGCACACCCTCCTCTCCCTCCCCACCTCCTCCTCCGTGTCCCAGAGCAGCCCAGAGCTGTCCTACCTGTGACATTGACTTCCACCAAGCCCGAGCGTGTCCCGATGGCGTTGGTGGCCTCGCAGACGTAGGTGCCGGCCACGCTGTAGGACACGGGCCCTTTGAAGTAGATGGTGTTGTTCTGGATCTCCACACTCCCTGGCTGGGTCCCGTTTGGCCTGGGGGAGACAAACACCACGGTTGACCCCAGAACTATTGTGAGGTGACCTCGGGCAGGTCCACAAGCTGGAGGTGCTGGCTGGAAAATCCCCATTAATGTTGGAAGGAAAAGGACACAAACTCACTGTCATAACCCAATCTCCTGCCCATTTAACTCTCCTCATCAGCCAGTGTTAATTGCAACTCGAACTCGAGGAGAGCAGTGTTGATTTAGAGCCCTGCCCGTGTCAGAACAGTCAGGTAAGTGTGAAACTGGAATAATGCAAAACTAAACCCAGAGATACAGAAAATAAATGAACAAAGGCAGATGAAAAATTGAAAAAAAAAAAAGCCCCTGTGTGTTAGGAAAAGACACACATGGCCTGGTTATTCTTAATTACTGAAGCAAAGTAAAGTAATTACTTCTCTTAGGCAATTAAAAATTACTCAAGTAATTCCTTCCCCTCCTCCCAACCCAAATGTGCACATATTGTCAGCAATTTGTAAGAAACAAAAGGGAATAACGGGGGTATAATTAGGATTGTAAAGAAGTGCCTAAATGCATGTATTTTGCACGTCTACACACACACACATGTACAGAAAACATATTAGTTTGTCCAGATACACCAATCCAACGATCCCAAAGCTGATGGAAAACCACCTGAGCCTTGGTCCTACAGAGCCCTGACCCTACAAAGACAAGGGCACATCTCAAGAGGGTGGTGTGGGATGCTCCAGAAGGCTCTGACAGCTCCCTGACTACTGCTCATCACCATCCAAATGGGAGGAGAGGAAAAGCACTGCTGGGTTTTACATTCCAGGCAGGAGCAAAACATCAGCAGCCCCCAGGAAGTGGAGGAGGCACAGATGAGCACAGAAATAGCCTCAAGTGGCATCTCTTCTGCCTTGGGTGCATTTTTGTCTCTGAGGCTTTCCTGGAAATGTTGTGAGGAACCCAGAGAGCCCCTCGGAGTTAAAGTCAGACTCGCAGAGCCAACAGATGGAGAGAGCTGGGGATGGAGAGCTAGGAAAAAAGGCAAGAAAAACAATCCTCTTCAGACTTTCACTTTGAACAGTCTGATCTGGGAAGTGGAATGAGAGAGAATGCGCTCCTTGCAAAGCCATGTTGAGAGCCTCTCTCCTGATGACAAATGCTGGCTGAAAAGAAGAAAGGATCCATTTGATCTTCCTCTTTTAAAGCTACACATGTGCTTACAGAGAAGAAAGAGCGGCAGAGAGAACCACATCAGGTTCTATCAATTCCCACCTGACTCCCCACACACCCCTCACTCACTCTTCAAGTCTCTTTAGCCAAAAGCTGGAAACCTGGAGGACGAGGAATTGTTGCTGTTTAACGTCAGTCACGTGGGGAGCTGATTCCAGGGAAAGGTTGCTCACACACAGACAAATTTGGTGTTATTTGTGCCCCTTCAAAGCGGGGAAATCCTGGGTTCTTTCCCAGCTCTCCTACTGAGGCACCTGGTGGTGCTGGGCACATTAATCACCTTGTCACATCTCAGCTGCCTCACGTCACCAGGGCAGAATATTATTCCAGTGAGGTGCGAACAGGAAGTTTTCCCTGGATATTGAGGCTGCTCGGTGCTGGCAGCCACAGGCACAGGTTGTACCTTGGAGTGACACCGCTGACACTAATGGCACTGGGCCCTAAGTGACCAGAGGGTGAGTGAGGTGTCTGTGGAGTGTCCTTGTCCCTGCTGGGAGGTGACAGGTGCTGCTGGGAGTGGGGCTCTGGGGACACTTACAGCTTCCACTCGTAGGTGTGAGCTGGGGGGTTGGCATCAGATTTGCAGATCAGCTTCACGTCCTTGCGGTTCAGGAACCAGTTGCCATCAAAGCCCTCGATGGTGACTTCTGGCTCATCTGCAGGGGCGGGGAGGGGACAGGAGGAGAGCAGGAGGGGAAAAGGAGAGGAAAGGGTTGTGGAAAGGGGAGGGAATGAGATGGGGAGAGATGAGGAGGCAGGGGTGGGACATGGAGAGAAGTCACAAGGAGGGAAAGATGACAGGACAAGGAATGTGAGGGGGGGCAAACGAGAGAGAGAAGCAGAGCAAAAGGGACATGGCAGAGGCAGAGGAGGAAGGTAAGAAAAAGAGAAAACACACCATTATTCCAAAGCATCCCTTCCGTTTCCACTCTCAAAAACAAAAACATCCCCTCCGCCAGCCCAACACCTCCCCTCACAAAACCCTCTTTTTCCAGAGCACATCCCCCGCCCAGCCCTGCACAGCGAGCCCTCCCGGCCGTGCCCAGGCCCCTTACACTGCACGTTGAGGGTGATGCTGTCGGTGAACCTCTCCAGCTGGTAGTTGACCACGCACATGAGCTGCTGGCGGTGAGCCTCGCGGCTCGGCACCAGGCGGTAGCGGCTGATCACCGTGATGGTGCCGTTGCTGTTGCGGATCTCCTGGAACTCCGCCTCGCCTTTCAGCTTCGTGTCCCAGGTGACGGTGCTGGGGGGCTTCCCGTTGGAGGAGGTGCAGGTGGCTACCAAGATCTTTTCTGTCCTGCCAGACTTGGCAATAAGTGGCCTCTTGGTGCCCTCCATCCAGTTCGTGGGCTTGGCTGCAGGGAGTGCAGGGAGGAGGAGGAGGAGGAGGAGGAGAAAAGGTGCAAAGGGAGGGTTAGAAAAGCAATGCTGCTGTGTTTGCTGCATTCCAAGAGCCATCTAGCACCGCTGGGGCTGTGACAGAGCTTGTGGTGTGTCCAGAGAGGCTGCAAATTGATTCCCATGTAAGAATTGCTTTACAGCAGTGCCTACATACCTCATTCTGTCTACCTGCATCATTTATGGGGAAACAATGGTGGAGGTGCCCTAGATGGAAAGACAGTCCTTTCCTGCCAGACATTTTCAGCCCTGTGTTAGAAAGGAACTGAAATTGGAGAGGAAATGCCTCATATAGACCTTGGGTGGGATTTGTTCACTCACAACCCTGATCTCCAGGGACCAGCTCTGCTTGAGTTTAGGATCAATCTACTGTCTTTTCTCTCTTGACAGCCACCAGCTCATTAAAACTCACCACTCCTACAGGGAACTGGCCACTGTTACTGCACCTGCATTGAGTGTAGGTGGAGGGAAAAAGGGAACTGAGATCCAGAAAGAAGAAGAGGTGTGACAGCTCAGCTGTCTCAGAACCCCATTCCCTACATTCCCTGCTCCTCACCTCTTCCCAGCCAACCTAAAAATCCATCACAGCTACAATTTACACCCAAAATTCACCTTTTCCCTGAGTTCTCATGAATGTCAGGCTCCTCCAGATCTGTTGGACTGGAGGTTCCCCCCAGCAGAGCCCGCCCGGAGTCTTACCTAGCACGGTGAGGTTCAGCTGCCCTTCCCTGTTGCCGGTTGGGAAAGTGGCAAACTCACAGATGTAAACCCCCTCATCCTCCAGCTCCAGCCGCGACAGCTGGATGGTGCCATCCTTGAAGGAAGGGTTCCGGAAAGTCACCCGCTCCTTGTAGGGGGACAGGATGGACACCCCCATGGCGGGGTTGTAGATGGCCACATTCTGCTTGGTGCCGTTGGTGGCCTTCTGCCACGTCACCTGCGTGATCTTCACATTGGGCAGCGGGTTGGTGAAGCTGCAGTGCAGCACCACGTCCGTGCCGATGAACCCCGAGACGGTGTCATTGACCAAGACAGTCTGAGCTTGCAGCCCTGCAACACAACAGGGAGATGTCAATGTCTGTGCCTTGCCCAGGAGCAGGGTGGTTATTGGGCAAACCCGTGAATTCCCGTGAATTTATTTATCTATTATCTATTTATGACGCTTGCTTCAGTTTGCGGCTACAGGCACACTCTGCACCCACCTGCAGCTTCGCTCTTGGCCATCAACACCTTCCTCCCACCATGAGCAGTGCAACCTAGGGCTCGTCATCCCCCAAAGGCACGAGGCTGGCTCAGTGACACCTTCCTCCCTTTTGTCTCCAGCTCTGGGTGACACTGCACGGTGAATACGCAGGGCATGTGTGTCTGCAGGCATGTGAAAGCCCTGATGTTTATCAGCACAGCGCATCCCAAAATATGCTAACACACACTCCACAGCCATTTAATCCCATTGGGGCTGCAGCAGTAATTACAGGAGCTGCAAACACTCAGCCCTCATTTCAGGGCAGCAGTGATTCCCATGGAAGAATGGCTTTGAGGCACTGCCTCTGCACCTTGCACGATGTACCTGTATCACCCAGATCGTTTCTGTGGCCTTTCCATAACCCCAGAAGTGGCTGAATTTAGGAACCTTCCGCCCTGATTCTGTGGAAGGTGCTCGGGAAGAGTGGGAGCTGGAGTTCATGACAGCTCTTCTGTCTCAGTTGATTCCTCCCCTGACAGATGGAGAAAAATATCTCCCACCAGACCGACCCTGAAATTCATCTTTGTTGCCACTGTGTCTTTTCCTAATCTGCATGTTTGGAGATAATGCCCTGGTAATTATACAGCCAGTATTTGTATGATAAATACAATGGAGAGGCAAGGTGGTAAGAACAAGAAAAGCGGGTTTTGCTCCCTGCTTCTGGGAGAATCTACAACTGGATGGATTCTGGGAGTTTAGGAGGAAAGGAAAGAAGGGATAATAAAAAAAGAAGGATGCACAGAGAGTGAGGAACATGAAAGAGTAATGGAGGACAGAGGGGCTGGTGAAAGAAAAATGCATAGCAAGAGAAACAAGACAGCACCTCCTAACTGAAATGTCACCCTGCTCTGTTCTTCCAGGGGATGAATGGCTCCCTGTCCAAGGCCAAAATGAACTCCTCAGTGTTGGCCCCCCGGCAGATGTGCCTGGGACTTCTCCAAGAGCCTCCCTCCTGCAGTTTCACACACACACACAAGCGCAGGCAGACAAAAGTCATCTCCACCCACAAGCACACACACTCCACATCGTCCCTCACTCCCTGCCTGCTGTTCCCAGCCTTATCCTCATCCCCACATCCCACCCACGCCTCTTCTCTCTCCCCTCTCCTTCCTGTGACCCTGAGGACAAGCCCCAACAACCCAGCCCAGCCACGAGACGCCACCAGCTGACCACAGCCATCAGCAGTTCCGACCGAAACTCGGCCTCCAGAGCTTTGTGTGGACTTGCCCCCTGCTCCCCGAGCCAAGCCCCACACCCCAGCGCTGCAGCTGGGCGCTCAGGAATGTTTTCCAGAGCTTCTTACAGCCACAGCAAAGTGCTGGTGTCCTCATGTGCCTGCACGCACGGAGCCACCGTGTCCTCTGGGGCTGGCAGGCTGCCCCTGTCCCCTCCCAGTGGCCATTTGCCCCCGGTTTTCCCTCCAGAAATCAGAGGGTAGGGATGTTCCCACTCGGAGAAAGTCACATCTGGATGATGTTCCCCTCTGGAGAAGGATGTCCCAGTGAAGGACTTTCCCTGCCACCAGTGCCCATAACATCCTCCCTGAGGAAACGAGGGCACAGGCTGGGTTTAGACGAGGCCACGCTGGGATGTGAGGGAAGAATGGTTGGCTAAGGAGGGGTGAGATGTCTCCACCTCGCTTTGCAGCATATGCTGCTCCTTCCACCCGGAGGTGAGCGAGCCTCTTGCAGCATTGCCCACACCCGCCGAGGTGAGGAACAGCTCTGCCAAGCAGCCGAGGCTCCGGAGCCTCGCGGAGTGTGTGGGAGCTTGCTGGAGAGCACTTCCATCACGTAGCCAGGCCTTGGGAACAGCCCAGCCCTGGCCGGGGGTGCGCTCAGCGCTCCCTCCTTCTCCCAGGGCAGCGCGGATTCAGCAGCGCCGCTTCCACCGAGGGCTCGTGGCCCCGAGCGGAGCCCGCCCGGGGCTGGGGCGCTGGCCCCGCTGGCTCTGCTCCCACACGAGCTCCCTGACCCCCCACGGGCCCAGCGGGGCCCTTTGAACCTCCATTTCCACACCCCAACAAAGAAGCAGCAAGAAATCCCAGCCCAGCATCTCCTGGCGGTGCCCAGGGAGAGAGAGAGGAGCTAAACTGCTGAGAGGAGAGGGTGGGAAGCCACCAGCTTCCCCTCAGAGCCATCCCTGCAGAGCTGGCAGTGCCTCGTGGCATGTCTGGATGAGCACTGCCGGGCTGAAGGCCGCCACTGATGGGCAAGCAAGATGCACCCCTTAAATGAAGATAAAGTCCATCAACCTACAGCCATTCCAGCAGGGAATGTGATGGATAGCACAGGGGAGGTCAATCCAGTCCCTCACTCCATCCGTCATTACTGTGCCCTTCTTTTACGCTGCGATTTCCCTGCAAATTAATGAACTGACCCTTTTAAAAATCAAGTTATTTGTCTTGACCTTGAGCGGCAGAAACAATTCCCAGTTCTGCCCTCCCCCTGCCATGGGATCCACACATCAATGCAGACTGGGCTTGGATCAAAAAGGAGAAAAAAGTGGATTTTGGAGCTGATGAACCTGACCCTGAACCCGGAATGATCCTGCAGAGCCCTCCTGAGCCCAGGTGTAAAGAGCCAGACTTTTGGCCAGGGAAAAAGCCGGTGCCAGTTGAGTGAGGAGAGCTTGCCAACAACCAAACGCTGCCAAAGCTGGGATTCAGGCCCTTACTTGTAGCAGCCTTAACAAAAACACATTCCAAACTTTCTCGAGGCTCCAGGGGAAAAGGGAAAAGAAAAATAACACCCGGCAGAAGAAATAACAAAACAAACAAAAAAATACCCTGAAAAACCCCAAACACTGCGCGGAAATTGCGTTTCCTTTCCAGGTGACTGAATAACTCTTTTGCAAGACAGGAAAAACTCTTTCTGTTACACTCACCCAAGCCTTAAATCAGGAAAATAATGCACCCGTTCTGCCCCAGGAGCACCCACACCTCAACTGCAAGGATGAGGAAGGGGGACAGATGGAGGAAAGGGGTTTGGGAAGTTGCTGGATCAGCCTCCCATCCTAAATCCGAAGCCAGAGGGCAAACTTGGCTGCTGCCACGCTCTGGGGAGCACTTGTTTGCAAGGTGACTGAGCTGGGCTGGCGGGTCTTCCCTCGCCCCGTTACACACTCAATAATTCATCAGGGCAAATGCATGGATAATTGATGGCAATGAGCACGCAAGGCCGGCAGAGGAGGAGAAAATAAAATCGCTAATCAGCCTCTGGAGAGGTTTGAACATATTCAACTGGATGTGTGTGTGTGTGAAGCGCTGGGGTTGGCCTTGTTTCTTCCTTGCTGGATGAGCTGTGGGGTTGGTATGGCAGGGAGAAGGCTTGGGATGAATCCTGTTGTTTTCACACCCCGTGCCAGATCTCCCAGTGCCCACCAATCCATGCTGACACCTCCCAGGGGCAGCCGGCACCCGAGCAGGGATTAGCTGGATAGGTTGCAGCTTGCCTACTTGCATTTTATTCATTAGTTTTGCGGTGTTATTTTTTGTCAGGGACCAAAAAGGCCCAGCCGTGCGCCAAAGACGTGCTGGTGCCAAGAGCTCATTAGTGGAGACCTCGGAGATCCTACTCCTCCACCTTGGCCTCTGAAGTGGTTAGCGTTGATGCCTTTCCCCACGATCCCAAGCCCAGATATTCACCGAGGCCTCGGGGGCACCGTGCAGAGCTCGGGGTGCCCCGAGGCACACGGGCTGGGAGGGAAGGTCTGCGCTCCCTGGGCGTGAGGGGCACTGGGGACAGAGCAGCAGTGGCAGGTGGTGGCCCTTGGACCTGAAAACCCTTTTTCCTAAAAGTGCTGCTCCAGCCAGGCCCCCACACCTGCAAAGCTGGTTCCTGCTCCCCCATAGAGAAAGCTCTGGAAATGATCTCCAGGCTCCTGGAGCTCTGTCACAACCTCACTCAATGCCTCTTTGTTAACAGCCCTGTGAACTGCACTCTGCTTTGCACAACCTTGCCTCTGCTGAGCCTCTCACCGATTTCTCTCCCTGCTGTTCCCTGATACTCATCTCCCCCCCAAGGGCATTGAAACAGCCCTTGGCAGGAGCGTGATGAGCCACCCTTTGGTGTGGCAATATCATGACGGATGCAGATGTCACAGGAACCGCTCCTGATCGTCTCAGTCACAGCAGCTGGGATCTTACAGGAGGACAAATCAATGCATCGCACTTCAACCTGCAAAAAACTCTTTTGTGATTTTGTGACAGCACCTTGGCCACGGGCAATGATGTCCCATCCGCGGTCCCATGTGTCTCACAGACTCTGCAAATTTTCCATGAAGGGAAAGTGGGATGGAACAGGAACCCAAAACTCTCCACTTGGTGGCACTTAAAAATTTCTCTCCTGCCGTTTCTGAACTCATCTTTCAAGTGGAAAACAAGGTCTGAAACGCAACTCCTGTGGGGCAGAGCACAGGTGGCCTCCAACAGCCCAAAGGAACATCCCAGGTGTGCCAGGCAGGGTGGGAAACATGGGAAAAAAGATCCTAAATCCCAGCAGGGGAATTTCAGGTGGCAAGAAGCAAAGGTGTGAGGTGGCTCTTGGCCAAGAGGTTGGGGTTAATACCTCTGCTCTCGCCAGGGAGGCTTTGCATTGATTGCCAGGCATTTAAATCCGAATTCTGCTGCTCTTCCAAGAGCTCAGGGCCTGCCTCGCCCTGCTGGGAGCCCGCTGCAGTGAAGGAGTGCTCTCCAGTGAGTCAGTGGGCTCCACTGAGTCACCTCCAGGCCCTTCCTGTGGCAGCAGACGTTCACTGGAGGTCTCTGTGTCATCCACTGATTCACTCCTGCAGAGCTCGAGCACCATGGGGGTTGTAAAACTTGAGTTTCCAACACAAGGGGAGGGAGAGCCTTAGAAGGCAGATGAGAGAGATGAGGCAAGATTATAGCTCCAGGTGACATGGCTGCACATGAAAGGCCCGAGATAACGCTGGGATGGGGTGGGGGCACCCCAAGAGAGAAACTGCACGCCCAGGCAACCCTTCCCCCATCCCAGTGGGAGCTGGGAGAGATTTATGGGAGCTGTCGGGAAATGGCAGTGCTGTACAATGGCCCGCCTGGCCCTCAGCCAAATAAATCCCTCTCAAACAAGAAAGAACTGGGCTTGGCTTTGGCTTGCAAATGGGAAACACGGGCCCCTCTCCTCGAGGTCACTGGTTCAGACCCAGATCCAGCCCGTGGCAGCAGAGCAGAGATGATTTTATCCCAGGACCAGTCAATGGCTTGTATTGAGTGAGGTCTCCAGCCAGCCCTTCATTGGCTGCCTTTGGGATAAAGCCTTCTCCTGCCTATGCAACATTTCCTCTTTGGATAAATAGAGCACAAAGCAGCCTCAGGATGCGCTTGAATGAGAGCTCTGCCCCAAAGGGTCTGATCCATCGATGCTCCACTTGTTCCCCGTTGCACTTTGGGAAGCCTGGACATTGAGCCACCGCTGGGATTCACACTCAGACCCTAAACAAGAGCAAGGCCACGCTTGGCCCAGAGTTCCTCAGAGAAAGAGATTAAAGAAAAGCAGAGGCCAGGGTGGGATGGGCCACAGATTGAAGAGACAGAGATGACCACCAGACTAGACCACGAGTTTTCCAGCCTTGCAAACACCCCCAGCTGCACCCAGCCAGGAAAAGGGCTGTGGAGCAGAGCAATGGGATGGGAACAGCAGCCTGCCTTTGCTCCCAGCTCTCCCTCCCTGCCCTTCCTTCCCTGGCTTTCTCACAGCTGCTTTGCTTCACCCCCCAAGTCACGGGGAGGGGAACATGCCCCATGGCAAAAGCAGGGAGGCTGGCAGAGCAGGGCTCCTGCGGAAAGAGCTGACGCAGCACCGGCAAAGGCCTTCTTGCAATAAAGCTCGGAAAGCCCATGCTCAGCAACAAAGCACAAAGGCTGCCCGGCCCGCCCCAGCCGCACTAATCCTGCTCCAGCTGCCAGTTCCCACACACCTGAGCACACACCAGGCTGCCCCGTGCCCAGCCTGACGTGCTCCAGCGCTCGGCACTCGGCCCATTTTCCCCTCTCCCTTTGGGCTGGACGTGACTCCAGCTCCTTCCTCAGCTCTTTTCCCGCTGGGTGCTCCTGCTCACGCCTGTCCAGTCCTGGCTGCACAACTCCAATCTCCTTTCTCCTGCAGTTTCTAAGTCACATCTCCTTGTGCCCCAACTCTCTGTCTCCAGGATTGCCTCCCCAGCTGCTCAATGCTTGTGCCTTCCATTGATTTGCCTTCCCTCCATCGGAGCCTTAAAAACTTCCCCACCCCTCTTGTGTCTCTCCAAAATCCCCACCACACCCCAGCCTCTTCTCATCCCTAGCCTCTATTCCACCAGTGAATGTGTCCAGGATCACAATCCTGCACTAGGAAAAGCAGGCAGCTGGCCAGGTAAAGACAAAGAACCAACAATCCAAGGCCCTTCTCTCTGGAATCATCTCGTTGCCTGCCAGCAAGGAAAAAAACAAGGTCTTTTTGCTTACCAACCTTATCCTGTAAGCAAAACAAAGGGGACCACAAGCAGAGCCAATGCTTATTTGGTGGTTGGGTGGGGAAGAAAAGCTGGAAAATCAAGTGTGGAGGAAGGGAAAGAAGCTGGAGCTTTGAGGAGAGGGAAGCTAATTAAGCTGAGACTGTCCTGAGACCTTGTCTTGATGGGCTGAGTCCCCAAATGCACACAAGAGTTTTCTCTGCACTGCCTCTCTCTTGGACTTCCCTGTTGCCTTGGATGTTGTTCAAGGAGTTCTGGTCCAGTGTTAAATCTTCTCACTATTAGAGCTCTCCAGGTGCTCAGGAGGAGGGATTTAATGAGGAGCTGTGAAGAGGGGATCAAGATAGTAACCCATGGAGAGCCTCATTTCCGAAACGAGGCAGCTCGAGACTGAGGAGATTCAATAAAAACCAAAATAAACTTGACGGCACAGAAAAAGGAGAGAACATCAGATCCTTCCTTCCCTCGCTGGTCTGTGGGCTCGGAGCTGGAGCAGGAAATGGAGCTCAGGGCTGGAGCTGGCAATGACTCACTGAGCTCCACAATGGGAACAGGACAAAGCCGAAACTCTGCTGACTCAGGCGTGACTTCAGCGCCGGGGTTAATAACTGGCAGCCTCCTCTGGCTGTCCCCAGCAGCCAATTCCCTCTGTGCCCACTCAAACCAAGCCTCTTTCATCGGGATAGATGCCCGGTCACAGGAAATTATCAAAGATCCTAACCCTGCTCCTCTGTCCAAAACGTGGTGAAAAATCCATCCCTGCCAAGCCATGCTGGTGCTGGCCAGCCCTGTAATTTTCACGGAGAAGATCAAAACTCCTACTTTCCTATAGTTGAAATGCATGTTTAACAGTCACAGCTTTCTGCCTGTGGTTTTGCTTTCCTCCCATTATCTCTCAGGATATAACATATTGCTGATATCTCACTATCTCCCCAAGTTAAAAAGAAATGTTTCCTCCTCTCGCAAGCGGGAATGCCACGCTCTGTTCTTCTGTAATTTGTTTCAAAAGATAGAAACAAGCAAGTTTTTTTGCAACCAGGAAAATGTGATATATGTTCTGGTGGCTGACAAGTAGGAAAAAGCTTTGCAAACAAGACAAATGAAAACATGGCACCAACAGATGCAATGGACAGACACCCCTCGCTGGCTCCCCGCCTGTGATTTCTCTTTTAATGTGTTTTTATCTTGCCCTAGAGATATCTCTGCAGGGAAGTGGGAAAGACTCAGACCTCCCAACTTTCTCTGGGTTGTTTAAGGATTCCTGCCCATGAACAATAGCCTGGAAAGAATAGTGAGTACAAATAACCCAAAATTCAGTGCCCAGCCTGCTGCTGCTCAGTTTTCTTATCATCAAGCCCCTGCGCAAGGAATTTCTACAAATTTCACATCTTCCCGGATTTATGATCTCCACAGAGCAGAGGCAGACACAGCTCCAGCCCTACCTGGGCCCAATCCGCAGGAATAACTCTGCATATTTACGGAAAAAGCTTTGCATCTTCAAAAGGCTTTTCAAACAGCAACTAATTAATCCTCCAACACCCTGAGAGGCAGGAAAGCGTTATTACCCCTGCTTTCAGGGATGGGGAAATCAGAGGCGCTGAATGACAAAGAGATGTGCCCAAGGCCACCCAGGCAAGCACTGGCAATCTCACTCGGTTAGAGGTGGGGATCTGCATAGGACGGTGGCAATTCTCACCCGAGGAAGAAGGGATGGAGGCATTTGTGGGACGGCCCCACAGCCGCACCCAGCACTCATGCAAATGGCAAAGTCACCTCATTTCCACGGCTGAGGAAACCGAGGGAGATGAAGTGGAAAAAGCATTTCATAGGCAGTGTGGAAACCTAAACATTGCCCAGTCAACAGCTGCACTGAAGGTTCCCAAAATGTGGCTCAGGTTTTTCCCAACCATGAGCAAACTGCTTGCAACCGAAACTCCGAGATTTTGTGCTAAGAACACGCCAGAAATTAGGAGATTCTTTGAGATTGGGGGTGAGTCTCCCACTCACCCTCTGAGCAAAGCCAGCCCCACATTTATGAAATATTCCAGATACTGAAAAAGAGCAGGATTAGACCAGATTTTAGGCGGAAATTCCTTACTGGGAGAGACTGGCACAGGATGCCCAGAGAAGCTGTGGTTGCCCAACCCTGAAATGTCCAAGGCCAGGTTGGATGGAGCTCTGAACAACCTGGGACAGGGAAAAGTGTCCCTGCCCGTGACAGGATGAGCTTTAAGGTCCTTTCATCCCAAACCATTCTGTGCTGTGTGGAGATGCAGCTCTCCCCTCCATGGAGGTCCCAGCCTCCATCCAGGCTGCCTGAGAATGATTGCTGAGCTCAGAGGGGTCTGGAAGGGCCAGGACTGTAAACAAGTGACAAGACCACCCATTAAAGGCAGCCTGAGCATGCGGAGGGGGGAGGAAGGCAGGGAGGGAGGGCAGAGCCCAGCAGGGAGACCTCCCAGTGTGGGTCACGCTCCCTGCCCCATCCTCTGGGCTGCTTGGGCTTTGCTTTCCTGGAGACCAACACGGGTCCAGCCTCTCTTCCCTGCCCAGGAAGGTGAGGGCAGCCAGCAAGGGCTCAGAGAGACAAAGCTTCAGCCCAGAGCAGAGGGCAAGGCAGAAGGAGCACAGACTCATGCAGAAAAAAGATGATTTGTCCTACAGGATAAACTAGGAGGAGCCTTTGGACAGCTCTCAGTGCGAGCTTTACTCTTTCTGGCAGGGCAAACAGGGATAACTGCGGACTTTAGACTCAAAAGTTGAATATCCTGAGTGATTGTAATGCAGTGAGGGACACAGGTGAACTTTCAGGGAGAGAAATGAAGGATTTCTCCATGCCTGATTATCCCATTCTCAAACCCTTGTTTCAGGTAGCCCCAGGGAGGAGCTGGGCTGTGATCCTCAGGGGAATCCGATGACAAATGTCCCTCAGGAGGTGGAATGGCACCAGCGCTGAGTGACACCAGTGCTGAGTGACTCAGGGACAGAGGTGTCCCTTCAAACACAGCCATCTACACTGGGCTAGTTTTGGGGGCCTCTCTCAGGTTATTTCCCTTTTATCCCAAATCTGACTGAGCCGGAAGGCGGCGATCCCAACAGCTCTGACAGGCCTGAATCCTTCGGGCAGCCTGGAATCCCATATTTGCCCTAAACCTACTGTTCCCCAAGTCTTGATTCATGAGAGACAAGCCAGGACCAAACCTGATCAGCTCCCCACAGAGATCCATTAACAGGCTGCAGGATGGAGCAAGCCAAGAGCCACCAGCCCATCCCCAGCCTCGTGCTGGAGGAGCCAGGCACAGATTCTGAGGGTTAAACACCTCCGCTGGCCTTAATTGACACATTTTATTGACTTTCATTGTGATTTCATTGACTTCTGTTAAACTACATCAGCACCACGCTCCTGTTTCCCTCTCAGGGAGCACCGAGCCCTGCTCAGAGGGATGTGGATGGCAGATGGATTTTCCTGTGCCACTGGGGAGAGCTCCAGTGAATCATCTCAGTCCTCCAAAGACCAGGTGGTCAACTGCTCTCTGGGGACTCCTGTGTGCTCTGTCCCAGCTCAAACTGGGGGCTGCCGCAAAAATGGAAAGCATGTGATAAAAAAAAATAACCAGAGCTGGTGGAAAAATTTGCAGCACAGCATATTTTTCTGATGGAAAGTGTCACTTAGTCCAAGCCAAAACCATTCACTGGAACGTGCTGATTTTGGCAAAAGTTGATCTACAAAAAAACCAAACCAAAACCGAAAAACAGCCCTTTTGATAAGTTTGAAATGTTTTTTCCTTGTGGATTCTCGTTTCTTTGAAATGGCATTATGGTAAAACACCGACCAGGACTGCAGCCAGGATGGGATGCTTTGGTTGCCATGCAATGGGGACATTTTGGATGAAGCCAGGCCAAAGTTTTCTTGTGAAATTTCCCTTCTGTGGAAGTTTTCAAATGACAGCCTCAGAGCAGAAGGAGAACTCCCTCTGAAACGCCCAACATCCCCACTCTGTGTTTAGTCATCCCCACAGCTGACCTTTCCAACAGCTCTCACCCCCAAGCAGAAATCACCTCCCTGTGACTCTCCCCACCTTCACTTTGCACAGCCCACTCCGGGCTCTGATCCAGCTGGATTTGTTCTCCCCTGGGTCTCATCCCACCCTGTTCCTGGGTTAGGAGTTTTCCGGGGGCTTGGGCCAGCCCCCCGAGCTGTGTGGGACCCACAGCCCTGCTCCAGCACCTCTCCCGCTGGATTCCCTGTCTATCCCTCCTTCCTGACAGACGGATTTGCTCCCACCCTGCACCTGCCTGCTGTGCCCACCTCCTCCTCCTCCGTCTGCTGCTTGTGCCTTTCCACTCTCTAACAACTCCAGGGGAGGCTGTTTGAGAGAGCTCCTGTTCTTTTCAGATTTGGGGGCAAAAAAAGAGGGAGAGAGAGAGAACACAAACCAGACTATTACATTTTTTAGCAGACATGACAATATGGACACAGTTCCTGCAGAACATTGTGCATATTTTAGGAGAAACTTTACCCCAAAAATGTCAGCCAGCTCCCCTGGTGGGAGGAAGAATGAAGAAATTCAAGGGTCCTTCAGGTTTCCAGCAGAACTTGTATCTTGGAAAAGCTGGAAACTCCCGAGCACCTTCCCCAACACAGCTTCCCACTTGGCTGCTGCCTCCCCCGAGGGCTGGAGCCAGGATGGATGCTACAAAATTCCATATTTCCCCCAGAAGCAGCCCTGTCCTCCACCAGGGAAGTGCCCGGGGATGGGGAAAATGGCTCTGGAGACAAAACCCTGGAAGCAGAAGCAGGGAGGCCTGGAGGGGAGATGGGATGGGCTTTGCCCAGAGAGGCTGTGGACTCTCATCCCTGGAAGTATCCACGGCCAGGTTGGATGGGACTTGGGGGAAGGTGTGGAATTAAATGGTTTTTAAGGTCCCTTCCAACCCAAACCACTCTGTGATTCCGTGCCTTGACCTCCCACGCCAGGACCATCACCCCGGCGAGGAGGAACTGCGCAGAAAGAACCCCTGGGAGACAAGAACTCCTCCCTGCGGTCCTGATGCTCCACAGAAGAAAGGGACAAGCCTGGCCATGGCTCCCCTTGGTGCTCCAGCACCTCTGGAGGTGGCAGCTGGGCTCGGGCTGCTCACAGGCTGCACAGCAGCTCGAATGTCACCTGTTTGTCACCCCTGGAGCAGCCTCTGCTGGAGCTAAGAGCTGCTCAGACCATCTCCACTTGTTGCTTAGGGACCAGAGCGACAGATAGAGCACAGCTGGAGGCTTGGCTGCCTCGGGAGATGGATGGAAGGATATAAATAGCTAATGGCAAGAGGAAAGAGGACAAAAAGTCCCATTTCCAATTTGGTAAAAAACTGGCCAGAATAGTAGTGGAGGAAGACTTCCAGAAATAACCACGTGGGTATTAAATTAATGGAAAATGAATTTAAAGGGAAGAGGAACCAGGGAAAAGAGACTAAAAGGAGCTTCTGGACTTGTTTGAACAGTAATTCTCCCACCCTGGAAAAAGAGTTAGTGTCTCCTGGGTGCCACAAACTGTTACTGCACCCAGGATCTTCAGAGTGACAAGCAGCAGTGGAGAAGAAAGATAAGGATGCAGATAAATGTCATTAACCCCTGTTAGTGCAGGGCTTAGGGAGTTCAAAGGCTCAAGCTGCAATTAGTGGTGGAGGTCTCAGGGACTGGTCTGTAAAACCTCTGAGAGGAGGCAGTTAAATAAACCAGAAGTTTCTTCCTAGTTCTGGAAAGGCAGCAGATTTGAGAATCTGCTGTTTCTGATGGCACCAGGTCTGTGACAGTCACAGGGAACTCTCAGCACATCAGGAGTGGGGAGAGGAAATCATCCCCGGCGTGCAAAGGTGGGCTCTGCATCTGGAGTCACCCTGGGCCCTGACCCAGCGAAACACACGGATGGAGCAAACAGAGCACGGAGGATGAGAAGGATGTGCCCCAAAGGGAAAGGAAGAGCCTTCATTTAGGGGAGGGACACACCTTCCTCGGGAGAGATCCCATCAGAGAGAAACAACACCCCTGAAAAGGAAAATAACAGAATCTTCTCAGGGTGAGCTGAGAGGGAGCTCAGTGTGATCCCCACGGCCGTTCCCAGCCCTTTGGGCGACCCAGCCTCAACAAACACCATGGAAAGGACTGGGACATTGTGCTGTGGATGTCCCCAAGCCAAGGACTCAGACAGGGAAGCAACACAAAGCCCAAGAGGAAGAGGAAGTTTACAGCTGTCCTCAGAAAAGTCAACACGGCCTTTCCTCTCAGAGCTTCCCTATCCCTTGGGAAAGCACAACTCATCTGCAAGTCTGCACAGAGCCCTCTGGGAGTTGGAACCTCAGGCCTGACAACTCAGTGGCAAAGTGTGAATCCAAAGTAATTGCACTGTTTGCTCTGGGAATACTCCAGATACACTTGGCATAACAGAGAAACACTCAAAATTCTCTCACTGTAGGATCTCCAAACCCCCTGTTCCTTCACATCCCTAGGATTTGTTTCTTCTCTTCTCCCATGCCTTCTTTCTTTCCATCGCCCCAATTTCAGAAAAAGGCATTTGAGTTTCTGCCTTCACTCTCTCCCTGCGTAATGAAATCTTTTTATCCTCCCAACCTGCCTTGCAGAGAGGGGATTCTCTGGAGCAGACAGCGAGGGGAGGGTCCCTGGGGCATAAAGACAAATGATCTGCAGGCAGCTGTTGGGGCTGCAGGGTTAAGCCGTTTTAATTACCTGCAAGCAGAGCACCGGCCAAGGAATGGCCGATGTGGAAAGCAAGCCCTGCTGTCCCAGAGGGGCTGGGATGTCTCACCAGGCTCCTGCTGATCCCCTGCCAGATTAAATTCTTTGGTGAGAGCTGCCCTACAGTTTTATGGTGGTGGGGATAACTTCCCTGCACCCATGTTTGGGTTGGGGCAATGCCTGTGGTCCCAGAGCTGTGCAACTCCAAACCTCCCACCTGCAAAGTCCAGGGAACTTCAGGAGGGTTTGAAGTTGCTGTTTTCCATTCCTAACCCTGCAGAGAGGCAGATCCCTGCTTTCTATCCATCCCCATCCTACCAAGCCCTACCCAACTCCCAGCAAGGTCCCCTCATATCCCTTCATCTTCCTCCCGTGCCCACAGCAAACCCAAGGGAAGGAAAATGGTGTTTGGGTGTGTTTATATGTGGGCAGAGGGAAGGCAAGGAACAGATCTTTCCCAGGGGACTCAGATGGGAGCCAGTGGCTGTCCCCAGCGCAGGGACAGCCACTTGGGTCAGCCTGGCTTCGTGTGAAGGTCTCTGAGGCCATGGCAGGGCTTTCTCCCACCAGGAATTTGGCAAACTGTGCTGTGAAAACCTCCTGCATGGGCTTAACTCTCCTCTGCCTCCTTCCCGAGCACTCCACAGGGCAGTTCAGGCTGATCCAGGCAATCCTGTCCCGTCCTAGCAATGGCTCTGCTGCATGGACCTTCTCGATTCCCTGCCTCCATCCCTTCTCCCCCGTGCCTACAGGCACTGGGAAAGCCACAGCTCGGTCCCACGGGACTCAGGGTCTCCATTCCTCCCTCTCCCCTCGCCCTGGCGCACGGCAAGCCGCGCCCTGACCTCTTCCAGCTCCGACTTGCTTTCCCAAATTGGGCCGGTTTTGGGCAGGACGTGCCGGGACCTGCCGCCTCCTCGCCGAGCCTTTGAACGGGGCCACGTAGGCAGCTGCACCCCGCAGACTTTGGTGTGGAAAAGCCACAAATCCATGAGTCACCTGCCTCCAGCCTGTGAATGTTCCTGTTCCCTCTCTCGGGGGGACAGGCAGGCCCAGGACAACAGGGCTCCCTTCCCAAGAATTCCCGGGAAGGCAGGCTGCTGCACCAGGTGTGGGAGCAGATTTTGGAGCTCAGGGTGGGAGAAGGAGAGGCCTTTGTGCATGGAAAGGGGGAAGGGGCAAGGGACAGGGGGTCCTGGTGCCACAGCAGATAGCCAGGGCTGCAGGGCAAGCCCCAAGTCGGGCAGGTCTGGTGTTCCTCAGCAAAGGAATCTGCCTGGCTGGGGGATTCTCCCTGCTCTGCACTGACCCATTCCCCATTCCCAGAGACCCCTCTCCTCTCCAAACCTATTTCCATCCCATTCACCTGTCCTGCTCCCTGCTGTGCCTCTCCAAGAGGGCTGAGGGCATGCTGGGTGTGGGAAGGAGCCGACAAGGAGGGCACAAGGAGAGCAGGGTGTGTGCCCAGAGAACATCTCGGGGAGGAGGAAACACGTGCTGTGCTCCGAGCACGCACGGCTGCTTCCAGGCCTCGGAACAAAGCGCTCCTGGATTTCCGCAGCCCCCGACACAAATCCCCCACCAAGGCCATTTTCTCAGCCAAAGGGACAATGAAGACCTGACATAAACAATCCCGCAGGATCAGCACATGGATACCCAGCCTGCCCCCACCGCTGCCTCGCCTCCCCCTCAGCCGAGTTGAGGCTAGCAAGACACAATGTGTAATTAGGTTAATGAGCTAAGCGCGGATTTTAATTGGGATTCCCTGATTTACTGGTCTATCTCCTCCTTTTGTTTTACTGTTGGTGCAGGCTCCTAAAAGCTGCCCTTCCTAAAGGCCCTGATATCAGAAAGGTCTTACGGATCTTTAATTGTATTTAATCATCAAGGTAATTAATGAACCTTGAGCAGAATGGAGATTGCATCTAGAGTAGTTCCAGTCCTGCCCTTCAGCATCTGTTGTGTCTGGGCACAGGAATTCTGCCGGCACGAAGGAGAGGGGCTCACACAGAGCGAGACAAAAGGATGGCAGAGGAGGAGAGCGGTGGGGAGAGAAGGGACTGGGGGGGAAAAAGCACATTTAAAATGGAGAAGGAGCTGAGTAGAAGAGAGAGAAGCAGGGAAAGGGAAACAATGCCACTCCTTGTCCTCACACACAGGAGCTGTCTAATGCCAGAATGTTGGCTCAGGGGATGGCTCATTGTGCCCTGTGTCCCCAACTGGACAGCCTTGACCAGCACTCAGTGCCCACACCACTCCCACGGGAGAACCCCCTGCTCCTGCTGCTCCCCTCTGCCACTCTTCGCTTCCCCCTGGCACCATTTCATGCCCCATTTTTCTCAGGAAGACATTCCCAAAGTTCAAAACCTTGAGCCGGAGCGCGGCAGAGGAGGAGTGAAGGGCAGCAAGTCCCAGCACGTCCCCTCTCTCCCAGGCCACAAACCCATCCCTGCTCCCAACCCCTCCGCTTCTCCCGGAGCACAAACAAAGCCTGTCCAACCAGAATCGGGGCTGCCTGCTCCGACTTGCCCCAGAACGGCAGATTTAGTGAGAAATGTCACAGGCAAAGCAGCAGGGACGTGGAATCAGCCGCTGTTGCTTGGGATGGATCAGAGCAGGGCCGTCCTGAGTGCAGGGAGCTGGAGGGGGCTGTGCTGGCTTGTTGAGGAACGTCCCCTGGCTCCCAGCCCTCGTGACAAGGGATGGTTCAGTGCAGGAAAAGCATTGCTCTCCCCTCCTGCAGCCCCAGCAAGGCTGGATGCAGAACAGTTGCACAAATTGCACATGAAGAGGGCAAGGAGCAGCGCAGCCTGGTAGTGGGGTGATATTTGGGACTGCAGGAGTCCTCCCCAGAGGAAAAAATCCAGCTGCCACCCTTCTCATTCCTGTTCTGGCGGGCTCTCTGTGTCAGAGCACAAGTCCTGGCGTGGTGCTGGATTGATCCTGCTTTTATTCTGTCACTGTAAACGAGCCCCAGCAGGGCTCCAGGTTGGACCCCAGTAGGTCCCAATAAGTTGGACTGGCACAGAGGAGCTGCCGGGCTGGGCTGGCATTTCCAGCTGCCCATAAACTGCTCAAGCTTGGGGCAGCCCGCACTCAGGGTTAAGCGTTGGGGGCAGAGTTCCCCTCCAGACACCAAAAGCCCAGTTTTTCCTGGAAACCTGGGGCTCTGTTACCATGGGAAAGGCACTGTGCAGAGCCAGTCCTGACTGGGAATCTGCCCCTTCCCACTCTGGAACAAGCTGCCTTCCCAGGCAGGTTTCAGCTTGCTTGGGCCGTCAGCTTGGCGGATCTCATTTCTCGTGTTTTTTTCTCCTTTATTGCCTCCCTATCTGCCCCAGGGCTTGAGAAAGGGCTGCCTCCTCCTTTAGAGCATTAGTAACCCTGCCAGTTTTCCCCACTTGGAATATTTCATGCACAGGCCCTTCTTTCTCCCACGCTCCCTCCCCATCCACCTTCCCCATCCCACGTCCGGCCGTGGCTCCTGTGGCACCTGGTGCCTCCAGGTGCTGGCACGGCTCAGGTGGTGTCCCTGCTCCCTTCATCCCTCCGGCCACAGCTCAGGGGAGCAAACGGGAACACGAGATGGGAGATACGGGGACAGGCAGGGCGCCAGGAGCTGCAGAGTGACACCCAAAGGTGGGGGAACAGGAGGGGAGGATGTCACAGGCCTGTCCTCAGGGATAGCTCTTGGAAAGGGGCACTGAAGTGGGAAAAAAAACGGCTAGAGGATTAGGAAAACCTGGGTTTGGTTGTGCTGCCACAAACCCCTGTGCTGGCAGAGCCAGGTCCAGTCTCCCTCCCAAGGCTGATGTCCACAGCTCCTGATGATGGGAATGGCTAAACTGATCGCAACAGCCCCGGAGATCTGCACCGAGCCTCTCCTCCCTCCCAGAACATCAGATCAGGCTGCCTGATTGTGTCATTTATTGCCCCGCAAACAGAGCAGCCAAAGGAGAAACCCAGCCCAAAAAAGAGAAACCTTCCTGGAGCTGGAGCTGCAGCTGGGCCAGGCCGGAGGAGCAGAGCAGGGATGAGGTTCCCTGGCCTGACCTCATCTGTGCTGGAGCCGCCTTGGGCTGGAGGCACAGCAACCTCAGCTGCACCAAGGGGCAAAGACCCCTGGAGGGTCCATCCTGCCCCACAGGACCCTCAAAAAAGCACAGCTCTGGAGGAGAACACAGCCACCCCTCGTGCTCCAGGGCAGGAGCTGAGCCTGGCTGGCCACAGCAGGGAGGAACTGCCCCTTCCAGGCACGTTCCCTACTGTCCATTCTTCCCTGCTGACAGGATCAAGCACTTTCCCTAGGCTGAAGGTCCAAATCCAATACCTGCAGCAGTGGGGCTCAAATCCTGCTGCTGCACCCCCCAATTCCTGCAGATCCTTTCCACCTCAGGATATTCTGTGATTCCCTGGCTGCTGTGCAGGGGGACTTGGTGAGCAGCCACAGCCAGGATCCCACAGAGGCACTGAAACTGTCCCATTGTCACCAGGCCACTGTGTCCTGCAGCACTGGAGCTGATGGGCTACAGGTGCATCTCCAGAGCTGGGACATCCTGAGGAGCAGGGAAGGAGCAGGGATGGAGTAGGGAAGGAGAAGGGAAGGAGCAGGGAATGAGCAGGGCAGGAGCAGGGAAGGAGCAAGGAAGGAGTAGGGAAGGAACAGGGAAGGAGTAGGGAAGGAGAAGGAAAGGAGTAGGGAAGGAGTAGGGAAGAAGCAGGAGAAGGAGCAGGAGAAGGAGCAGGGAAGGAGCAGGGAAGGAGAAGGAAAGGAGTAGGGAAGGAGCAGGGAAGGAGTATGGAAGGAGTAGGGAAGGAGTAGGGAAGGAGTAGGGAAGGAGCAGAAGGAGCAGAAGGAGCAAGGCTGGGCTCCCCTTGTTAGTAATGTCTCCCTGTGCCACAGCTCAGCCCATCAGAGCCCCAGCTCCCTCCAACTGTTTTGGGGGCTCCCCCTCGGCCAGGGCTGCCCCAAGGGGAGCTGCTCAGCCTGGCTGTGCTGGAGCTGCTTGCCGTGGGGTCCCTGCCAGCAGGGCGATCTCCCCTCGCGTGTCAAGGGCAGCCAGCAAAGCTCTGGCTCCCCTCTGCCTCTCAGCTCTGCCTTCCCAGGAGGAAGGGGAAGAGTGGCAGGCTCAGAGACAGCACAGGGGCACCTGACTCACGCTTCCGATGCCTTTTCCTTGTCTCCCACCCTCCACACCACCTCGGGCTGTGCCTTCCTGGCACCTCTGCACACAACAGCATCGCTCTGCCGTGCCAGCAAGAGCAGCCTGACAAATTCACAGCAGCAAAACTCAGCGTACGGGGAGCCAGGGGCATGGGAAGGGGAGGGCTGGGGGGGGCTCACTTGGCCCTGTCACACTGCGGAAACATTTCCCTGTCACCCCTGCCTCGAAAGCTCCACACGTCGCAAACATGAATGGAAAGGCATCCAGCAAGTGGAAGAACCACAACAGGAGTTTTTAGACAGAAAATAGCAAAAAGCCTCCCTGACATCCCCAATGAGGAAGGATCAGGCCCAAGCACAAACAGAGCTTGTTTGAAAACTCCTCCTGATCCACTGCCTTCGTTGTTTTACAGAGGTGGAAAGAGAGCAGAAGATGTTGAGGGATGCAGAAAAGTCACTGGCTGAATCCACAGCCTATGAAACCTCGCCAAGTCACTGGGAAACCTCTGAACCACCGCTCAAATGGATTTTAAATGGAGTCCCAGGCCTTCCTATGCTTAGGGTGATGAAGAATAAAGTAAACCGAGAGTTTTTCAATGTACACATTGAGGACAAATGGCTTTTTCATTGATAATGCCAGGAGCTGAAGCCAGGGGATTCATCAGCACGTTTTGGCATCTCTCAGGACAGCAGGATTCTGCCCACACTTGTGTTAAATGACACATTAACAGGAGCAGGGGTGCAAGAGGAGTGCAAGGACTCAGCAGCTCAAAGAACCACAGGAGCTGCTGCCAGAATTCAGCTTTGAGTCCACCTTCGCAGAGCAACTCCTGCAGTGCAGACAGCAGCTCCCAGCCAGGTCCTTTGGCTTGGATTGTCCTCTGCTACACCACGGCTGCTGTCCCAGGGAAGCTCCGGGCTGGGAATTGCCTGCAGGCAGCACAGGAGAAGATGGCTCAGCTTCAGCCCAGCCACCCCTGCCCTGTCTCATGCCCAGCTTTGGGAGGATGTGATGCCCTTGTGCCCTGCCCACCCTGGCTGCGTGTTGTGCTCTTCATTCCCCTCAGGAAGCTCTTCCCAGCCTTGCTGTCACAGTTATGTGCCTCTGGGGACTGTGTGGGAGCCCAGGCAAGGAGATGAACCTCAGAGAGACAGTAATTACTTCTGTCAGATTAATAAATTAATAAATCTCTCATTTATTCTCCAGATTTAATTTCCAATCCCTGCGTTTTCTCTTCCTGTCACACGAACACACCACAAAAAAACCACGGGAATGCACAAGAGGAGCAGGAAAGGGGAGAAGGAGGCTCCAAGAGAGGACCACCTTCCCCACTGTGAAGCTGTTCAGCATCTCCAAGCCACTGCAGTGGCTCCTAAAGTTGCAGAAAGGTGAGAGGAGGAGGAGAAACTCTGCCTGCCCAACGAACAGCCCCCCTTGATGGAAAAACCCAGCTCAGAGTGCAGACATCCTCATCTTGGCTGGCTGGCTGCACTCACTGCAGAAATGAAGAGAAATTCCTAATTCAGGCCCTGTGCATAAGAAATCCACCTCGGGCTGGATAAATCTGAGCCTGGAAGTGCCTATTTATTTCCTTGGACACGAGGGAGTCTGGATGATTAGCTCCATGTTCCTGTTTGGTGTCAAGGCAGGGTCTGGCAGGAAACTCTCGGAGTGAAAGAAATCGAGGCTTTCTTACTGACCTGGGCAAGAGGGAGAGACTTCCCCAACAACTGCTAAAAACACTTGTTCAGGGACCTCAGCCTGTGCTTCCTCAAGGAGCTGCTGAGCTGGAGAACCCATTTCAGCAGGGCCTTTCCTCTTCAGAAATGACTTCTGAAGTGCTGCTGTCCTCAGAGGACAGCCACAAGGGGAACACCATCTGAACCTGTCTCCTCCTCCTCCTCCTCCAGAGCCTCCTCGGCACCACAGGTTTTTGCCCAAATTTCTGAGCAGAGCATCTCTCCCCTTCTCCCTTTGCAAACCCTCCCTGTGTGGAAAGCGACACCACCTTCGGATCAGATTTCGGCCTCATCACTTAAAGATGAATTTTTTTGGCCCAGCCTTTGTAAAATGATCCTTGGTCCCACCCCCTCGTGCCCTCCTGGAGCAGCGTGAGGCAGAGGCTGTGCAAACCCAGCTGGATTTGTAGCAGGGGAGGAGGTGCTGCAAGGACCTGCCCCTGTTTCTCAGCTCAGCAGAGCTCAAGCGGAGCATCCATGTAGAAATAATAGGAAGGGGAGGAAAATTGGGATCCTACTGTGGGCCATCAGGTCTTTTCCATTCCTTTCCCAGTCATACATCCCTGGATGACCCCGGATTCCCTGCCTTGCTCGCAATTTCTTGCTGGCAAACACACAAGCAGGAGGATGAGAGGCTTCTTGCCAAAATCTAGGTGGTCAGAGCAGGAATAAAAGCAGGGACATTAGAGAAGCTAATAGAATCAACCTCTCCTGCGCATCCCAGACAGCAGAACCCTCACCTGTGCAGGCGCAGGGCTAAGCTAGAGCTTTCCCTTGTCATTTTGGGGGAAGCAGAAGGAAAATCCCCCAAGGATGACCGCAACCCATGGCCATATTCCGGGCACAGAAGGTTAAAAAAAAAAAAATTAAAAAAAAAAAAAGGCAGAACAAAAGGCAGCAGCGGCTCCCTGCCCCCTCCCTGCAGATGTCCGCTGGCTGCTGGCTAATCCGCCCGGGCAGCCAGGCAGCAGTGTCACCCCGCGGGGGGACAGCCCTGTCCCCTCCCCAGCTCATCCCCGCTCCGCCGAGAGCAGGAACAAAGCGCCGGGGCCGCGAATTCAGCATTGCCATACTAATGAGCGCTCCCGGTTCCATCCTGCCGCCCGTGGCAAATTGGAGTGAAAATCCAGGCTTGAGAGGATGCAACTTTTGTGTCCGATGAGCGTCGCTGGGCTCCAACACCAATCCTCTCCCTCGGTTTATTTTTAATTGACTCCTACTAAGCCGGAGTGCATTTTCATCCGTTCCAAAATGGAGCAGCTGTTGAAACTGAAAATCAGCAGCAGAAAGTGCGGACGTTTCTATTTTGTGGTGTTCACTCCTCAGTGCTCCATTTCCAAACCTCAGCAGCCTGCCCAGAACAAAGGATGCCTTGGTGCAGAGCATTAACTCCATCCTGAAACCTCAGAATCGCCATCCTTGCAACCCTCACATTCCATCCTGGAACCCTCACGTTCCATCCTGGAACCCTCATAATTCCATCCTGGAACCCTCACAATTCCACCCTGGAACCCTCGTAATTCCATCCTGGAACCCTCATAATTCCATCCTGGAACCCTCACATTCCACCCTGGAACCCTCATAATTCCATCCTGGAACCCTCACAATTCCATCCTGGAACCCTCATAATTCCATCCTGGAACCCTCACAATTCCATCCTGGAACCCTCATAATTCCACCCTGAAACCTCTGCATCCTTATCCTGCATCCCTCATGTCCCCATCCTGCATCCCTCAGCATCCCCATCCTACAATCCTCATGTCCCCATCCTGCATCCCTCACGTCCCCATCCTGTGAAACCTGCATCCCCATCCTGCATCCCCATCCTGCATCCCTCACGTCCCCATCCTGTGAAACCTGCATCTCCATCCTGCATCCCTCACATCCCTATCCTTCAATCCCTGCATCTCCATCCTGCATCCCTCACATCCCTATCCTTCAATCCCTGCATCCCTCACATCCCCATCCTGCAAAACCTGCATCCCCACCAGGGTCAGCACCAAAGTCTGTGCCCAGCACACAAGCACCTCAGAAAAGAGCCCTGGCAAGGCTCTGGGCCCTGGAGTGGACAGCTGGGCTCCAGGAGCTGATCCCAAGGCTGGGATTTAGCAGGCAGGATGTTGGGATTGCCAGGCATCGGAGCTGACAGGCTGGGGCTCGGTCCTGCTCACAACTAAGCCGTGCCCTCCTCCACAAGGCAAACACCAGCTGGCCAAGCCGTGGCCATCCCACTGCTTAGTCCCAAGGATGATAATCCTCAGACCTGGCACTGCAGAATGTGCTGGAGAACCCCAGGGATTGCCAAATCCCTGCACCAAGCCCGAGTCAACACGGAAATGCTGCAGATGGGAGCGCCGGGGAGGCAGCCTGGGAGCTGGGACAGGATCCCGCAAGCAGGGAGTGAGCTGTGGGGTCTGGCTCTCTGAGGACACTCAGAATTCACTCCTCCCTCCCTGCAAAGAGGGGAAGAGCCAATTCTAGTTGTGTGTGCCAGGGTTTTTCCAGGTAGCCTGGCCATGGAGCCCAGCTGCAGGTGCCTGCTGGAAAGGATTCTGTACGTGGCAGGAATTGCTAATGGGGGAATAAAAGCTCAGCCTTCCTCCCTCAGGAGTTTGCAACAGGGTTTCTACAGGAGCAGTTGTCAAGAGCCTGGATCCCTAATCCAGCAAAGCCAAAGCTGGATCCTGGCGTAGGAAGGACATCCCTCTCTCCTTGTCTTCCTTGGAGAGCAGAATCCAAACCCAAGGAGGAGCAGGAGGAGGGGGAGTGGATGCAGGTAACACTTCGCTGGCACATGTCAGCAGGGCTTCCTCTATAAATAATATTTTACACCAGGGCCATGCTGAGTGCCAGTCAGTTCAGGTGCTTTGGCATTTATTAGGTTTGCTGGGAGCTGAGGTGTTCAGAAAATCTGTCACTGACCAGTGTGCTCCAATCTTAAAATAATTGATTAATTAAAAGCTGACCCTGAGCTTTTTTTGGAAAGTCTGTCCCTAGCTCTAAACCCATAAAAAGCCATTTTTATCTTTTGCCAATCTAACAAATCCAGCTTCAGACCTCTGATTAAATATTAACAACTTCGCATAGACCACAAGCAAGCTCCACAGCTATTTATTGCTCTCCAAAGGCAGCTGCAGCAAGAAACACAGAACAAAACAAATAAAAACCACCCAGGAACAAACGGTGTCATCCACATCAACAAGTTTCCCTTGTGTGCCTGAGTCACCTCGGAACCAGGGGGCATTTCAAGCACGTTTCACTGGGCTCAGAGCTCGGAGACCTGGTGCTGCTGGAGCTCTCTCAGCCCCAGATGCCTCCCAGCACTCTTTCTGGAGCGCTCCAGCCCCATCCACGGGCTGCTGACAGCAGTGGTCCTCACTTTGGATCTCACTGCAAAGTCCCTGTGATGCCTGAAGAGCTTGGGAAGGGTGAACTGGTGGCTGGCTGGATTTATCACCCTTTCAGCCCCATTTCAAAGCCCACTTCGGGGCTGACAGAGGCCTGGCGGTGACATTTGGGGACACAGGCTGAGATGAAGCTGTGGAAGAAGCGCTGAGCCCTCCAGCAGCCACAGGGGTCAATGTTTGTCCCCGTGCAGGGACAGGGCCAAGTGTGGGACACGGCTGGAGCCAAGGTCAGAACGATGTCCCCATGCCCACACTTCCCCCTTTGTACACCCCATAAATCTGAAGGCTTTCCCCCGGTACCATTTGATCCCCTGGAGCAACAGGACAAAAGGGGATTATTCCCCATCTTCCTCCTCATTATTATTGGAAATAAAAAAGCAGCTGTGCCTCAGGTTGGGCGCGGAGCCAGGCTGGGATCCCCCTCCCCACCTGATCTCCCAGGCACGGGCTCAGGTTTCTGACGCACGGGATCAAATAACACATCACTCAGGGTAAGATATTATCCCCTATTACCAATTCCATGCAAACAGCTCTCATCTTCCCCGGATTAAAAGCCAATTAAAGAACCTTGCTTTTCAAGGGGAGAGGAAACTGAGAGGAGGGGTTTTTGTGGAGTTTTTGTTGGTCTCTGGCTGGTAGGAAATATCCCCCCATAAGGGCTATCGATGAGTTCTTTTCAAGTCATATTGATTTTCCTCAGAACCCTTTGGGACTTGTGTCTCCAGAGTAAAAAGAGAAACACAAAGAGGAAAACAACAAAATCCCCACAACCTGTGTCCTAAAAAGGAAAACGAAGGGAATTTTATTTGCAGGAGGATCAATGGTGTTTGCTTAAGTCAGCAATTGGTGTTTTGGGTTTCAAAGCTTTCTCAGGGCAAGGAAGCCTTACTCTCAAGGTGAAGAGCAAGTTCATAAATCTGGGAGAAGCTTCAAGCCCAGAATCTGCTGATTCCCCACTGCAGGGAGGGCAGAGCCAACAGGAAAAGGGCATTTGCTCTGCAAACAAGAAGCAGGATGAGCGCTTGTAAATCGCTGGTCACAAGGGAACAGGTGACATTCAGCCCTGCTGCACTCAGATCTGGGATAAAGGGGAGCAGAAAGGTGACTTTAAGCCAGCTCTGCACTCACAGGGGCCGTGTGAGCACCTGGTTCTTCCTCGCAGCTCCCAGCACAAGCCTCAGGTGTGATACAGGGAAAACAAGGCTTATCTTCAACACTTGACCCTGGTCCCACAGCCAAAATTGTGGAATGGGTTGGAAGGGAACCTAAAGATCAACTTCCCACTCGCCTGCCATGGACAGGCACAACTTCCAAGTTGCTCCAAGCCCTATCCAACCCAAAATGCCTCCCACTGCCTTCTGCCCTGGGAGCAGACGTGTCCAGAGATGTGTCCAGGGCAGGGGGAAAGCCAGAGATGGGAAAATCTCCGGCTGGGACTGCAGCCAGCACAGCCAGACTCCACCACAAGAGTGCACAGAGAACTCACCCCATCGATGCCACTTCCCCGGGTTTCAGAGGAACAGACAAAAAGCCTCATCATCAAAACCCCAGACTGCCTTTGCAGCGAGCGTCCTACCCAAAAGGAGTGCTGGGTTTAGGATCATTGGGGTTGGAAAAGCCCTCCAAGGTCATCGAGCCCAATCTTTGACTGAACACCACCTTATGACTGAACCACAGAGCTTCCCCCAGCCTGCTCCTGTCAGCCCCTGCCTCTGCCAGGCTCACACTGCTCCCAGCCCCAGTACCACCAGTGTGGAACCAGCTCCTGCCAGCCCTGCCACTCAGAGCCATCAGGGAAGGGGGACCAGGGGTGCTGAGCTGCTGCCAGCGGTGTTTAGCACACCCACCTGCCTCAGCAGGCAGGTATGTGACCCCTCAAGGTCCTCTGCAACCTGAATTATCTTCTGTTTCTGTCAGGATGCTAAACTAGCACAAAAACATGTCTGTCTTTCTGTCAATCTGTCACTTTGCGTTCGCTTCATGTTCGTCTGTCAAACATTAGCCCAGATCTCGCTGTCAACAAGCAGATATTTATTTGTTGTTTCCTCTTTTGTTTGCTTTTCTTTCCAGGCCATTTCCACTTGAAGTACACGCGGGCAGGCAGAGCCATACGCACACAAATAGCAGAGCACCCTTTTCACCAGGCTCACTCTACTCCAGGCTTTTTTTACTGGAAAGACAGGGAGTAACTCACTCTGACAAGTGATGCTTTGCATTAAAACCAAGCTGCCAGGCTCCTCTTGGCTGCACACCTGGGTGAGGTGAGGGGGTCTGGGCTGGGCAGAGATGATCTTTAAAGTTCCTCCAAGCCAAACCGGTCTGGGATTCCATGGGAATGGCACCGGGGCTGGGGGAGAGGCTGAGCCCCCTGTCACAGCATCCCCACTGCCTGTGGCCGTGCCAGGGGGGCAGGAGAGCTGCCAGAGCTCACTTGCACAGCTCTAACCTCACCTGCACAGCCCCAAGATTCACCTGCACAGCCCCAACCCTCACCTAGAAAGCTCTAACCCTCACCTGCACAGCTCTGACCCTCACCTGCACAGCTCTAACCCTCACCTGCACACCTCTAACCTCACCTGCACACCTCTAACCTCACCTGCACACCTCTAACCTCACCTGCACAGCTCTAACCCTCACCTGCACAGCTCTGACCCTCACCTGCACAGCCTAAACCCTCACCTGCACAGCTCTAACCTCACCTGCACAGCTCTAACCCTCACCTGCACAGCTCTAAACCTCACCTGCACAGCTCTAACCCTCACCTGCACAGCTCTAACCTCACCTGCACAGCTCTAACCCTCACCTGCACAGCTCTGACCCTCACCTGCACAGCTCTGACCCTCACCTGCACAGCTCTAACCTCACCTGCACAGCTCTAACCCTCACCTGCACAGCCCCAGCGCTCACCTGCACAGCCCTGACCCTCACCTGCACAGCCTAAACCCTCACCTGGCTGCTGCACACACCTGGATGGGAGGTCCAGCCTGGAGGGGAAGAGAAAGGCGCACAGCCGGAGGAGCATGGGGACAGCAGGGCCCTGAGGGGGACACAGGGAGGAGCCAGAGGGATCCCCTCCCCTTCATTTCCGCCCAGGGTGACAAAAAGGAAGACTTTCCTGCCCGGGATTTTTCCCGGCGTACCCCCGGCTCCTCGGCCCATCTCAAGCCACCCCATCGCCATGGCAACGGGATGAAGGAACAGATGGGCCCGGCAGCCAAATCCCCTTCGAGGCGAATGCTCAGGGCCGCACGCCTGGGGACAGCGAGGTCACCCCTTCCTTCATCCTCCGGCCACGGCGACACCTCGGTGGCACCTCGGGGTGTCCTCGCAGCGGGGAGGGACACGGGTGCTCCCCTCCCAAGGGGCCTGAACCGGCTGAGATCCACCTGGGCCATGGGAAAATCCACGTTTTCCCAGACATCTGGAGCATCTCACTGCCCGCCTCCAGCAAACCTCACCCCTAAACCAGGGCATTGCACAACAGGACGGGCACAGGGGACACAGTTCCCATCCCTGCAGTGAGTGGGCACAGGGCTCAGCCGTCCCGGCCTCGCTGGCTTTCCCAGACGGATTCATCCGACCAGACCGGGATGAGGAGCAGGGTGGGTGAAGATAAAACTCAGCCACTAATCTCCCTGTGGATTAACTATCCACATGGGGCCGCGGTGTGGGGCTTTGGAGCAGGCAAACAACAGCTGAGCTCTCCTGGAGATCCCAAGAATATCCAAGAAGAGCAGCCAGGCCTGTCCTGGGCACCCAGAGACAAGACGGTGCTCTTTCATTGGAAAAGTCACCTCCTCTTTCAGCTCCTCTTTCCTCACCGTGTTTGCAGCAGGAGCTGCAGACCTGATGCAGCTTGCTGTGCTCAGCCCCAGGACTGGTTCCTTTTTTTTGGGGGGAAAACAGCAAGTGTGAAGCTAACACTTCAAAGCCTCCAAAGCTGTCTGGGCCTGCACGGGTGAAGGACTCTCTGTGGGGAAACACAGGCTGAAGGCATCAAGAAACTCTGCTGCAAGAACAGCAACAATAGAAAGAAATGGCTGTTCCTGTAGGTACTTCAGCACAGGCTGTCTCAGCTGCTCAAGCCCGTTTTCTCCTGAAAAACCCAAAGCAACACTCGCTCTCCAGAGGCAGTTTTGGATCTGTTACCACCATTATCCCAACTTGCTTTGCTCCAGGCAAATCCCTGTGGATCGTGGCTGGGTTCTGCAGCCCTGTCCCCATTCCCACAGGGGCCAGAGAGCTGCTTCCCTTGCCCACGGAGTCCCCGGGAGATTCTGGGAATGGCAGGCAGCGTTTCTCAGGGCTCAGGAGCCGGGGGAGGCTGCAGACAGGGAGCAGGATGGGAGCTGATGGCGCTGGGAGGCTGCAGGGAGCCGAACCCTCCTGCCTTCCTTCCTTCCTTCCTTCCTTCCTTCCTTCCTTCCTTCCTTCCCTGCCGGGCTGCTCCCTGCCCATGGCCCTGGCACGCTCTCAGGGGTGCTGGCGCTGGCCTGGGGGGCCCAGCCCGGCCCGACCAGCTCCCAGCCCACACCCGTGGGAAGCTCAGGAGCCCATCCTGCCTCTCAGGTGTGGCCCTTGGCCCGCGGGCACCCGCCCGGAGAGCACTGCGCTGCCAGCTTGGATGGGGCTGCAGGAGAGGGAAGGGCAGCTCTGCCAGGGCAGCACCTCCTGGGAGGCTGCGAAACCTCCTGGGGTGGATGGGAGCACCAGCACCACTTTTTGGGGCTTCCTCTCCTTCGCAGGGGGTTCCCAGCTCTCTTTTTTTCCTGCTGGTGTCTGGAATCGCAGGGCTTTTCTCTGCAGAACAGGCTGGGTGCAGGAGCAGCCGTGCCTGCTTCCCACGCAGCAGCGCAGCCCAGCCTGCCCCACACCCTCCCCTGCCCCCAGAGCCCACCTCTTCTCTCCCTCTGCTCCCTTTCCCGGATCAAAGCTGCCTCCTCTCCCTGTATTGCAAACATTATTCAGCTCCGAGATAAGAAGCTCTCCAGCAGCACTTTATTAATCCCACAGGAGGCAGAAAGAAGCGGAGTGAAAGGGCTTAGTGTGGCCAGGACGGAGACTAATGTTCCAAGAAACACCTTTGCAAAAGAGAGCCATGTCTTTTTCCCAGAAAGCCTCCTGGGAAGCTCGGGTAATAATTAACAATTATCGAACTTTAAACCCTCCATCTCTCTCTCTCTCTCTGTGCCCTGACCAGGATTTTGTAATAACTCCCCCAGTCTGGAACACTCCCAGCCTGGGGTGCTGGGGTGCACTGGGGCTGCAGGCTGAGGAGGAGGAGGATGCAGACAGACTCCGTGGGCAGGCAGGAGGCAGCTGCTGACTCTGCTGCTTCCCTGCTCTCCACTGAGCTTGGATGTGAACCTTTCCTCCTTCCTCCAACAAATCCTGCAGCTCCTTAGGCCACAGAATGAACTGGCTCTCTGTGGTTCTTCCCAGGGAAGTTTCTCCCAGCCTTGGAAAGCCATAGACTCTTGCATATGGCTGAAGTCGTCATCCACCCAGGAGAGAGACTCGAGAGCTTTTCTAGCACAGAGACACTTGTTGGAATCCATCTGCTGTCTGCGGCAGCCACAATCAGTGCCATGTGATGGCTCACACGGGGGACAAGTTGGGTGGCTCCTGGGGCCTGGGTTCCACCACGACCTGGCAGAAGGACCACAGAGCTTTGGAAGTGCTGGCCCACGCGACAAAGGGTATTTCTGTTATCTCCATCCTCTCCCGGGGCAGCTCAAGGAGATCCTGCTCACAGGAATGCTGCTCACAGCCAGGTGGGAAATTATTGGAGAATCCAAACACATTGCAGGTGTCTGGAGCCCCCCAGTGCTGTCATGGCAGGATACCTTCCTGCCTCAGCCCCCGCGGCAGATCCAAGGACAGGGCACAGTGTGAACCCCTGACAGTCTTTCCTGGTGTGTTATCCAGCAGAGAGCCAGGGTGTGGTGGGAAGGCACCACAAATGTCCAGCCCACACCTCTCACCCACCTGCAACCCCAAAACTGACCCAAATGCAAAACCAGCGGAGCGAGAAATCAAGAGACCTTTGAACTGAGGCAGGCAGGGAAGCCAATAGGCCATGTTCACCCACCTCCATGATGTCAGCCTCACATCCCACACCCACAGCAGCCAGAAACTGGGCCCGGTGTCTGCACATAGATCCATGCAAGAGCACTTTCTGCCTTCCAAACTCCCTGGGCAAGGAGCTGCCTGCTTCTGGCTGCTAGGAAAAAATGGCCAAATAAAGGGGAGTCACCTTTCCCTGCGCTCTGCAAATGTCTCCTGCTGCGATCAGGTGTGCAAGGCACCCTGCAGACACGGGGCAATGTGAGCAGAGCAGAGAGGGACAGCTCCCAGCAGCTCCTGACAAGGAAAGGCACACAGAGGTGAAGTGAGCCGGCCAAGGATATTCCAGGGAGCTCGTGGCAAAGCCAGGAAATGCTGCCAGCCCTTCTGAGCTCAGCCTGCCTTTGCCATCACCTCCAGGCCATTCTTTGCCTGTAAGTAAAAGCTGATTCATGCCTGGTAGGAGTTGGTGTGAGGCAGCAGATATTCCCATTTCCAGTGAGGTACTGTAAGGTACTCCACGGGCATGGCAGCATTTGAAATGTCAAGAGTACAAAAAAATATATGTACTTAAAGAGAATGATTTGAGCCTTTTATTTCCAGAGTGAGTTTAGAGGCAGCGAAAGGTCTCGGATCAATAGCAGCAAAACTCCAAATTGGAGCCCTCCCCTTTGCCACAGAGAGGGTACAGCTGAGACAGCATCTGCACAAGCAGCCTGCCCACAGCCCCTGCCAGCCTGCCTGAGCTCTGACCTTGAGGAGTTGCCTTCAAGTGGGAGAGGGAAGCTCCCCCTTCCTTTGCAGCTTTTGTTCCCCAGCTGCTGATTTGTTTCACTTGGGTACATTCTGTCTAGGGAAGAATCTGAGTCTTGATAAACTCACTCCATGTGCACACCAAGGAGAAGCCTTTCCCTCCATCCTGCAGGTGGAGAGAAATTCCAAAGGGGGTTTGCAGCACAGATTTTGAGGTAAATCCAGCAGAGAGCTTAGCTGTGGCATTTTGGAAGGTGAGACTGACTCAAATGCTCCACGACAAACAGGCCTTTCTTCCCCTCCCCTGCCCCACAGCTGCACAAGTGCTCGGCCCCGTGCCCCAGGGACCCCTGAAATGTTCTCCCCATCCAAAGTTGGGATCAGTACAGCTGTCAGGCTCTGGCCACATTACCCCTGCTAATTGGAATTACAATAGGCAGACTGCAGCTTTCACTCCATCTCTCTGCTGCTTGTCATAATGTAATCAAAATCTCTCTCTCTCTCTTTATCACGGAGCGTGACGGGAGCAGAGGCAGCCACGAGACTACAGATTCCTTCAGATCTCCCTGGGGCTGGGGAGCTTTACCTCACTGCCAGAGCTCCCCAGCTTTGGGGTGAGCAGGATAATGGCAGAGGGGGCCTGAACCCCCCAAGAGGGGCTGGGCAGAGCAGGGGGGCAGAGATGGGGATGTGGGGTGCTGTGGGCAGGGGGTGAGAGCAGAGGCAGCCTCAGGTTGATTGTAGAGGTGGACAGAGCCCAGGAAGGAGCCTCCCTCCTCTTCCTCACTGCCTCCTGGCATCCCAAACTCCTGCCTCCCCTCAGCCACAGCTTCCCACCCACTGCCAGAGCCAAAAGTGAGCAGGGGATCACTGAAAAAGCCACGAGGCAGCTTGGCACAGGCACGGGGCGAGGATGCAAAGCCGAAGCTCTGCACTCACACGAGAGCCTGTGCACATCTCACTCCCCCCTGCTCCAAAGGCTTGGCCAATTTACAGATCCAGGGTGATCCATCGTGAGCAAACGGTGCAGCATCTCTGATTTGTTGGTCATTATCAAACAGCAGTAATGCAGGCCTGAATTACCCAGAGGAGGGAAGGAGCAGCAGCCCGGACCTACCCAGCTCCTCGGAGAGTGGCCATAAACTAAACTTAAATAATTAGAGTGCTTGGGCAGAGATGCAGCCTCTAAGTATTCTTAGGCTCACGCAAATAAAGGAAATAAATTCTTGGAAGGTGCCAGGCTGGATGGGGCAGAGGCAGGCTCATTTTCCAGATCACTTGAGAGCAGCCGTTATAAATCTCAGTGAAAGATGCACCTCCCCAGGCTGGCGATATTTTTAAACTCAGAGAGAGAGAGAGGGGGGAGAGAAAAAACACATTTTAGTATTTACACCACAGGCGAAACGGGTATTTAAAAATCAGGGTACATTTTCCAAAGTCTGTTCCTGCCACGCCAAGAAATGAAGGATTTTCTTTCTATAGTGTGCTAGCTGGCAATATTAGCCCCAGAGAATTCACTGCTACCACCATCATTCTGTTGTGAGCTGAGAAACCAAACTCCCAGAAGGACTGGGGGAGTCAGGGGAAAAAGGTTCTTTCACTGGCAAATTGCTACTCCAGCTCCCCATGGAATCAGCAGCAAATACAAATCAACTCCTTGGAATGCTGAGGGGTAACTCCTGCCCTGTCCCTGCTTGCTTGGTGTCCAGGATGATGACCCATGGGAGTGTCCCAGCCGTGCCGAGGCCACCTGAGCTTTGGAGCAGGAAATCCACTGACATGTGGCCAGTTTTCCTTCCTGATCCTTCTTTGTGCCCCAGGTGGTCAGTGCTGCTCAGTGCTGACTGGTCAGTCAGGATGGTTTTTGGGTTAGGGTTTTTTTGGGATGGTTTTTGGGTGGACATCCAGGAAATCCTGCCCAGAGCTGACTGACCGTGGCTGCATGAGGTGACACAGTGTGAGAGTTCCCAGCCTGGCTCTCCTGGAGAACCCCAAATGAAAACTGCCTTTCACTCCAACCACTGCAGCTTTCCTTTTCCTCGGTCCTGCTCCTCATTCCCTCCTCAGGCATGGAGAATATTATCCCTTTACAAGCTGTGCTCTGTGCAAGCCTTTTTCCTTCCCTCCCACCCCTTCCCAGGACTGCTGCCACCCTCCCCAAAGGATCCATCGAGCTCCTATCAAAGGGATACACAGCTCACCCATCAGGCATCAGAGCATCCGGCAAATCCCCAAACAAGCCTCCTCTAAAGATCAGAGCACGCCGTAATCACTCCCTGTGCTCTGCGAGGAGATCCCAAGCCCTCCCCCACTTTCCCTGGGTTCTCGCTGAACCCGAGCACGAGGTAAATTTGGCAAAGCGCAGCCCCATCTCTGGGAAAAGTCTCTCCATAAAACTCACACAGACAGAGCTCCTGGCCTCTCCCGCTCCCATGGCAGCACACAGATGTTGGGTGGCTGAGCTGAGTAAAGAGATCCAGCACTGCGCTTTCCTCAGCACCTTGCACACAGAAACAAACTCACCATTCCCAAGTAAAATACCCAGCGAGTCTAGCAGAGCCAAGAGGGGTCCTGTATCCAATGGAAACTGGCAGCTGATATGAATTACAGCATGGCAGGGATGCTGCTATGCAACACATCCCTGATCCTGAACGGCCATACATGGGCACAGCCTTGGCTCTCCCCTGTAATCCAGAGATGTCCCTGCCTCCAGGACTGTCCCCAGACACTCTGTTGGTGCAGCTGACCAGGGGAAGAGCCCAAAGAGGCCCAGGAATGAGCAGCTTGGGCAGTTGTCTTTGCTGTGAGCACCAAATCCCTCCTGTTCCAGCCCTTAAAACAACATTGCTGCTCACATTGCCTTGGCTAAGTCAGGGGACAGGCGACAGCAAGGAAATACAGCCCCTCCAGAATGGGGGAGATCTTCTTGTGTGTTCTTACAGCCCCTAAACAGACCTGGATTATCTATCCTTAACATTTCCTCTAGTTTGGATACCCCCAGGTTAGGAATGTCATCAGCAGCGGTGGGAATGTGACCCTGGCCTTGCCTCCAAGGGGTCTCTGCTGATTGTGCAGCCCAAGAAAAATCAGAGTAAAGCCCATGAGATGCCTTTTGCTATGAAAAAGGTAGCCAGAGCTTGATGCAGTTAATTCTCCAGTGCAAAGTGTCCTCCTGACTACAGGTGTTATTTCTAGGAGAGGCTTCAAGGCAAGGGGAGCCTCCAGCAGGGCCATGGGTTTGGGTGAGGGGTGAGTTATGACTCTACAGAACTGATAACTCCTCTGGCACCAGGCTCGGAGCTGAGCTGGCTCCTGTTGGGCTGGGCAGGGTTCATCCCTTCCCTTGCTGAGTGCCACAGTTCCTCACACAGGGCAGCAAACTCACCCTGTGTCAAGTGGCTCTACACAGGAATCAGGAACAGCCAGTGACAGAAACCCTGACCTTTCTCCTCCCCTGCTTCTCCTATTAAACTCTCCCCTGGGTCAGTGACTTCTGCCCAGGAGGGACCGTTCGTAACCCTTGGCTTTGCCAGGACATTCAGCACAGCAAGCTCTAATTACAGGCCTCTGCTCTTGAGTCACACCAGCCTCTTGTACACATCAGCATCAGCCCCCAGAACTCTGCCCCAGACCGTCCCCTTGGGCTGGGAAAATGGTCAGTGGAAAGCTGCTCGAGCAGCACCTCACTCGGTCCAGAGGGTAAGAAATGAGAACTGGTTTTGCCACATGTGAGAAGCTCAGTGCAAAAAGGTGAACGCCAGCCTCCCCCCGGACCCACAGAGCCTGCAGTGCAGCAGCCTCGCTGCCTGGAGCCTCACACAGAGCACAAGGCTGGCTCTGCTCTCAGGTGGCCACACAGCACTCCATTCCAGCCCCTCACAGACATGCCTTTGTGCTGGGAATGGCTCGGGGAAGGCTGGATGTTAGCCCTGGCTGCGAGCTGCATGGACCCTCTGTCACTGCCGGCCGTGGCTCTGGATGCCTCTCTCCAGCACAGGGATGGATCTTCCACGAGAGAAGCAAAATAGCCTCCAAATCAGCCTGATTACAGGGTTTCCCCAGGTAGGGAGAGAACTGCTGGGAAGAGAGATGGAGGCTGAGCCCTCTTGCCTAACCAGGCTTGGGAGTACCTGCTGTCTCTCAGCCAGGTGGTCCATCTGGCGCCTGCTGCTGCTCCAAGGCAGGGATGTGATTTGCAGGTCCTGGACCGCATCTGGAGCATCCCTGCATGGTCGGGAGCAGATGGAAGCACTTTGCTGTTTCCCGCAGCTAGGAAGGCAAATAGGCTGGGATGGAGGAGAGAAAACCCTTCATTGTGTTTTAACTCCCAAAGAGGAGAATCACACTGATCCTGCCTCTTTTCTCCCTGCACACCTGGAGGCTGAAGCGCTGTCCACCAGTCCCCAACTGGTCTGGCTCAGAGCCAGAGAGGCCAGGCCCGCAGCAGAGCGAGGCACAGAGAGGCAGAGTTGGGTGGATAATGCTTAGAAATGCTTCCCTCTTGCATCACACCCAATAATGTCAGGGGAGGATTATAAACCTCCTGCAGGGACTGCTTTGTGGTGGGGGAATGGAGAAGAGATGGTTCATCAAGTTGGGTCAGTTCCTCCCACCCATCCCCAGCACCCCACAGAGATGCTGATGTGACAAGAGAGCGCTGGCCAGGCCCTCTGTGCCTCCCAAACCTCCTCCTGTCCCCCCGGGCTGGGGACAGCAAGGGACTGAAGCTCTTTCCCCTTCTCGTGGCCAGGAGCTGCTGTTCGTGTGCCTTGGGACTGCAGCAGAGCCGGAGCTGCCGCAGCCCTGGTGCTGCCAGGCTGTGGGAAGGGCTGCAATCAGCCCCAGAGTGCATAGGCAGCAGGTGCTGAGCTCCCCACGTGTCCCCAGGTGCCCGTGGAGGCTGTGACACGGCACAGGGCACAGACAGGAACACGCAGCAAAGGGCAGCACATTTTGCTTCCCATTTCTCCATGTGACACGGACAGGACTTTAAACCCAGTGTGGTGTCAGAGGGGAAACTCTCCTTCCTCCCACGAGTGGCACTTCAGCATTTGAGCAGCTTGGTGAGGGTTTTCATTCTGCTACAGAGCCGAGGGGTTCCCCTTGAAAACGCTGTGTGTGTGCTGGGATGTGCCTCAATCCAGCCTGGACTAATCCTTCGCTGGGAGAAGCCAAGGAAACTGTGCACCAGAGAGAATATCCATGGCTTAACAGCAGCCAGGAGGAAACGTGTCAGGAGACGTTTCATTCCTTAGTTAAACAAATCTTCACCTGAAACGCTGCTCTGGGTGAGGGAGCCCTCGCTGCAGAGCTCGGAATTCTCCGTGCTGGGATGGCTGAGCTCTGGTAATTAACACAAAGAGGTGTCTCCGATGCAAACTGGGTCCCAGCTCCAGTGGCTGGCAGCACCGGCTCACCCTTCAGCGGAGCTGCCCTGATTTAATCTGACGTTATTTGAAAAAGCAAGATCTCCAGGGGTTGTGAGATTGGAGTACCTTTGTCCCTCCCTCATTTGTTTCTGCTTTTTTGCACTGATAAGCGCGGCTGGCCTGTGAAAGGGACTGAGCAAGAGGCATCAGCACCTCAGGCAAGGATGCTGCAAGACCCAAACCCTTTCCCAGCAGCCCTGAGCACTGTGCCCATCCTCCTGAGCGCTGGCCAACTCACCCCTGCAGCTCTCACGGGCAGCCTGACTCCTGCCCTTCCAAAAATGCTTGGCTTGGAGCAAACCAGCCTGGTGGAAGGTGTCCCTGCCCAAGGCAGGGGGTTGGAACGAGATGATCTTTAAGGTCCCTTCCAATCCAAATCCGTCCGGATTCTGGGATGAAAACACCTTTTTCCTGCAGTGCTTGCCCTCACCCCTGCCTGCTGGCAGTGCTGTGTAAGTCCCCAGGGCACTGGAGGGGGCAAAGAGCTTTCCGTGGCCAAGAGTGGCCACTCGCTGCTGTCCCCCCGGGCTGTCCCCAGCCCGAGTGGCACTAGCAGAGGTGCCAGGGCAGGCAGGCCTGGGAAGCAGGTCACAACAACCGGCTCTGCTGGTTCCCTGTGTGATTCAGCCGAGGTGTGAGCGCTGCTCAAAGGATCCCTGCGGTGCCTCCCTCTAAGCTTGGCTTTGTGGCTGGTCCAGCTGCAGCCCAGAGCAGAGGTGATGCAAGGGGAGATGTGCCAGCTCTGCCAGCATCTCCTCAGCCACCAGCTCAGCCCAGGATGTGCTGCTGGCTGTGCCCCTGCTCCTGGAACCTCCCTGCTGCTGGCTCCGTGTGCGCTGGGCTGGGAGCTCCTGCTTGATTAACACTGCCGGTTCAGGGAGCAAACAGCATCAGCCAGGGCCCTCCCTGGCTCTGGCCGTGGGGCAGACACCCTCTGCTCGTGGGCTGAGCTGCCTCTCCCCCCAGCCTGGCGCCTCACCCACGCTGACACACTCAGGAGCTCCTCAATTCACGCCAGGGTAAAACCCGACCGGTCGGTTTAAGTGAGGTTTAATGAAAAAAAATCAGCCAAAGACATGCTTTTGCTTCCTGAAATAGCTTGCTGCTGCTGTTTCTGAGTTTTGGGAGGAGGCAGGTGCGGGAGGAAAGAAAAAATAACAACTAAGAACTCCTACCAAGGGCTGAATGAGAGTCTGGCAACTTTTTTGCATTTTGGAAGCCGCTTTGGGGTATTAACGCAGCTCCATAAAGCACAAGATGGAGCAGATCCTGCAGTGACACGCTTTGGCTATTCCCAGCACTCCAGAGAGCTGTTGTACCTCCCCAAAACGAACCCTCCCTGCAGCTGCAGCCAAGTTTGACCTCAGCCCTCCAGGTCACCACGGCTCAGTCAATGCTCCTTTCAAGCGCCGTGATGGAAAAACCCTGTGTCAAAGCAGCTCCAGCCACCTCTGCAGCTCTCCCCTGTGGAGCACCTCAAAGCACTTTGCAAAGTGTTCCCAGGCCCCTCTGGGAGATCAGGAGGTAGCCCAGCAATAGCAGAGAGGAATTTGTCTGCAGACAGCGCTTGGGAACAGAGGCCCAGATGTGCAGAGGCAGGACCAGGCACAGATGATGCCTCTGCTCTGTGTGGCTGCATCTCGAGCTGCAGGAGCTCCACGGTGGGGATAAACAGACAGATTGTTAAGGTTTGTAAAGCATAAATTTAACTGCAAGTGTTCTTAACCTCTGCAGATCAGCTGCCTAGGATCTCTCCTCCCCTTCCCCCACGGCTTTCCAGTAACCCCTGTTGATATCAATATCTTGAATGTAGCGTGAGTTGATACCTGGTTCCAAATGGATGGGCATGGAAGGCTGCAGGAACCATGAATTGAATCCGTTCTGGACGATTGAACTGCTCACATTAAAGATAATTTGTAAAGCAGATTTTTATGCGAGACTCCTTACAGCTTTTACAGCTGGAGAACTTTTATTTCCTTATCAGGGACGACAAAAGAAAAAAAAAAAGCTAACATTATCTGAAGGGGGAGGTGGATGGGAACAGAATGGAATGGCACTGATCAGCTGGACTTGAAAGGTTTTCCAGAGAGCAGGCAGTGCCTCCTGCTTTGCTCTCATCCTTCTTGGGTGTTGGGTATGAAACCACATCTTTTAGCAAGTCCACAGCCACTAATGCACTTGTCGTAGAGGGTCCTGAGTTTTCCTCTCCTTGTTAAGCAATTTTGTCTGTATTCAAAGCTAAATACAGCTATATATATGTGTATATATATATATATATTTATATGTATGATTTTGGCACAATGCATTGTGAACTCGAGGAACTGCGTGCCTCAGGAAGGCATCCAGACCTGGGCTCTGGTGAAGACTCTGCTGTGGCTTTGTGCAGCACCGAGCCCTGTGCTGGTCCTTCCCTGCAGCTCTGGGGCCCTCCACAGCACACACAAGCACCCAAATTAATGAAATAAAGGAATGAATAAATATGCAATACAGGATCAGACGCTCCTGCAGCTGCGGTGCATCCACCACGGAACTGGTCGGGCCGAGAGTCTCGCCCACACAGGCTGCAGGGCACCGGGGCTCAGGGACAGGGTTTGGGAAGGATTATCCTCCTGGAACACTGCGGAGCTGGCTGTACCCTGGGCTTGGCAAGGCACCACGAGATGCACCACTGGCTGATCCTGGCAGAGCTGTCAGCGGGACAGTGCAAGACAAACTGCCACGCTACTGCAGTGGCAGAGACAAACCCGCCTGACTGCTGGCAGCAAAGCCCTGAGAACAGCCAAAAATAGGAGAAGTGGGGGGGGAAAAGTCTCTCTTGGCAGGACAAGGTGAGATGCCAGGCGGTGTCAGGGTCACTGCGTGTCCCCTTGGTGATAGCAATTCCCAAGGGAGCGTAAAGTCCTTTTGGTTTGCCCAGCACAGTCACCACAGCATTACTGCACCTCCAGTGCATTTCCCCGGGGCTGTGGGGAGGGTTTTCTGCCGGGGGCTGCCGGGTGGAAGGACGAGAAGGAGGGAAGAACGACATGGAAAGTTCTGAGAGTCCTTGTGAGGAGCCAGAGCTCAGGCAGGCACCTGCCTGCAAGCACCGAGGAGCACAGGGAGCCTGAGGGTGTCCCTTCCGTCACCTCTTTTTGCAATGCACAGCAGATCCCTTTGTCCTGGGAATACCGAGGTACACCCAGCCCTGCTTTCTCATCGCCCTGTTAACCTTTTCCCTCTCACAGCCTCCCTGGTTTCTGGATCACCACCTCCTCCCATTTCATCTCTGTCCTCATCCATTTTAACCAGACCATCCAGTCGCTGGGATCTGTTGATCTCCCATGTCCTGATGTTATCATCTCCCCGTCTTTGCCACGCCAGGGAACTCTGGGCCCTGGCATTTGCTCTGATGGCCCAGAGCTCACTCGCCGTGGCCACATCTCAGAGTCACAGCCCAGCCAGCCTGGCTGCTCCTCTCGGACACAGCCCCAGCCCGAACAGAGGAGGAGTGGACGCAATCCCACCCTGCCTTCCCTGCAAGTTCTCTCCAGCTGCAGATCCCATCCTGCTGCCGGCACAGGCTGCCTCCCAGCCCTGCACAAGGCTGGCTCCACACATGTGCCCGCTGCCAGCGCTCCAGCCCCAGCCACCGGCAGCCGAGCCCCAAAAAGGCAAACATCGGCTCGATTTGCATCTCTCAGTTCATTCACAAGCTGTAAACGCAGACTGCCGATCCCCTTTCCATGGCTCCGACTCCCGGAAAGCCCTCCAGGATGGCATTAACCCGTTCTGCACTGGAGCAGAATAAATGAGTCCCCGCAGGGCACTTCCCAAAGTGGGTCACTCTCCCGCTTCCCAGCTGTGCTGGAGCCCAGGGCAGGTCCTAGCCCAGGGAAGGGACGCACGGACTGCTCTGCCACCGCCCGGGAGGTGCGACGAGCTGGGGAGCAGCCGATCCGCATCTCTGCCCATCTCCTCCTTTCCAGGGACGGATCAGAACCCAAGGGATGGATCGGAACCAAAGGGATGGATAAGATGCCATCAGGCAGCCAAGATCGAAAGCAGTGAAAGGAAGCTCTGAAACCTGGGAGCGGTCCAGCCCCTCCGCCAAAGAGCCCGTGGGAAGTGTGTGCGGAGGGGAGCGGGGATTTGGGGGATGCTGGAGAGCCGAAACCCTCCATCTCTCCTCCCGAAACATCTGCGCTCCGTGCCCAGCCTCGTGGCTGTCTTTCCGGGGAACCCTGGCTGCTGCGCCTCGCTAGACGCTGCTCGATCCAAAAAGCAAACAAACGGCCTCAGCTCCAGGGCTCCGGAGCCCGCTGCCTGCAGCTGCTTCCAAAACAAACGAGCGTGTTGTTCCGAGCCGAGCCGGCGCTTAAACCGGCCCCGATTCTCTCCCACCCTCGCACAGATGCTCCCACACCTGCTCCAGACCCGGGCGCGCACCCCAAAACGCCGATCCCACCCTCCCCCGCACCCCTTTTTCCCCACGGGCACCCCGCAAACCCCCTCGGGGGCTGCCTCCAGCCCCGCAGCGCCCCGGCGGAGCCCAGCGCCCTCCGGGGACCGGCTCACCTGGTAGGAGCGCGGCTGCCAGGATGCAAACTCCGATAGTCCACCACGATGCACGGCAACTTGTCTGCAGCCGTGAAGCCATGAGAGTTCCTTAAGAGCGATAGGCAGGGGTCGGTCTGGCAGCGCCGCGGGGCCCCCCACC
>VZRL01003983.1:591863-624923 GCA_013397895.1 Origma solitaria | reverse complement strand
GGAAGGAGGGCGCAGCGTTAACCCTTCGCCCGGCGGCTCGGCGGGATGCGCGCCGAGGGCGGGACGGGTGGCCGGGCTCGCCTCCCGCCCCTCCGGATGTTGGCAGCTGGCGGCAGCTGGGCTTTGTTCGCCGTGTCCGGCGCAGCCCAGGGCGCCTCGCCGCGGGCTGGCGGAGGTGCTCCTGCCTCGCCGCCCGCGCCTTGCGGACTTGAGGCTGTTCTGGATTCCCTTCGGACGCCGGAGCGCCCGGGCTGCGGTTCTGGCAGTGCCCGGCACCCACCGCCCGGACAGAGCACACATTTCACCCTCCACAGACCGCCCGGGAAACACGCGGAGCCTTAAGTGACAATCCTAAGCGCCTGGCATGTGGATGCCACAGCGTTTTGCTGGGGCCTGCTGGAAGAAGGAGCTTGTTGTGGCCACCCTCTGTGAGAGCGGATCGGCGAGGGGATTCAGCCCCGGCACAGGAAGGGCTGATGCTCTGGAGGAGGGGGACAGCGGTTCCGCCGAGCTCTGTAGCAGCCTTTATTATGTGGCCGCAGCCGCAGCCTTTGCGGATCTCTCGGCGAGGAGGTGTTCAGCCTGCTGATGCTGACTCCCGAGCTGCCCCGGCCTCTGCGAGGATGCCGAACCCCAAACAAAGATGTGAACAACAATGACAACAACCAACAACAAAGTCACGTTGATTTCAAGCTCCGTTAGAACAACACAGGAACAAATCAATGCCTGGCAGGCAGAAAAGGACGGAATCAGTGGGGAAGGATACCACACATAGTGGGAAAGGGAAAGGGGGGGGACAGCCAGAAGCTATAAAAAGATACCCCTAAGGACCCCTTCAGCAGTCTCCTCCTCCTTTTAATTCCTTTAGAAGTTAATTCCTGTTCAAGGGAAGGATGGGCAGCTCTGTAACAAAGCGGATTAGCCAGATACAAGGTTTGTTCCAAAATAACAAAAGTTATTACGTAGTAATGAGGTTTAGTTAATAGATTCACAGACTGTAAGGCCGCTGGGATTCCTTTGGACATCCTGCCTGTGGATCCTGCCTGCTGAACTGACGATTTCTGCCTTCTGCCTCCTCTCTAAAGCTGCAGGCCTGAGCTTAGGAGTGCAGCCCCCTGTCCTTGTGGACAGGCAGACTATGGGGAGTTCCCAGCATCCTTGTTGTTGCTTGGTTTTCCTGACCCTGGAGTGTTTCTCTGTCTAGTTTCAGTTTTAATCCATAAAATCTCATTATTTCCTTTCTCAGCTGTATTAAAGAGATACCTCCGATGAGACTTTGCTCCCCTGGGCAGGTCTCTCTGAGTTACCATGGCATTCCTCACATTAACAATGTTCCAGCTTGGATTATTCCCAGTGTTACATTGCCCCTTTTCCCATTTCTTGTGCTGGCACTGCACCTGGCCTGATGTCCCTGGGATCTGTGGGGCAGCCACACCTCAACACTCCTCTTAAGCTTCCTTAGTTTCGGGTGACATCTCAGCCTGGGGGAAAATTCACATTTCCCTTCAAGAATCTGGGGAGATTTGATAGAGCCTTGGGGCCTTGGCCTCCCAAATCACAGCCCTCAACCATGTGAGACAAAAATGTAAATCCATTTAGCAGCAGCAGCAGCAGCAGCAGTGGACCATTAGCCCTGGTGCATCAGGCCTGACTTACTGAGCCAGAATGTATTATTTTCATGATCCTGCACAAAGCAAAACCCATCACATTTGGCACAGTTCTGGCTGTTAACTTCTAAGATTTATTACACAGTGCCATGGGGCCCCTGTTCTGCAGCGTTTTGTGAGTCCAAAATTTCCGTGAAGCCCAAGGGGACTTGTGCATGAGCAGGAGAGGCAGGAGCAGAATGCTTTGGTTTGGCAGTTTTTTGTTATTTCTAGGGGAGGAAGATCATAATATATAACACATTTAATTGCATCATACTTTTTTTTTTTTTAAATATTTGGGGAGGCCTCTGTGTGCCTGTCCTCCGAGGGGCTGTAGGAGCTCTTTTCTGCTTTGCTAGATCAGCTGGTTTAGCCAATTTTTTATTTCCTTGTCCTACCCCTCACACCCGAGGGTTCCTAAAGCTCATCCCCGCCGGAGATCTGGAAGAGGAACCCCGAGTGTGGTGTCTGCAAGGACAGGGCAGGGCATTTCAAGGTTCCTGCTGCAGGAACACATGAACCACTGTGAGACTCAGAAATCCCTTCCATAAATCTAGAAACACATCCTGCTAGAAACAAAGAGACAAGAAACCAAACCACCTGGTGCCTCAGACAGAACTGAGCTCTGAGGAATCCCACCTTCTCCAAGGAAAATAATTTCTGATACTGCGATATTTACCCTCTCTTGATTTTTAGGGGGGGTAAAAGTCTCATTTTAGGTGGCAAGTAGCCACCAAAACAGAGTTCCAAACCCCTTCCTGTGCACCCCTGTGAAATCTGGTTTAGGCACAGGCACTGGAAGTGGTGCAGGAACTTGGCCGACACTTAGATCAGTTGTCACGCCAATATCATTCTTGAAAATTGCCATTAGAGCATGAAACAACATTTGGCTGGGGAGAAAAAAAAAAAAAAAGGAAAAAGAAAAAACAACAGGCTTGCAGTGTTTTGTCCGCCCAGCATTTTGGCTGTTCCGCCAGCACTGGGGTTTTCTGCTGATGCTGCCATGTGAGGTAACGTCTCCTCAGCAACCTGCTGGAATGGGACCTCCCCAAACCCTTCCCGTTGGGGAATGTGGTCCTTTGGCAGCCTGCAGGAGCTGGGGTGGGGTTGGTGCGGGTTCTGGGATGGCACAGCTCCTCTGGCTGGGGTTGGTGAGGGTTCTGCAGTGGCACAGCTCCTCTGGCTGGGGTTGGTGAGGGTTCTGGAATGGCACAACTCCTTTGGCTGGGGTCTTCCCTGGCGAGCTGATGCACATCCTTCCCCAGGGTGGAACAGTTGCTGGAGTCAGGCTCACCCAAACCTTTGTGAAACACCTCCTGTCTGCTCTGGGAGGAGCACATGAACAGGGCTGGGCTGATGGATGGCCCTCGGGGGATCCAGGAATTCCCCCAGTGCCTTCCCAAGCAGTGGCCTCTTCCCAGTGGCTCCCTGCTGCTTGAAAGGCTCAGTGGGAATGAACACCTTCTATGAGTTTTTTTACACTTAGGACTACCAGAAAGTCTTGGAAGGAGGGGAGGAGGAGGGGGGGAAGGGATTGCTCTTTCAAGCATTCCTCGGTGGGGTTTTTCAGCTGCTTTTGTTTGCTGCAGAGCCCACAGCAGAGAGCTGTCACTCCGAGCTGGGAGCGCGGTTGACACTCCTGTCTCCGCCGTGTACCTGGTGTGTATTTGCTGCAGTGCTGATTACATTAACTCCCGTGTTTATAAACATTTGGAATCAGTGCAGAAGGCTGTGCCGAACGGAATTTTAAAGCCGGCATCCGTTTTATTTTTGCTTTTTCATCTGTAAGCACACATAATGCATCTGCGGCGCAGCCAACAATGGGGGATCAGAGGTGCAAAGGGCTTCCTGAGCTGATTCTGGGCTTGGCTTCACTTCTGAGCTCTCCTGACGCAGCCTCCTACATGAACTCACATATATACACCACATATGCACCGTGCAGACAGCTCACACTCCCTCAGACCTCGAGGCACCATCCCATTTTAAAAGGCAATTCAGCACTGATAGTCGCTCCTGCCGTGCTGTTCTCTGGCTAGGGCCAGCAGTTGGAGGAGGAATTAAGTCTGAACTGGGGAGAAAATTGCCTCGCGGTTAATGGGAGCTGATGCAGGCTGCGAGCAGGCTGCAAACAGCACTGGGGGTTTTTGTGAGCCCCTCTGTTGAAGGGTTTGTAAGAGCCCCGGCGCGGTGCTGAGTGCCTTAACCTGGCAATCCCCACAGCACCCCCTTGTGAGGCAGGAATTAAAGCGTAATCCTCATTATACATGGAGAAAAGAAGCCCGGGGAGATTAGGAATCCCAGCCTTGTGGGAAGCAGGATGAGTTCTGCTCTGGATTTCCAGTGGAAAGCAGCTGGAGTGGCAAGGCTGGTGGGCTTGGGAGGACCCACGGTTTGGGAATGCACTATGACTGAGTGGCTTTCAGTGCAGCCAGCCACACGCTGGGGGAGGAATTTGGGCTGGAATTTGGGGCCTTGCATGGATAAGAGTGATGCAAACAGCAGCCGTGTCCTGCTCAGACCACTGCCCCGAGGTCTGGCCGGCAGTGGTGGGCACTCCCGTGCTTTGTGGGGGCTGTGCCAGCCTGTTCCCATCAGCAGGGAATCATTCCTTTATCAAAGCTGTGAAATGCCTGGGAGAAGGAGCTGCTGTCTTCCCAGAAGGAGCTGATATGGAAGAAGGGATTTAAAGGTCTCTCTTACACGCACACAGAGCACTGGGGATGGCGTGTGCATGCCCATGGAGGGCCAGAGCCAGGCAGGAGATGAGGCACAGCATCCACAGGGACCCCATGGCACAGGGAAAGGGAAAAACAGAGGAGAAATAAAGAATGAAATGAGCAGAAACACTTCAAAGGGCATTGCTGATGAGGTCCGGCAAGGGGAATTCTCTCTCAGCTCCAAGATCTGAACTGATGCACGGGCGCAGCTCGTTCAGAGCCAGCAGTTCCTGTATTAGAAAATAGCATTTATTATTGAGCAGCGCTGTGCCCTGCCCTCCCCAGGGCCTTGGCAGTGCCCATGCGTGGCAAGGCAGGCAGGACACAGAGTCCCAAACCGAGTCTCGGAGCAGCCTCCTGACGGAGGGTGTTAGGAGCTGCTGTGCAGCCATCCATGAGGGAAAAGTCACAGAGAGGATTTCTCCTGCCCTGGAAATTCACTGACATGCTCTGCTTTGGATTTGAATTGGGATCAGGACTTGCTGCAAATTTACAAGTGGAAATAAGCCTTTTGCTTTCAGTGGTTGGACAAATAGGCTTCTCTTCCTGCATAAGCTCTTCTGGGGTCTGATCCCTGGGTCACGGGGGAGGTTTGCAGGCCTGTCTCATTTGCAGCTGTCACAGCAGTGCCACGGGAGGGTAAATGTGATGCTGTGAACGGGGAGCTGTGCTCCTGCTGCCATCCCAAATGTGAGGGGCACATTGCCATCCGCAGGGTAAAGCCACTGTCACCCTCTGGAGTCCTTGAGGCTGGACCAGATCCGTGGTGTAATTCTGCAGCAACTCTAATGCCAGACCCAGGAATTTTTGGTGTGATCCTGGAGTGAGCTGGGCACAATCCCTGCTGGGAACACGGAGCAACCCCACGGACAAGGACCTGCCATTTTTTTCTCGGGCACACCCAGCAGAGATTATCTTTTATGTCCCCTGCTTCCAGCCGTGTCATTAACTTGTGGCTGTCCCAAAAGAGCAGGACCCTGTGCCCCCACCCACCAGGGCAGGTGGGCAGCATCCAAATGGGACAGAGGAACCAACAGATCCCAGAGATGCTCATTTAGCATCCCTGAGGCTGTCAGCTTTAATACTTGATAAATAGAAATATGAATAATAAAGGCTGATTTTACCTCGTCTGCATCCATGGATCTCCTGTGGGGAGGCTGTGGAGGTTTCCTGTGCACGTTCCTCCCCCAGCCCAGGAAGGGAAGGGGTTTTACTCCAAACAATGCAGTGTGAAGCAGAGTAATCCCCCTCCCAGCCTGCTTTGTCAATGCCAACTGGGCCTGCCTGATGTCTATTCACAGGGATTTTGCTGCAGTCGGAGGAGTTAGCAATGGGAATTTGGAGGGACTCCAAGGGGGAATGTTCCTGTCAGCCTGGAGTGGCTGCAGAGGGGCAGTGGGAAGAGGCTGTGGCTCTCTCCTGGAGGACAAACCTCTCCTCGTGGATCAGTTCCCTCCTCCTGCCTCATTGTGGGACAATTGCTCTCCTCCATCCAAGAGTTTCTGCTTTCTCCTGCAGATGCAGGAGGGAGGAGGTCACCCAGGGAATCACGAGACCTTTCCAAAGGCTCGGGATGGCTTTGCCCATCTCCCTGGGACAGCTGCTGGCCTGGCAGTGAGGATGAACCCTTGTCCTCATGGCAAGACTCCCCAAACTTTCAACCAGCTGAAGAAATTCTGCTCCTAATCCCTACTTGCTCTTTTGGGTTTATTTGTGATGGAAAAAAACACTGGGAAAAAATCAGTGGCTCGATTGTACTTTAGAGCCTTCCCATGAGGAGAAAGGATTCTTGCAGGCTTTGGATTTTGGGGATTCAAGTTTATTTGCCCTCCCTCCTGGTGTGACTCTATTTCCATGTGCTATGAGCCCCTGCCACCCTGGGCACCCTCTAAGAGTTGGAGAGTGCCTTAATGAGTCATCTCTTTCCGAGCGGGGACAAAAAAATGTCACATTAAATTTCTGTTTGCAAATTTTTCAAGTGCGTGGCTCCAGCTCTCTGACACAAATGAGCTCACAGTGAAAACTGTCTGCAGGGCTGTATTTTCATGAGGTTTTTTGGGGGGGAATTTGGTGACGTTTCGGGGTCCCAAACCCCCTTCTCATGGAGTGACAGCTCAGCCAGCATCTCCACAGAGTTTGGTGGTGGTAAAATTCAATGTGTTTACTGCAGGTCTGTGGCAAGGAGAAAACTTTTAGCAGCAGAAAGAGACTCCTGAGTTCAGCCTGTATTTTTGACACCTTTTTTCCCACGGGATTTTCTCTGTTCAAGGCCAGGTTGGGCTTGGTTACATTTTATTTTACCCTGATAAAAACAATTTGGATGAGAATTCAGATCTCCCAGCGCCTGTCTGTGATATCTATTGTACCTCTCCAGATTTGGGGCTGAGCCTTCACCACCTGCTGCCTCAGTTTACCACCAAACACCCTTCAGAGCTGGGATAAATGAGTAACTGGTTTCCGTCTGGAGCATTATGGGGAAATAGGAGCTCTGTGGAGGTGATGTGTTGGAGATGGATAATGGCAGGAAGAAGCTGTTAAGGGCTTTTTGTCCTTCTGTGGGCACCAAAGGTCTCTTTTCTCTCTCAAGATAACCTGAGAGGAGCAGGACTGTGGGCTCACTCCATTTGTCAAGTGATTCTTCTAAATGTATTTAAATACTTTTACAGCCTCTGTTAATGAAACTTTGGTGACCCTGGGGCTCCTGAGGGAATCCATCTGCATCTAAGTGATGGAAAATGAACTTGTTAATGGCTGGGCCCCGCTTAGTCAATATAGGATATCGATCCCTGGTGATGAAGGGCTCGATGGGAAGGGGCTTGGCTAAATGGGCTTTATCCTGGGGATGAGCAGGGATGGGTGGGCACTGATTGATGGAGGAAAATGCCTCATTTTCCCTGCTCGCTGCAGGGATTGAGGAGGCCCTGCCAAACCGAGGTACTCGAGCCTGAAGGACACATGGCAGGGCTGCTCAAGATCTGATTGCAATCTCTCTGCTGTGCCTGTGCCTCTTCCTGGCTCCAGGGGCTCTCCTTCCCCGACTTTCCAGAAACTTTGGCTGTCCCAGTTTCCCCTGTGCGGAGGAGAGATGTCTCCCAAACCGCCCACCCCTGCTCCCAGCAAATCCAATTTCCTCTTGTGTTTATTCAGCACGGGCAGGGAGATTAGATATGGATAACGCTGGAGATAAAGGCTGGCACTTCCAGAGAGCCATTGGAAACCTCTGTTTGGAGGCCTGAAGTGCTTTGGAATGTTTCTCATCACCTGATGGGAGATATTTTTTGGGGAAGGGCTTGTGCTGGTCTTGCCTTGGGCTAGCAAGCTCCCCTGAACTCTTTTTCCTCTTGCCCATCATGGAGGGACAGAGGTAAAGGGAGAAAATTAGACCTGGAAATTCAGGAATCTGCTGCAGGAGATGGGAATTCCCTGTGTGGCTCTGCAAACTGATTGAGCAAAGGGAAAGGTATAAGGTGGAGGGGAAGATGATAAGATAGAAGAGGAAATAGGGAAAAGAAAACATTCTTTGGTGTGTTTTGGGTACAATCCTGGTGGAAACACTGGCAAAAATAGTGTTGGGTCTTTTAAGAGCACCGATCCAGCCTTTCATCTGTCGTGCAGGGCAAAACACGGAGCAGGGACTGGGAACAGAGCCCCAGACAGAGAAAATTGGTCGTGTTCTGCTGTGATGCTGATTTCCATTACAGAGCCAGAGGGCCCAGTGAGATCAGAACTGCAGGGCTGCCTGGGCTTTACTCAGGGTCCCTCTGCTCCCCCTCATTTAAAGGGATTGCAGGGGAAAAAAGGCAAGTCTGGAAAAGTCAGCAAAACCTTTCTGGCTGTGGAACAGCTCAGAATGTCTGCACAGAGCTTTGGGATCTGCAGTGGGCAGAGCTGAGCAGTTTTATGAGGATGTGGTGGTGCTGTGGCCTTCAGGGATTCCCACCTCCCCTGGGTCAGATCTTGAGCTGATAAAAGCTAGGAGAACTGGGCTGATTTATGGCCACCGAGCATCAGCGGCAGCAGGCCCACAGGAGAGCGCTTGATGAACACTCAGCTCTCTCTCCTCTCTCTCCACTTGCCTTCAGTCACTAAAATCTGCTTCATTAACAAACTCTCCCTAATCACTGCTCCTGAGCAGCCGAGCACTCTGCCCACTGGGGCTCTGCGTGGAGCTTCTTCCCAAGGATTTTTCCAGCCAATATAACACACACTTTAATGACTTTGCTTCTCCTTAGTCGGTTGTTGGAGGCCGTGGAGCAGTGGCTCTGCACAGTGGCTGAATGTTAGCTGGGTATCTGCTCACACCCTGAGCAACCAAACCTCTTCCTTCCCTGGAAAGGGGTGGTCTTTCAGCTGAAAAAAAAAGCCAAGTGGAGTCGGGGAGTTGGTGGAGGTGATTCTTCAGCTTTCAGGCCTGTCATGGAAAGCTCATAGGGGTCTTTAAGGATTTTGGTTTTGTGCCAGATGAATCTTCAAAAGAAAAACTCTTCCAGGAAATGCAGTTTTTTCCCCGATCTGGAAGCGATTAGGCTGTGGCTGTGCCGTGAAGGAGGGAAAGATGGGCATGGAAAAGAGCAGGTTCAGGCCTGGAATGGCGCTCAGGATTTGCGCTTAGCAGCGTCTGTCGCTGCCATGCCTGCACCCCTCTCTCCCCACGGGTGACAGAGCCCCTCTCCCAGCCTGGATCCGACACGAGGAGCAGAATTGGAGCTGTTCTATTCCCATCCTGGCGCGGAGCCATCTGTGTGAGACGTCAGAGTCTCCCCCTCACCACCCCTCGCAGCAGCGCCTTTGCCGTGGGGATTGGGGCGCTCGCCGCGGTGCCGTGCCGGGGGAGCAGCCCAGCCAGCCTCACATCCCGTGGGCGGCTTGTTTTCCATCCTTCCCACCCTCCCGGTGATGAGGAGGCCTATTTTTCTCCCCTTCCATGCGCAGAAATAGCTCTCACTTGTCGTAAATCACCTCGGCTGCAGATGGTGAGTCACTGGTTGATCAAAGGCGAGACCCTTTTCTGGGGCTGCGAGGAAGAGTGGATGCTTCAATAAATCATTAGGAATCAGCAGCAAAGAGTCTCCCTTGGGTCTGAGGAGAAAACCTCGCCACCCCCTCCTTTGTCCCCGTGCCCCTGGCGTAAATCACGAATTTCAGTGTCGTGGATGGGGACACCTGATTTAGGATCCCTGTCACAGCTGTCCCCGGGCGCTGGGCAGGACCTGCCCAGCAAATGAGGGCAGCGGCAAGGGGACAAGCGCTGTGGCTGAGGGCGATGGATGTGCCAGGAGCAGGGAATGAGAAGGGACAGAGCGTTGGCATGTGCCACTCAGCGGCAGGAAACGCGAGGAGAAACGGCGAGTCCGAGGGGATCAGCGTCAGCGGGGCACAGGCGTGACATGAGCTGGCGTGGTGGTGACAGCGGCGGGGGCAGGGCGGGGGAGTGCCAGCCTGTGACATAACTGCACCGGGATCCAGGATAGCACACCGGGCACCTACGGCAGGGTGGGAACGAGACCGGGAGCACCACGGCAGCGAGGATAGGAGGAATCTCGAATTCTGAATCCCGAATCCTGAATCCCGAATCGTGAATCCCGAATCCTGAATCCCGAATCCCGAATCCTGAATCCCGAATCCTGAATTCCGAATCCTGAAACCCGAATCGCGAATCCCAAATTCTAAATCCCGAATCCTGAATCCCGAATCCCAAATCCTGAATCCCGAATCCTGAATTCCGGATCGTGAAACCCAAATCATGAATCCCAAATCCCAAATCCCGAATCCTGAATCCCGAATCCCGCATCCCTCACCCCTCATCCCTCACCTCTCATCCCTCACCCCTCATCCCTCATCCTCATCCCGCATCCCTCACCCTCCACCCCCACATCCCTCATCCCTGCATCCCTCATCCCTCACCCCTCATCCCTCACCTCTCATCCCTCACCCCTCATCCCTCATCCTCATCCCGCATCCCTCACCCTCCACCCCCACATCCCTCATCCCTCATCCCTGCATCCCTCATCCCTCACCCTCCACCCCTCATCCTTCACCCCTCATCCCCCATCCCTCATCCCATTCCTCTGCCATTCTCGCAGTTGCAGTCCTGCCCAGGATGGGTCACAAAGGAGCAGGGGACGGTGTGAGAGCTGCCGGGGAGAGGGGACAGAGCTGGAGCTCTTCCTGCCCCCTGAACCCTCCTTGCCTCTCCTCCTGGTGCCTCCAGCCAGCCTCTCCGGGAAGGAAGAGAGATCAATGGCTCTTGAGGCAGAGACTCCGCGGAAAGCCGAGCAGATGAAGGGTTTGCCATCTGTGAACAAGTTGTTCTGATTGAATTAGAGAACATTTAACATTTACAGATAATTAGAAACAACCACCCATTACAAAGGCAGCGAGGGAAGGGAAGCTTTTGAAAGTCGATTGGAAGCTCCTTGACACATCAGCCAGGGGAGCTTTTCAGACACAACTTCTGAGCCTTTCTGAGCTCTGTGCTCCTTGCATCCCCAGATCCTGAGGGCCAAATATCTCTCCCTGTCTCTCTCTTCTGTCCTCTCCATTACTTTTTGACTGCCTTTTGCCTTTTTCTGCCAGCCAGCACTGAGCTAGATCCTCTGTGGGAGGTTTTAGCGGGGTTTTCTCTTTGGTCCTGTACTGGGCCGTCAGCTGTGAAGCAAACGGGGAAGAAATTTGCTTTTCTGCTCCATTACTGTCACAATTCCTTTGGTCTGGAGTTGGGCTGTGCAACCATGGGGAGGGACAGCCCCGAATGCAGAGGCTCCTGTGCTATTCTGACCTCTGCAGGAGAGACCTGCACCTAAAGCTGGTTAGTATTTTTTTTTAAACTCTATTACATAGCAAGATAAATACCCTTATAGAAAAAAATAAAAATTTTTGGTTGTAGATTAAAAAAAATTAGTAAAATATGTAAAATACTCTCTTTCATGCTCAAAAATACATTCTCCTCTTTTTATCCTTGTGCTTCCTTAATATGTTTTTCCATCAACAGTATTAAGAAAAGCGCGTTTGCCATCCTTTTCTTTTGAGCGCCAAAGAAGCTCAAATTCCCCAAAACACAAAAAGAGATGATTTCCATCCCAAATTTCCTCTGAGAAAGAACCGGCATTTCTCAAGCAGCTCGAGCAGTAATTGCCTCACAGCAGTGCTGGTAATTTCCCTGCATCTGCCGCAGAGAGATACCCAAGGGGTGAAGGCATAAAGCTGCAGCTGCCCTTTGGCTGGAGGGAACCTCGGTGATGATTTTTGGGCTGCAGATCCATGGCTTGGCCTCTGCTCCCAGAGCCATGGGCAGTGCCAGGAGCAGAGCCAAGGGATCCCAATGGGATTGCTGTGCCTTGCAGGAAAGAGAGCCCTGCCAGGGAAGGAATGGGTTCTGTCCTCTTAGAAGGAAATCAATGCTGGGGAAGGTTCTGGATGTCCTGGAGGTGTTCAAATCCGGGTTGGACAGAGCTTGGAGCAGCCTGGGGTAGTGGAAGTTGTCCCTGCCCATGGCAGGAGGTGAAAAAAAAATTATCTTTGAGCTCCCTTCCAACCCAAACCATCCCACGAGGCTACGAAATGGCAAACCGAGGTTTTTCCCGCGGGTCAAAAAAATGTCAGGAATCCTCACTGGGACCCTGATACCTAACTCTAACCCTAACCCTAACCCTGATACCTAACTCTAACCCTAACCCTAACCCTGGTACCGACACGGGCACAGCTCGTACCCCATCCCTGTCCCCCCCGAGTGCCAGGGCTGTCCCCAGCAGCCGATGCGCAGGACCCTGACAGACATCTAGTGGCATTTCCTATAACTACAGGCACGTGTGGCTGCCGGGGGGTGCCCAGGAACCGCGGTGGGGGGACGGGGTAATATAGAAATATAGAAATAAAACCCATCCGTCCCTCCGGAGAGCTCTAAACCCCCATCCCTCGCTCTGGCGAGGCGGCAGGGACAAACCCGTGCTCCGGCAGGGTTATTTCTTGGAGAGGCAGGCTGGATCAGTGCAGGCTCACCCCGCAGCACCCCGTCCCGGTGGCACCGATCCCTCCCGGCGGCTGGTGCCGGGCACGGAGCGGGGATGGATGGTGGGGCTGCTCCACACGTGCCCGCATCCCGGCTGGGAGCATGAGAAAATGCCTCCAAGGGGGTGTCAGACACAGTTACAGTGAAACACGATATTTATAACAAAGTGTGGGGGAAGGTGTCACATCACATTACGCTGATGCTCCAGCGCCCGAGACGCGGGGACGGCGCTGCGGAGCGGGAGGTGGGGAGGGAGGGATGGAGGGAGGGATGGAGGGAGGGGTTTGCTCCGAGAATTGATTCCTTGCTGAAGCCCACCCCGAGAAAGGTTTTCCCGCAGGCAGGACAGGAGGGCAGGTCCCTCGTGGTGGTGGCACTTGGCTCTGGGAGCCTGGCCCTGCTCTGCTTTTCCACGGGGGAAAATAAACTCCAGGTATCTCTGGTGACCTTAAACACAGCTCCGTTGTAGCTTTTCTGGACGGGCATATCCCACTCGCCTGTGCGTCACTTGGCTTAGGAGCGCAGCCTTGCCGATAAACCTCGCATTACCAAGCTGAGATTAAACGCTGTGATCTTTAGAATAAACAGTTCTTGGGAGAAAGCTGTGTCCCTGCGCGCAGCTGGGATTGCACAACTCGCTCCCTGGAGGATGGGACTCGGAGAGTGCCCAGTTTTTCATGAAGAAAGGCCTCAGAGCTGCAGTTTCCTCGGATCCTACACAGAAATTCCCTCACGCGTTGCACAGAGAGTAGCAGCAGCTCCTACACACACACACGAGCATATTTCGGTGCATTCATCACCTGCTCCTTCCCCCTGCCCTGGCAACGGCACAGGAACTCATGGATGCAGTGTAGCACAGCCGTCCCAGCCTGCTCTCGGGGCTCATTGCCCGGGAAGAGCTTTGGTCAGGTGCCTTTTCCCCCTCCTGCCAACACAGGAGCATCTCCCGAGGTACAGGCAGCACATGGGCACTCAGAGCTGCTGCTCCTCCCTGCGCCTCCCGTGAAGGTCTGGTGGCAGGTGAGTCCCCACAGTGAGTGGCTCTGTCCCCACATGGCCAGGCTCAGGGGAATGTGCAGCTGAGTCCTTCCATCCCTCTCTGCTCTGCCCTGTGCTCCTCTGAGACTCACTCCAAGTCAGCCACGCTGCCCCACAGCCCTCGTGGGCCAGCTCAGCCTCTGCCCGTCCCACACCAGCCCTGCTTTCCCCCCTGTTTTTCCCCCCATGAAGTTTCTTTTGCAGGGACTCAGCTGCTCAGTGCCTGCAGGGATCCATGTCCTCTCCCAGGGTGGTTTGAGGACAGTTTGAGCATCACAGCTCTGTCCAGAAGTGGAGAGCTCATCACTGCTGGCGTGTCGGTGCCAGCTCTGATTCTCCTGGGAGTGCCACTGACTGCTCTCACTCGAGTGCCAGCGCGGGTCGGGGTGACCTTGGCCCCATTGCCTGCCCTTACGAGGCTGCTTCCAAGCGCCTGCAGCACTGCAGCCGCAGTGCTGGGCGGGGATGGCAGCAGGGCCTGCAGAAGGGAGGCTGGGCTCTCCCTGGGAGGGAGCATTCCCTGGGAAAGGCACCAGCTCCTGCCCGCTTTGCTAGGACAAAGCAAATATTCATTTTCCCAGGGAAACACACGCTTGACCTCAGCCCTAAGCTCTGCTGGGTTCCACTGTCGGGGGTGATCATCAGCAGGTAGAGGTGACATCAGCACAGAGATGGGAGATGCTCTCATCAGGTTATCCCTCCTTCACTCCAGGCATGAGAAAGAGCCAAGAGAAGAGAGGGCTGAGAGCAAGGCTGGCATTTAAACCCCAGAGGGGAAAGGCTGGAGCGCCTTGTCAGGTGTGCTCTGTTGTTAGTGTAGATCTTGGCTGCTTTGGGGAGGAAAAGGCACTGGGTATGTGCAGGTGGGAGCCTTTGAGGAGGCTATGGACTGAGTTATTGTATAGGAGTGTGCTGGGTGCGTTTTATTTGTGTTATAGGGTCTGTATATCACCCCCCTGCTATTCCCATGATCTGTAGGGCCTGTATAGCCTCTCCCCCATTATTCCCATGATCTGTAGGGCCTGTATAACACATTGCTGTTATTCCCATGATCCATAGGGTCTGTATAACACATCCCTGCTATTCCCATGATCCATAGGGTCTGTATAACACCCCCCTGTTATTCCCATGATCCATAGGGTCTGTATAACACATTCCTCTTATTCCCATGATCTATAGGGTCTGTATAACACATCCCTGTTATTCCCATAATCTATAGGGTCTGTATAACACCCCCCTGTTACTCCCATGATCTATAGGGTCTGTATAACACCCCCCTGTTACTCCCATGATCTATAGGGTCTATATAACCCCCCCATTATTCCCATGGTCTATAGGGTCTGTATAACACATCCCTGTTGTTCCCATGCTCTATAGGGTCTGTATAATACCCCCCTCTCATTTCCAGAAGAGGAGTGCACAAGCCAGCTGTGAGGGATGCTGGAGTGTGACAACCCAGAAAAATCCATCCACAATCCATTCAAAGTCCCTCTCCGATCCCACAGAGAACATTTCCCAGTGGGATCAGAGAAGGACACAACATCCAAGCACAGACAGGGGTCCCTGCTGGCTCCCTGCACGCCCCACATTGAGGGTGACACACGTGGTGGCGGGGCTGTCTGAGCACACACGTCACCTCTGAGGAGGGGCGGCTGTGTCACTGTCAGCTCCGTGTCACCCTCGCAGCCGTGTGTCACCGCAGAGCCCAAACACACCACGTGTGAGTCACTATTTGTGCCAACGCTCAGCGTTGGGTTCCGACGGCCCCGATGTGGGGGTGACAGTGGGGCACACGTGTGTGTCCTGGGAGGCACTGCGTGCCCCTGTGCCAGCCCAGCCCCGGCTGGGTCCTGCCCACAGCCATGGCACGAGGCCAGGGCATGTCCAGCGCGCAGATGTGGCCACAGCTCCCCTCAGCGCACGGTTGAAAGGAGGTCGTCCTCGTCCCGCTGCATGCAGTGACTAAGGCAGCCTGGCATTTACCCAGGGTTTATTTGGACACTCCAGAGCCAGCTGCACACATTTTTTTCATTTGCTTTTTGTCTGACTTCATGCCCTTTCGGTGATTGCTTATAAACTGAGTGCGGAGAAGGGACCAACGCTCGCTGCTTCCAGGGGAAGGAGCCTCGTGCAGCATCCACCAGACGCAGACAGACCAAGAGGGAAGCAGGCTGAGAGAGAGAAAAAAAAACCCTCATTCATTATCTGTCCTGGAAACAGTGTGTTCTTTTTACAATTCCCTTTGACTGTTCAGGGGAAGATTTATTCTCTTCTTTCTCTGACAGCAGAGTTTGCAGTGTTCCTGTTAAGTTCGGGCCAGCCCAGATTAACTGTGCATCCTCAGTGTCTGATTAGCTCTATTTTCTGTGTTTTTATTGACCTATGCAAGAGGAAAATCTAGGTCAGGCCAGGCTGATGAGGCTGGAGCTGGCTCTGTAATATAAATCAGTACAAACGAGGCCATCCAGCCGCTGAGCCATCAAATCACGCTCTGGGGTGGGTCGCCTCCAAAGTGTCCAGGGGACATAATTAGGAACTTTCCCAAGCTGTCAATCAGATGGGAAGCCTGGTTTGGAGGTGGAGGGCAGGGAGGGCTTTTTTAGGAGCTGCTCTTTGTTTCTGGGTGAGGGGCATTTCATCAGCGAGCGGCTGAAGTGCAGGGATGGCTGCAAATAGAAACAGCCCCTGCCTGGCTGTGACTCTGTGTTTCTCTGCACAAAGGAGGGATGGAGACAGCTAAAGGAAGCCTGCAGGGCTGGAATGAGTTTTTCTACGGAAGCAGGAGGGGAGGGCAGAATCTTTTACCCTGCTCCCGTGCTAGCAGACCTTATTGATGGCTTTTGCCACGCACAGCCAAGGGGAAGCAGCGGAGCCTGTGTGCTCCTGGCAGCCGTGAATCTCCTCTAGCATTTCCACTCGTGGTTGGGTTGGATCGGAGCAGGCATCAGCCTGTGCCCCTGTCTGCAGCTGTGTTAGTCACCCTGCTCTGGGGGGACAGAGCAGGCAGCGGTGGTGGTGACAGGCTGATTTCAGCTGCCGCGCAAAACCTCTCCACTGCTGGGAGCAGCTCTCTGCAGGGAGACAAAGGTGTCTGGTGCTGGAAGTTTCCAGGCTGGGAAGCAGGGAGCAGCCTCAGCTGGTGCTGTCTGGGGTGTGTGATGTGCTGGGAGTGCGATGTCACACAGCATTAGCTTCACTCGCAGCGGGGCCCGGGCGCTGTGACAGCGCAGGGGACAGCAGAGCCACCCTGGGAGGGGACAGGGGAGCAGCACGGCCACGCTCAGCGGTGCCATCCCAGCGTGGGCACTCAGAGCTGCGGGCACAGAGGGCAGGACAGGCTCTCCCTGCTCTCAGGATTCCCTCGGGGCTGTCAGAAGGCGCTGCTGCCTTGGCAGAGCAGCCGGCGCGGGAGGGGAGCTCAGGTCAGCGTCACGTTGTGCTGCCGAGAGCCACACATGTGATGGCCAGGCGGTGCCCTGGCCACAGGGAGGTGGCCCTGGAGGAGGTCACCTGGCTGGGAAAGCCACTCGGGATCTGCTGCTGGAGGAGCGATGGTCTGGGCAGAGCCGTGCAGGGTGAGCTCAGCCACGGAGCATTGGGTGCGCAGAGAGGGGCACAGCTCCTGCTGGCTGTGGGAATCTCGCACAAATGTCAGGCCTCAATGAATAGCTGCAGTGCTTTCCCAGCTGGAGGGATCTGGAGGGATTTTGGGAATCCCAGAATCTCCAGGGAATGCATGGAGCAGGAGAACCTTCAGTGGGAGCGTCAGGAAATGCTGTTAGGAACAGGAAAAACCCACCAGCGTTTGTCCAGCTGCACCCCCAGGTACGGCAGGTGTCCAGTGCCCTTCAAATGGGGAAAATTTGTTCAGGAAAACAGGAATATCAGCTTTTATGGGGAGAGAGAGAGAAAAACCTGCTGGAGATGCAAGGTGTCCTCCACTGAACCCATCCAGCTGAGGCATCTCCCAGGGAATGGGATCTCTGGGGGGATCCAGGGGCACCTGCAGCCCCCAGAGCTGCCTGTCCTGCTGAGCCGAGCAGTCCCCGGGGTGAGCGATGGCCCTGCCTTCCCCGAGCCATTGACATTCCCTCCACACGCTGCTCTTGCCTCCCCTTCTTTATGGCTATGATTTACTGACGTCACAGGCGCAGCATCACGGAATTGAATTTACGGGAGGCTGAATTTATGATTAGAGAAATTAACCCTTCACCACTGCGTGCCTCCCCCGGCCCCTTCTGAGTGCACCTCCCTCTGCTCTGTAGAGATGAGAGTAACCCCACGGAAAACCCTAATTCCTGTAGGATAACTTCTCCCTGGAATGAAAGGGTTCTGTGGGAATCTGGGCATCCAAAGTTTGCCGGCTCTGCCCGCAGACCTGCGAGCTGGCACTCCATCAGGCTCCTGTCTGCTCGTTCCATGTTAACAGCCCTCTCCATAATGATGTATTCCCACTTCTGGGTGATTTCCAAAGCATTCCCAGCAGGTATTTCTCAGCCTCGCCATCCCCTGCCCCTCCCCTCCGAATTTTGCCCTCTCTCCAGCTGAATTGTTGGATAACCTGCGAGACACAGAAGCCAAACAAAGAAGGAAGGGGAGCAGAAATGAGAGGTCACGAGCCAAACTCGCTCCAGGACAGAGCTCCACGGCTGAGTTTGTGTCTGGGGGTGTTGGAATAACTCCATCCTCAGGAGCTAATTTGGGACGTCCTCCTCTCCCTGCCTGGGGAGGAAATGGCTCCTGTACAGAAGGCACTTGTCTGTGACAGATCTCTTGTAAACAGCATAATAGCTCCGTGTCAGACACGCCGAAGACATCTCTATCAGGTGCTCTGCCAAGGCCCCGGGGGAAGCTGCGGGACAGAGCGCGGTCAGCAGAGATTTCTCAGGCGCAGCCTGGCTGAGATTCCGCCCTGGCTGAGCCAAAGGCTGGGGCAGAGCGCTGGCTGCTAATAAAAAAGGAGGTCTGTGTTCTACCTGCAGCATCACACGCCCAGCTGGCTCTCAGCAGAGCTGCTTTGCTCAGATATTCTCGTCAGAGGCACTAAAGAAAAGATGATATCAAAACTGGAGCAGGTAGGACAGCAGGATGGAGAGAGGATTTCCTGCTCCGGGGGAAGGTCAAAGCCTTTTCTTTTTTCCAGAATGAAAATCCCGGTGCTTTTCATCAATCATCAAAACCCATTTTTATCCAGGCTTAATCAATGATTCATGTGGGCCTTTTTATATTTTGTTCCCTACTCCTGTACATGTATTCATCACCTTTCCCTTCGTACCAACAGCCCCCAAAATCCGAGTTTCGAAACCAGAGTGAAGATGTTGCTGTGTTTTTCTCTGGGATTGCTTCTGAGTGAGGTGAATCTGTCTTCCTTTCAAATGAACACTTTGGGGTTTTGCTTTTTGCGGGAAGCTGGAAGCACAACAATTTCCGTGGGCACCAGGGCTCCTCTCGATGTGATTTGTTCTCTCCAACCTCTGAAAATCCACACCCCTGTGCCTGCGAGTCCATCCATCCATCCATCCACCTCCCCCCTCCCATCTTTCCCTGCGTTCCAGAGCAGCCTCTGGCTACACCGAGACATCCCGAGCTGCAGAAATCCTGCTCGAGGTGGAGAAACTGCAGCAGCAGAAGGAGCCTTTACAGCAAATAGTCCATTTATTGATATTTTATTATGCTGTTTAGCAGGACCCTGGTGCCTGTAATAAAGCATTAAGGAAGTGCGGCAGCACATTCTCATTGATCCCATTTCAGTGCTGTGATTTTTCTGGCAGGACCAGGGACAAAGAAAAGGAATCATTTCGCTCCCTTCCCCTGTGCTGAGGTGCTGGTGGCATTTCAGAATTTTTTCTACTTGTGACCCCCAAGTGAACCATCACAAATCACACGTGGAAAGGGAGGGTCTCTGGGGGTTTTTGATCTGTAGGACTGCACCGTGAGGGATCTGGAGAAATCTGTGGTGGCTCAGGAGAGCTCCTGACTGAAGATGGGCTGGTCCAGGGAAGGGATGAGATGGGAATTCCTCCGTGTGACAGAAATATTTGGGGTTTTGCCTCCTCTGGGGGTTCCAGCTGCAGCCTGGCTGGGTTTCAGAATGTTTCTTACCCCTACTCCTCCACAAAATCCCTCCCCTGGGCTCTTCATCTTCCTTTTCCCCTGAAAATGGGGGTAATAATCCCAGTATTGGATCACTGGAAGGGGGTGAATCAGCTCAGATAATGATCCCAAGGGCCTCAACTTCTCTTTTTGTGCATCCTGGGCTCCACATCAACGTGAATGTTCTTTTTCCCCTTTCAGCACCCTCTGCACCCTCACTGTGACCGTGGGGACAATTCATGGCTGTAATCTCCCGAGCAGTGTGTAAGGAGGGGGAGGATCCCCTAATACCTGCCTGCGATTCGGTCTGGATTAATTAGCTCTTTGAAGCCTCAGACCTATTCAAGTGCTGAGTGTTATTATTAAATAGTGATCCATTAGTTCTGATCATTGGTTACAGCTCCTCCAGAGCCTCTGGTGTCATTTCCCAGAGTGTCACAGATTTGTCTTTGCTGTTCCAAAGACAATTTCCACTTTTTTGTGGGGTTTTTTTTTTTGGGTTTTTTTTTTTTTTTTTTAAGGGAGATGTGCAGCAAAAGAGTCTGTCTGCAGTGTGGGTTTGGTGATTGCACTCCTGGTGAGAAGCTGGGTTGGAGCTGAGCTCAGCAGTCACAAGGGTATTAAAACCTGCAGTTTTCTGGTGCTGGGTCATCACCTGAGTGCCAAAATTCCTGAGCAGGTTGTGTCCTTTATGGTGGCAAATTCCTGAGCAGGTTGTGTCCTTTATGGTGGCAACACAACACCTTAAATCCACTTTCCACTAGGATTTTATCTGGCACCAAAACTGGGGAAAAATCTCCTCTCAACTGGGTTTTATCTGGCATCAAAATTGGGAAAAAAACCTCATCTCAACTGGGTTTTGTCTGGCATCAAAACTGGGGGAAAATCTCCTCTCAACTGGTTATTTTGTGGCACCAAAATTGGGAAAAAACCTCATCTCAACTGGAATTTTATTGGACATCAAAACTGGGGGGAAAACCTCATCTCAACTGGAATTTTCTCTGGCACCAAAACTGGGGCAAAATCTCCTCTCAACTGGAATTTTATTGGGCATCAAAACTGGGGAAAAACCTCATCTCAACTGGAATTTTATCTGTTAACAGAACTGGCGGAAAAATCTTCTCTTGACTGGAATTTTATTGGGCACCAAAATGGGGGGAAAACCTCATCTCAACTGGAATTTCATCTGGTATCAAAACAGGGGAAAAATCTCCTCTCAACTGAAATTTCATCTGGTACAAAAACTGGGGAAAAACCTCTTCTCAACTGAAATTTTATTGGGCATCAAAACTGGGGGAAAAATCTCCTCTAAACTGGATTTGATCTGGCACCAAAACTGGGAAAGAAATTCTTAGAGCCCAAGGAAGGCTTTAATTCACCCAACCTTGTGTCTGAGATGTGTCCCTGCCCCCCTGCTCCTCCTGGGCTGTGTTTTAGAGCCCAACTTGCTGCCAGGTGAGCTCCAAAGGGCAGATTTGATTCCTGAATCCCTCCTGGAGCTGCTGCTCCTCACCCCCGGGAAGAGCTCAGAGCCTCTGGCTCTGCCGTACATATGCAGGCACATATTTCTGTCTGGAATGGAGGTTTTATTCTTGTAAACATTGTATTTATTATTAAAAGAATACATATATATAGGCTGGCGAATTCATATTGCAGCAGAAAAAAAGTCATAAAGCTCCCGTTAAAGAGGCAGGAAAATGCTGTGAGGAGAACAAAGCAGGAATATATCACTGGGTTTGGGCAATCTCAAAGCCAGGCATGGCATTGTAAATAAAATACACCGTGCTCCTTTCACCACAAATGTGTCCTCAATCAGGGGGAAAAAAACACACAGAGTTTGAGATCTGATCCGCCCCTCAATCAGGATGTGACTTACACTCAGAAATCAGAAAGAGAAAAAATTGGGGCAATTTCTGAATCACTCAGGGCTCCAAATGCTGGATCTTCGCTGCTGTTGGAGGGAGGAGCTTTGGGAATGAGAGAAGTGGCATGAGGAATTTGGAATGCCTCAAATGATGAGGTTTAATCCCAGTTTTCTTAAATTCCAGCCTCACACAAGTGAAGCCAGCCAATATTGCTCATCATTTTCACACAATTTTACAAAGGTCCCCACACAAAACATTTTCTCTTCATGGGATGATTTAACCCTTGCCCTGCTTGGCGCAGGCTGAAAAATTCCAGGGTGGGTTTAAACCGAGAATTTCATGCCCGAGGTCCTTTTAAAGGACCTCTGAGAGCGATTAAGGAAAGCAAACCTCACTAATATCAGGATTTAATTCGCCACTCTGCCTCCACACCTCTGCTGGTGGATTTGTGAGCCCTGCAGGTGAAAGTGAAAGCTTTGCAGCCACTAAAACCACGGTGGCAGTGACTCGTGGAGGTCCTGACAGGCTGTGAAATAACAGAGAATTCTCTGGCTGGGGGAATTTAAACCCAGGTTTAAAACAGACAGGACAGAACCCAGAGCTCTGTGCCAGAACCTCCCGGCGATGCCGCAATGCAGAATTATTTTGTGCTTTAATGCATCCGATGCTGCTTCAGAGCTATTTGAGTCCAGCTTAACTTGTTCTTGAGCCCTTAATTATGTCATTAGGAGCATTTCCAAATCAGTTCCGTACCATATCTCACTCCCGAGTCTGGGGAGAGCCATTATCTGAGTTCTGATCCATTTCCCTGATAAGACTGATTAAGTTTTAGTGAGGCCCTCCTTCCTCTGGATGCTGAGGAGGACTCACTTCTGCCTCTCCATCGCTGCTGCTGCAGCTTTAACCACCCTGATCTTTGTGCTTTCCAGAAAAGTCCTCATGATCTGGCGGAACTTTGAAGTTTGGGTGTAAAAATGTAAATGGAGTGAAGATTTTCTCCTGCCTGGTGCTGCTCTCTGTCCACAACACCTGAGCTGCACATTGGGCTCTCCCTCATTGCCTTCCCTGGCAAAAAAAAAAGACGGAAAATGGAGCAGAGCTGTCCTCTGATCATCTCCAAACATGCTGAGCCTACTGCAAGACAAAATGTTCTCCTAATTTAAAAAAAGAGGGGCTCAAAGGGAGAATTTTGCTGCCGGTTGGGTTTTTTTAGAGAGTTCAGCCTGACTTTTGGGAGGAGCAAGGTGTGTGTGTGGGTCTGCTGTGCTCCTCTAATCACTTTATCAGGGAATAAATTCCCCTTTCCTCACAGGAGAAAATTCTCTGAGCTCTGATGTTCCCATCAGTCTCAGAAAATCCTGATTTTTTTTGTCTCCAGTGTTTTTTCTGCACGCAGAGCTTTGCTGGGATGTGGTGTCACCTCTCAGAATCCACGAGCCCCTTGGGCCGAGCTGAGCATCTTGGAGTGTTTGGGGAAAACAAACTCATCGTCAGTAGAAGAAGTAAATTTGCTGTTCCTGGAGAAAATTCTGAGGATTCAGCACAGACGAAATTTGAAAAAAGAAAAAACAAAACAACAAAAAAAAAAAACCAAACAAAAAACCAAACAAAAAAACCTCAAAACCAAACCAAAAACCAAAAAAAAAAAAAACCCCCAAAAAAAAAAAAAAAAAAAAAACAAAAAAAACCCAAACCAAAAAAAAAACCCCCCCCCAAAAAAAAAAAAAAAAGAAAAAGAAAAAAGTGCTTTTCCAGATTGATCTGCTGTGGGTTGTGTTTTATTTTGGATCTAGTGTACATCCCAATGGGCACAGATAAACTCTCTGCGCTGCCTGGTGGCTTCAGCCTCTCAGGAGGAGCAGCTGAGGTCAGCCCAAGTTCATTACTCTGCCAGCAGTTTATGATTTCTTTGTTATGAAGGTTCGATACTGATTGATTTTAAAATAAACTTTTTCTTCTTTTGGGGGCCCAATTTAATAAATTCACTTTATTGTTGGGGCTTTGATGTTATTTTCCATATGTGATCAGCATAAAGCTTTTCCCTTGATTCCTCCACCGTTGTTTTCAGGACCTCGAGGCTCTCCTTTCCCTCTCTCCTGATCAAAAGCTGGGCTTGGACCAAAGCTCAGCCCAGGCTCAGGTCTAGGAGCCAATTTTAAACCTGGAATTCAGGAATTCAGCCAGTCCAAATCATTTTTTGCCCAAGCCTTTATTTTCCCAAGTATTTTTGGTTGGAACCGAGGGATTTCGAGTCTTTTTGATGAGCGTTAACAGATGGGAAATTTCAGGTGCTTGAGCATTTGCATCAATGTGTGATTTTGATAATAATTGTGGCCTTTCCCCAGGGATGTCTGGGAATCAGCTCAGCCAAGAGGGATCTTTTCCACTCATCCAAGCGAGGAAACTTTTTCCGCTTTGCAAACCCAAATGTGCTGTGGAACAGGTTCGAAACACGTCAGAAATCCATCAGAACTTCACTCCTCAGAGGGACCTTTGGGAATTTGGGAATTCCGGAGGGTAAATGGCAGAAGCACAGATTGTCTCCTGGAGCTTCAGGTGAAAGCAATGAGAGCAGTCCTTGGCCATTAATTGATCCCAGCTGATCCCAATAATTGGAATTAGCAACACTTAAATTTTAAGTTTTCTCCTCAGACTCCTCATTGGGAAAATATCCTCTCCCACCCTCACTGTAAATTTATTCAGTCGATTAAAAATCGCCTACAGCTGCTGCCAGCCCTGGAGCCCCGAGCATGGCTTGGAGCAGGTGGTTCTGGTTGTAACCAAAGCAAGTTTTGGGCATTTTCCCCAAGTGGTTCAGCAATTCTTCCCCAGGTGTTTCTGCTAAAGCCACGATGGCCCCAAATCGCTGTCAGCTGGGGCACCACCTCTGCAGGAAATTATTGAGCAGCACAATTCCTTTCTTTGGGGATGTTCTGTCGGAGCTGGAGCTTTGAACTGGATTTATTTTTGTTTCTTTGTGGGTTTTTTGGTGTATTTTTAGTTTAGAGGTGCACCTCGCTGTGGCTGGAGGTGATTTTCTCCTCTGCTCTGCCTCCCTCGACCTCAGAGCTGCAGGACAAGGTAGGAAAACTTTTTATTTCTGCTTTTTGTGCGCCTCCCTCCAGCCTGGAGGGAAAACCTCTCCGGGGGAGATGAGTGTGTTTTAAAGAGCAGTGAAATCTGTCAATGAGACAGCAGTGCTCCGTAATTCATCCCCAGCTCTGCCTCCTCCTCCTCCTCCCGGCCCAGAAGTGTCTGCACAGCACTTTCCTCTCTCTTGGGTTGTTCTTTTAGGGATTTTTTAATGCTTTCAGTGCGTCTAGGAGGTGTGTTGAGGAAAGGGCAAAGAAAATGAGGGAAAACTCGGAGTCTGTGCAGCCCCAAAGACCTCCCTGGACTCAGTGGTGGATGAGTTAATTTTGCTCTGCTCTAAAGAGCACCAAGGGGAGCTGCCAAAATCCATCCAGAGGTGCCCATCTGTTAATTTGGAATTTACAGGTTGTCCCTGTGCTCCTCCCGGGAAGGGCAGACCCTCGGAGTGTGGCTCAGAGCTTTTTGGGATGTGCTGGAAGCAGCCCCACGGAAGGGCAGGGCATGAATCGGTGCTTTTTGTTGGGTGAAAAGCATAAAAAATGAGTTCTGGTGTTCCCTGCGAGTACCTGAGGCGCTCTGTGGAGCCAAAAGCATTCCTTTGGTTTTCCCCAAGTCCCACTCATGACATTTTTCCCCCCAGTCCCACTCCTGATATTTTTCCCCCAGTCCCACTCCTGATATTTTTTCCCCCAGTCCCACTCCTGATATTTTTCCCCCAGTCCCACTCCTGATATTTTTCCCCCAGTCCCACTCCTGATATTTTTCCCCCAGTCCCACTCCTGATATTTTTCCCCCAGTCCCACTCCTGACGTTTTTCCCTGCCTTTTTACACCTCATGCTCTCTAACCTCATTTTTGTGGCGTTTTTATCAGGGGAACTTGCTCGGTGTCCCAAATTCTGGAGTGAAACCCCAAATCCTGCCCTGAAACAGGGCTGGTTTTACTAAAAACAGGAGTTTTGTCCTCACGTGAGGCCATTTGCAGGCTCATTCTGTGGAGGATTAATTTGGTTTTGGTGGGTAAATGTGAGTTGTTGAGCATTTAGATACCTCGACTATATCGAGATTTACCTCTATGTACACTGATTTAAGAAAGATCGGTAAAATATGTGTATTTATTTTAAAAAAGGGGGGAAATGGGACATACAACAAAGCAAAAGGCTGAATATCTCCTTGAAAGCGCCGATTTTTTGAGCTCCCTGATGGTTTATTGTTTCCCCGCTCTGCTAAAAGAGATTTAAAGTGTTTTTTATTTTATTTCATTTTATTTTGCCTGGCCTGACGGGTTTCGGGGAGTGGAAAATAATGTGTCTGCGTGTCGGAAATTCACTGGAATTCACTTTTCTGTAAGCACCTGTCCTTTACTGTGCGCAGTCAATCCTCATCCATCAAACGGCGCCGGGAATTTCGGGAATCCTTTGTTACCTGCTCCAAATCCTTTGGAATACTCGGGAATGGGCGATGAATATACTCAAAGGTTTAAATATCACCCGGCTGGGTTTATTCAGGGTGATTAAAAAGCGTTGCTTGCTTCAAGTTTAAAAAGCAAAACTTCACTTGTAGAACTTCCCTTATAAAAATTCCTTTATTTCTGTGAATTAGAGATCTCAGTGGTCGCCCAGAAGTCCTTTCTGGAGCAGCATTTGGGTTCAAAAGGTGTTGTTTCGGTGGAAATAAGTTGATTTATGCCAGCTGGAGATGTGTTTCTAAAATGCTTAAAGCTTAGCATTCCTCTCTCAGCATCCCTGTGAGATAAGGATTTACTGCAGCTGTTGGAGAAATGCAAATTTTTGGTTTTTTTTTTTTTTTTTCTTCGCCAGGAAATATGTTTTCTCATAAAAAACGCTGCTTTGGTGTGTGAAAATATTTCATGAGCATCTTTAAGGTTTTGATGGGAGATGGGATCCCAGACAGCAAAACTTCTTTTTTTTAATTTTAATTTTTTTTTAAGCTTTCTGTTTTAGAACGCTGCGGGTTTTTTTTTGCTCACGGTCTCAATTATTTACATTTTCCCTGATGATAAAAAAGTGTGATAAATGAAAACAGGCAAGTTTCTCATGCACACAGAAAATGGTGTTTGGGGGGAAGAGCTGCTTTTCAGTGAAAAAATTGCATTGTATTACGGTGTTTCAGCCAGCTCTGCCAGTGACAAGCTTAGGCTTAAAATAAGAAAATCCTGGGTCCAATTTTTATTTGGCAGATTTCTTTTTTGCCTTTTATCAGCTCCTGCAAAGCAGTCCACGCTTAAAGAGCAGAATCAATAGCCAGGAAGGGTCAAGCAGCTTACAATTCATTACATGTGTGTGTTTCTGTCTGACAATGCAATTCTTGTTTCTCGTTTTTCATGTCAGCTGCTTCTGGGGGAGAAAAAAAACAATAAGAGAAAGGGAAGAAAAGCAGGAATAGACAAAAAGAGGGAGATTTACCCGAGTCATCAGCTGAAATGGAAGCTGACAGGTTTTCTAATGTTACATGCCCAGAACAAAAAGGATTCCTCACTCTGCTTGAGAATCCTTTGTGTTATTCTCCAGGAGAATATTCAACTCCAGGATTCCCCACGAATTCCTTCAAAAATGTGCCCGAGATGTTCCTTGGCCTGGCAGGAATTGTTCAGCAGATCAAAGGCAAGCAGCAGTGAATTGTTGGGATCTTTTCTGGGTTTTGTCACTGAATGCGCCCAACTTCCTCCGGCGAATCAATTATTTTATTTTTTTTTTACCAAATTTTTTTTTTTCCTTGTTGTGGGGCAAGAGTGGAGGCAGCTTTGGGCAGGGTCAGGATTTAAAACTGCTGGGAAAATCCCTGATGGGGAGAACCCCTCTAGTGATCCAAGTAGGATGAGCTTCTTTCTGCCTCACGTTTCAATGTAATTCCAAATCTCCAGGAATCCAGAAATGTGTGCAAGTGCTCCTGGAGGTCCCAGCCATCTCCACTCGGCCGTGTCCAGCTGGAAGCTCTAAATCCAGGGCCAAACCCTGGTTTGGGGTTCCCATGGTGCTGATTTTCCTGGTGCTGAGGCTGTGTGAGGTTTTGGGGTGTCACTCCATCCCTGGGGGGAATTAGAAAGTCCAAAATGGATCAGGAAAGGTCCTGGGCTGTCTCCTGCCGGGGCCTCCATGGAGATCCTGGCTGGGATCTCCCAGTGAAAAACTCATGAATTAAAAAGAATTTGGGTCTGGGTCTGCTCTGGGTGGATTTTGGAGCTGCCTGGTCACAGCCAAGGTCTGGGGGACCTTGGTGACCAAAACTTCCACCCTTGCGAAGCTGAGATGGACATTTTGTGCACAGGATCGTCCTGAAGGTTGTTTTTAGCCAGGCCTCGTTTATGTTTGTGTTTTCTGGGTGGGTGAGGGAAGCCCAAAAGCACTGTTTGGTTTTTGTGGTTAAATGCAGCTCCCCTTCAGGGCCCCTGGGGTTTCAGGGTTCCTCTGCAGGGGAAGGAGGAATCAGCACCGTCAGCTTTTCCACTTTTTCTCCCCTCTTGACCCCACAGGAGATGTTCGGCCGTGGAAAAGTGGGGCTGGTGGGGTTTGGGGATCACCGAATCCATCCCTAATCCCCTCTCCAGCTGATTATATCACACCAACCCTGCTGCAAGTCCCTCAAATCCACCTCCAACAAGGATCCCGTGCACCCAGCAGTTTGTTATTTACCCTCAGCATTAGAAGTTTATCTTAAGAAGAAATTTAAACCTCCTTTTCCCCTCCTTTTTCCATCTCCTCCCTGCAGCTTCACCCTGTTTGCCCCTGTCCTGCCTCTCATGGCCTGCAGGGTAATTGCTCTCTCCTCTTCTCAGAACAACCTTTTGCATGAGAGAAATCTGCTCAGTCTCCAGTTCAGAAAGCTCTTCCCTGGCCTGAGAAAGGTCAGATGAAATTGCCTTTCCTTGAGGCTCGGATTTCCTAAGCCTCCCATCCATCTGCTGGACGTGCTGGGTGTTGATACAGAGCCCAGGGTGAGCTTTTTGTCCACCAAAATCCAACCAAACAATCGAATTCTGCTCCCTGATGGCAAAAATCGGAACTCTGAAAGTCAGGGTGAGTCCACACTTGTGTCTCAGAGCCACAAGGTGTTTGGTTTTCATCGCAGGGCTGTTTGCTGTGGCTGGGACAGGGACCTGCCGCTGTCACCAACCTTTTCCCAGGTGGCTTTGACACGGAATGTGTTTCCCAGTGGGATCTGCTCCCACAGCTTGTGCCCTCCGAGGTTGGCACAATGCAGGTTACAGCCTTGCCAGGTGTCAGGAAAAATTAATTCACGAACGCCACAGGTTCTTGTCCAGAAAGGAGACAGAGGAGTCCTGTGACTTTATTCATGAATAAAGGGAGAGGCCATGGCCATTTCCCATGGGCTCTCTTGGATTGTTAGAGGACACAGCCTCTTTTTATCCTAATTTCCTGGCCGCAGTTCCCTCTCTCTTTCCCCATGGGCTGAGGTACTCGAGAGGTACAGAATTCCCAAATCGCCTGGTGCAGACACAATAATATACATTTCTCCTAAATGCAGACCCTGTAATATACATCTCCCCTAAAGCAGACACCCTCAATACACATCCCCTTTTCTTCTTTTTCTCATGTCTCTCTTCCTGTAGTTTATTAACAGTCTTGGGGAGTCAGTCACTGGAATTCCTATGGAAATCCTTCCCATTGTTTCTTCCATCTCTCAGTATAGGCCTTATCCTACCAGCATTTGTTTGTAAAGACACGCTGTTATTCCTTTCACCAGGCAAAGCTGGGTTGGAAATCACAAAAATCCTCCGTCCCAGGAACCTCTGGGTCTGGTTTTGTGCCTTGTTCTCTCCCCAAGCTTTCCCCCAGCGCAGTGTCGGCGCTGACAGCTGCAGCTTTCCACATTAGCTGGGAAAATCTGCAGGAATAACTCCTCGTGCATCTCCTTCCCCGAGCCTGGCATGACTCTCCTGTCATGTTTTCCCCCAGTCAGCCCTTGATGTTTGCAAGTCTCTGCTTTCAGGCAGATCAGCTCCAGGAGCACAGCACACGAGAGCTACAACTTTCTCTCTCTCTCTCTCTCTCTGCTCAGCCTGAGTGTTTAATTTGCTCCCAACTCTGCTTGAGCAATTTTTTGAGAGCACGGTTTATATTTGCCTATGCAAATCAGCTGAGCAAATATGCTAAGGAGCTCCAAAGATAGATCAGGACGTTTCAGCCCACAGGAAAATCATCCCAGGCCGTTTTGGGCTCTCTTAACCCTTCTGCTTTCCCTGGTTTTGGGGTTTTTTTGGCAGGGGGATGCTGTCCCACCTCCTGTGAGCCCGTGTTCTGCACCAGGGGCACGCACATCGTTGTGGATTCAGCTATCACTTGTCTTTCACGTCCTTTTATTGGAGAACAAGCAGTTCCAGGAGCAGCAGGAGTCACAGCCAGCTTTCCTTCAGCCCTGTGATTTATGTTGGACTCTCTGGTGCCTCATAAAATTCTGCGCTTCTGAGGCTCTGGGCATGGTTGGAGAGTTCATAAAAATCCTCTTCCCCCTGGGTGCTCTCCGAGCTGGGCCCAGTTGTTGCCTTTTCCTTAGGGGCAGGGAAAGAATTTGACCTTTTCTCCCTGAATTCCTGCCAGCGGTTAGAAAATGGCAAAAATATGATTTTTTTTCTTTAAACTGGTGGATGGCTGAGATGGGTTCCAACATCTCCTGGAGAACGCCGCTTTCCTAATTTGATTTCCCCTCCCTGCGAGAGGGGAAATGAGCTGATTGTCATTCACCGGGGTTGACAAATAGCTCCTGCAGAATAAGCTGTTCAGCCGGAAACATTCCAGAATAGCACGGCCACGCTCTTCTGGAACAGCAGTGACTTCACTGGAGAATAATTACTCCACTTTGGAAGAATGCTAATTACTTTGGAGTGGGTTTTTATCCTGGAATACAAACCTGCTGTCACAGTGTCCTTCGGGAGGAGTGATGGAATCGTTTCCCCACTCCAGATTCGTGGAGATGAGGGCTGGAAAGGCAGGAATTGCTGTGGTGCTGGACCTGGGGGAGGAAATAGGATTTCTGCAGATCTCTGGGATGTTTTATGGCAGGGCTGATTTAACCTCCGAGCATGTGGAAGACGCCACAGCTCTTCGGCGCTGTTTTTAGCTGAGTTTCCTCAAGAAATGAGCCTTACATAAGCAGTGTCTGGATCCATCACTTCTGCCCCATTAGCTCACTTCAGCCACATTTAGCACAGCACGGGAGGGGTCAGGGCTTGGGTTTTGGACACGTTTGGGTGCTCAGAGTGGCGGGAGAGCTGCAGGACCCCATTATCCCCATAAAACATGGACTTATCCACAGGAATTACCCACAGGAATTACCTGTAGGGTGGGACGGCCAAACAATCTTCCCCTTGAAAGGAAAAGGGGAAGGCAAAGCCCAACCACACCATGTGCCCAGAACTGATTTTTGTGTTCAGAATTTGATTCTCGGCAGTTTAAATTCTTCAGCAGTCTCGCTTTGCTGGGCCAAAATTCCAAACCCTTCCCCCTCAGATCTGTGCTGGATGGAAGGTGAGGTGCAGCGCTTGTTTCTGATGAATTGCCCAAATTCATTGTCCAAATGGAGATTTTGGGTTGAGATTTGTGGTTTTTACACCACTGCATGAGAGGGGCAGCGCCTCTGCTTACACCTGGATTAGAAGGGAAAGAACAGATGAGGAAAGTTCTCCTGACAGATAAGAGCTCATTTTGGGATGGGGATTGCTCCTCACCTCCTTCTCTCAGTTAACTGAGGAGCCTGGCTGGAAGATGCGCTCAAATTAACACCTTTTCCTGCTTTTTGGACATTTTAGTGAGTTAGCTCCAAACAGAATATGGATCCATCTGTTGTGGCCCCGCAGAATAATATAAAGGGCTGAGAAAACACTGGAAAATGGGAAAATCAGCCCTGCTGGGGCATGGGGGACCACGGACCAGAGTGGTTTGGGGGAAAAGGATCGATTTTCGTGTCCCATCATCTTTCTCTGAGAAATCGCAGCTCAGACAGGGCTCAGGGCAGGATTGTTGTCACCATCAGGGCTTTGTCCTCTGCTCTGAGCTGTGCCCTGGCACAGTCAGGTTTGGGACAGAGGGACAAGGGCACAGCCAGCCCAGGGCAGGACACCCTCCCTGTCCCATCCAGCCCTGCCTGGTGCTGGGAGAGCTGCAGGAAATGCTCCTGGAGGTGTCAGAGTGACCTCCAGAGCCCTCTGCTCGTCCCCACGGGCGCTGGTGACAGCCAAGCTGGAAGGGCTGGCCCCTTCCATGGGCTCCGGGATGTGTTCCCAGATCCAGGCACAGCAGGGAGGGGTTTTTTTTGTTGTTGTTGTTGTTTTGTATTTTTTTTTTTCTTTTTTTTTTTTTGCATGTGTCAACATTAGAAAGCAAAAGCCAGACAGGGAAACATTGAAGAATCTCTCGCCCAGCCCAGCTCTTGTGCTTTTATTTGTCAACACTTATTTTTGTTTCCTGACACAAAGTGGAAACATTTGGTCAGTGCTTTGGCTCGTGCTCCCGCTGTTTTCCCTGCCTCCTGCAGTGTCACTTGGAAGGACGTTCCAGGCTCTTTTTTGTCATTTCTGGCAGGCATGAAGCTGTAAAATGTTTGTGGGAGAGGTAACAGCATTTTACTCCCTGGGGATGGTTTTTTTCCTGGCTCCAGGGCTGACTTTTGGTAGAGGGAATGTTCTCAAAATCATCAGAATTGCCAAACTTGTGATCGTTTACCTTAGGAAATTATGGCACACAGAGTTGGGCAGAAGTAAAAATAATTTGGCTGAGCTGATGCTCAATGGTCCAAATCTTAGTTGGAGTCTTAATAATTTTAATGCAATTACCCTCACAATTATGATCAGATAAATCAACGCTCAGGAGAAATTTGAGTGGGTTTGGTTTGTTGAGTTAAATGGTCAGAAATTGGGCTCCTCTGCAGAAGGTTTGGATGATATTCCCTTCACCAAAAGCTGCTGGAAGCGAGTGAAAAACTCCTGGAAATGGAACATTTCTCCCCCACTCCGAGCAGGGGCTCCAACAAACATTTTCCTGCTGTGTCAGTGGCAGTGCCTGGCAGGAATGGCTGGAGGAGCCACCAGAGCTTCAGCTGCGACACAAAGCACCCGAGAGCTCTGCAGACCTTCAGATATTTCTACTTGCAGAGCCCCAGATCTGTGCTCTAATCATTTTTGTTAATGGATTCCAGTTTTTTAATGAGTTTCTATGTACTGGTGTACAGACCAAAAATTCAGCCAAAATGTTGTTTATTTCTTAATGTATATGGGTGCTCCTCCAAAAAGCCCTGTTACTCTATAAATATATAAAATAATTTGAATATAGCCCAAAAGAATCTCACTGGCATGGAGACTTTGAGCAGAACAGATTAACAGGTTAAAAAAAAAAACCATAAAACCACATTGTCCTGGGCAATCACACCTGCATTTCCTGCAGTAAATCCAGCCTGGAACCAAGGCGGGAAATGGAGATTGGAGGTGAAGCCTCTCTCAAGTCCATGGCCAATGACCACAACATTCCGAAGCAGAATCCATGTTTATCTGTCCACATAAAATCCACAGAATCCCTATTTGTTTACCCACACGTGCTGAAGGGATTGGTTCCTCCCCAACAAAAGGTGA
>VZRL01003983.1:572903-583811 GCA_013397895.1 Origma solitaria | reverse complement strand
GGGAATTATAATATATTCACAGTTTAGATGACAGTGAATATAAAGACAGACTGAGCTTAAGTGGAAGTTGCAAAATATCCTTGGGAAGTTTTATTCCCTCCAGATTGCTGCCAGATCTCCTGGAAAGTGTGTATTTGTAGCAGAAGAAAAGCAAAATCTTACGGATCTGGGAAGCAAAAACATCTCTGGTGCTGTTTAGTTCACGGAGTTGGCAGAAAAACTCAATATTTGTCACTTTTTGGAGAAGTTTTGTGGCTGTGCTGATCAGGGTGGGTGAACTCAGCTCCAAACCCTTTTACCTTGGGAGTATCTGTTCCTCCAGGGCAGGATGCTCCGTTTGCCTTTATTTTTGTGAAAAATTTTGCTTTTTTAGGGTTATTTTGTTGTGGTGGGACCTGCTCTGAGGTGGAACCTGCAGACAGCAAAAACACCTCAGAGACTTGGAGAAGAATGGATAAAAAAATGCTTTCATCCAAAGCTTTTCCTTCCCTATCCCTTCACTTCTTGCTCCAAATCCCTCCTTTATCACTTAGGAGGGAAAATAATCAGGAAATATTATCCCTCTCCAAAAATCTCAATATCCTTTCCCCATAGCGCTGCTCATTTCGATGTGAAAAGGAGAAAATCCACATTTTGCAGCCCAGTTTGCTGTTATTTGTTTGGACCTCGCTCCTCTTTGGGGTTCTTTGCTATTCCTCGAGAGAGAACTTTGCAATTTTTCCTGCGAAACAGAAGATTCAAGGGCAGGTTTTGTGGTTATCAGATTGCAGCAGGAATCCTCCGCTCCAAAGTGCCTTTAGATAAATAGTTTTTCCTTTGGCTCTGCTAATTGAACAGTCTGGAGACTTCAAGGGTCATGAAGGTGGAAAAAAAGTGATAGAAGTAATGCAATTGATAATGTTTAGGTTTCAAACTCTCTCCAGAGAGTTAGAGGGGCACCAGGTCTTTTAAATGAACTCAAATTAAAAATTATGGACAAATGGCATGCAGGGGATAACGAGGGGCAGATTTTTTTAATGTTTTCTAGGACTGAAGCTTTGTTTTGCAGCACTTTTAGAGTCAGGAGTTAAAGCAGGCTGGTGTTTTAATGGGAATATTCTCGACAGGGATTTCTCTCCCAGCCCTGGTGTTTTTCCCTGTTTCAGTCACTCCTCAGTGAGTTCCTTCCTAGAAAGGTTGTGCTTCACACACCCCCAGGTGACAGCAGACACTATCCCACAGTTTCCTTCCGAAAAGGAGGATTTTTTTTCCCCTGGAGATTCCAACAGGATGCTCATCACCTTCCATGAGCCTTCAGCTACGGATGTTGCGTGGAATTGGAGCAAATATCAGAATTCTGTGTCCCAGAACCATCCCCTGGGATGGAATTACCTCCAGCTTCTCCTTTGGCCATGGAGGGGCTCAGGAAATCATAGTGTAGGTGAAGTGAGGAGCGGGAAAGATTTTCTGGCTCATTTATTTTGGTTTTTTGTGGGTTCAGAGCTGTTCCCTCGGAGTGCATTTTTTTGCTCCCCTTGTCTCTGGGCAGGCAGTAAACAAATCTCGGCTTTTTAAAGGTGTGAGCTGCAGCTGCCTCTCCACTGGGGAGAAAATAAATAAAAAGATAAATAAATAAAAAGATAAATTTGCAGCTTTGCCCTTTCCTCTGAGTGCTCTCGACGCGGCGCTCGAGGAATTGTGGGCACCTCCTGCTGCAGGGGAGTGAGGAGCCTCGTGGGAAGGAGGGAAAGGGATGCCCTGATCCCTTCTCCACCTCTGGGATGAAGGATCTGCCTCTCCTGAGGCCCCAAACCTGAAATAATGCAAATAGATCCCAGCAAACACTGCCTGGGAGGGTGGGGAGTGATTCCAGACAGAGTTAGGCATTGCTGTGTGGAGGAAGGGGAAATGCAAGGGTTCTGTTTCTCTGTCGGGTCAGTGTTCTCCTCCTCAGCGATTCCATAATAAATTCTGAGAGTGTTGGGGAAGATGAAACAGGAAAGGCTTATCAATATGATGACCTGGCAAAAGATGCTGAGAATATGGAAACTAGAAGCGAGATTGAAATGAAGACAAGCTTTGAGATCCCAAACCCCAGGTACTGAACAACTGGAAAACAATGGTGTGGCCACTGAAGGGAATCCCCTTTGGATTAAACAATCCCCTCTGCTTGCAGACAGCTCCAAGGGGCAGAGCAGACCCTGCCAGCTTGGCAGAGGGTCCAAAAAGCAGTTTTTAGGGTTTAAAATATAACGCTGTATGGTAATGCAATGACTCTCCTAGGCTGTGTGTAAATGTTGTAGGATTTGTAGCTTGTTCTAGATTGGTTAGTGAAAATTAGAATATTCAGCACAGAAGATGATTTATTGTATTGTAAACGGCAACCACAGGATTTTATTATTATTTGATCATCCTTCTCTCTCTCTCTCCCCTCTGTGCCCTGCTCTGAGCTGTGTCTGGCAGCTCCCAGCAGCTCCCCTACACCCACACCTTTCACAATAAACCTCATGCTCTGAGACCAAACTCCAGAGATCTCTCGTCTCCGTCCCACCTGTCTGAAACAACCAACCAAACACCACAGACAGCAATCCTACATGGGAGAGAAGGGATCTCTGGAGCTGTTACACAGCAATAAAACTCTTGGGCTGTCCTGGTCTGAAATCCCTGTCTGATGCTCTGAGTAAACTGTGCATATCCAAATCTGATTTTTCTCTTTCCCTGGCTCCCCTCCCAACTGTTCTCCTCCTCCCGAGTGCCTCAGTGCTCCCTTCCTCAGCACTCCAAGGGTCAGATGGCCACGGGAACTGCTGAGGTTCCTCAGGGCAGGGCCGGGCAGGGCTGGAATTTCCCCATCAGCCTGGCCAGAGTCACCTCCAGGGCTCGGGGTTCAGCATCCCGAGGGTCTGCTTTGGAGCAGAATGGGATTGTGTGTCTAACCAGGGGATTCGGGCTGGTTTTCCACCCGAGGGTGCTGCTGGGATGATGGATTTGGCTTCTTTCGGTGCCCAGTGTGACTTTTGCTGTCCCTGCCCATCTCCCAGAGCTGCTGCTGGGCTCCCTGCCTGCCCAGGGAGAGGATTTGGGATGTTCCTCGTGGGATGTTCCTGCTGGATATTCCTGCTGGATGTTCCTGCTGAGATTTTCCTGTTGGGATTTTCCTGTTGGGATTTTCCTGCTGGGATTTTCCTGCTGGATATTCCTGCTGGGATTTTCCTGCTGGGATTTTCCTGTTGGGATTTTCCTGTTGGGATATTCCTGTTGGATTTTCCTGCTGGATATTCCTGCTGGGACTTTTCCTGCTGGGACTTTTCCTGCTGGATATTCCTGCTGGATTATTCCTGCTGGGATTTTCCTGCTGGGATATTCCTGCTGGATTTTCCTGCAGGATTTTCCTGGAAAAAATATCACCTCTCTGAGCAATGGGCTGTTTTCAGCCCAGCTGCTGCAGGTGATTTTGGTCACTGAGATCCTTTTCCCGAGGATTTCTTGGGGTTCCTCCAGCCCTGGGTCCGTGCCCTCCCTCTTCTCTGCAGCCCCCAGGCAGATGCTGAGCGATGAAGGAGCCTGCTCAGCCTAGCCAGGAGCTAAAAGCATCATCCATAATTCCACCAGAGGCCTTTCCAGGCTGAGCTTTGTTTGCAGCACGCTCCGAAATTAATTTTTATTTGCAGGGCTCGCAGGGGAAGAGCAATAAAAAGCAAACAGAGAGAAGTGCAGACAGAAGGTGCGTTGGAAATGTTTGTAAAAGGCACTGCAAGGTCTCAAGATTGGTCAGGGAGCAAAGTTTGCCAGGTGGAGAGTCAGTCCCACACAGGGATGGCTCTGAGGAGCAAGGTTTTGGAGGGAAGCAATCAGTTATGATGAACAGCAAATTATTTCACAAGCATTTTGTGCTATTAAGGACACGTACAGCAGAAGAGGAGATAACCATCCCTATTAATAATGATTAATCCACTCCTGTCAGCAGCTGGATCCTCAGCTCCCTGCTTAAAGCAGACATGGAAGGTGTAATTTAACACTCAGAATTCAGCGCCGTTAATATTTATCACCATTATTTTGTTGTTCTTTGTTGTGACAAACATTATCAATGAGTGTTTGTAGCTCCTCACTCAGCTGTGGTGGTGCAGGCTGAGGCACATGTGGTGCTCTGCCAGGTGTTTGACATGATTTATCTGGGATAATAATTAATATTATTTCTTCTGTGGAATAATTATCATATTCCTTACCTGGGATTTGAGGTGCCTTTAAAAACTGTGCCATTCCCAGGGGGACTCTGTGGCTGAGCCTATCACTTATTACTTGAGAATAACAAAAAAAATTGAATAACCATCTCCTGCTTTTTGTAATTTGTTTATCCACATGTTAAATGCTGTTGAATGCGAATTTATTAAGGTATATTTTGCCTTTTTTTTTTTTTTCTCTTTTTTTTTCTCTTTTTGTGCAACTGGTGGGTGATTCCTTTCTCCTTTAGCTTTAAAACCTTGGGTTTTGGTGGTCAGGTCTGGTTTTAAGCTTTGATTTTGGCGCCACAGCTCTTCCTACAAATTTTTGCCCTCTCTGAAGTGCACCAGGCAAAGCTTTGCTGGGCTGGCTCTGCGATAGGGGAAAAATAAAAGTTTTTTTTTAATGGGTTTGAGGAGAGGGAAAGCTCCTGACTCCTTCAGGGAGGGTGGAATGGCACAGTTGGATTTTTAGAGTAATTAATCTGCTTGTTCTGGGTGAGGCTTCCTTGCCCCAGTGCAGTAATTAACAATTATTAACAGAGAAAATCAACACAAACCAGGCAAACCCTTTGGAATCCGATGCCATTCCAGGCCAACTGCTAAAACTGGCCACAGACACCCTCCCCCTTGGGTCTAAAAATGCCTCTGCCCACCCTCAGCTCCATCTGAGACGTGACTCAGAAGTGGCAGAGATGTGAGGATTCGTTGGCAGCGGCACAGCCAGGAAGAGATCCAAAGGAAACAGCTCCAGCTCTGAGCCCTGGATCCCTGAAAAAACGAGGATTCATCCATTTGGGAGAGGCTGCTGCTGCAATCAGGGCGCTTGGAATGCTCTTGGTTATGTCCTAGCACATTATCAGCTCTGAATTTTGAGCAGTGCACTTGAGTTTGACTCCGACTCCTTTCCTCCCGTCCCTGGTAATGCTTCACGTGGAATGTATTGATTCCATTTGCTGGAGCGCTCGTTCCCTTAAATATTTTTTCCATAATGTGGGGTTGAACACGTTCCTAATGGCTCCTGCAAGCCCTGGGTTTCAGTGGCACCGATAAAGTAATTTGGTTTAAATTGAATTGGACTCGGTGAAACAGAGAGTGGAAATTGAGAAAGGGAACGGAGGAGTGAGGGATTCCATTGGAGGGGAAGGGAAGCAAAGGGAGAGGGTTTTGTTTTGCTTTATTTTTTTTTTTTTCCCTGAAGGAGAGAAAATGTGGGGAGAAAAAAGGGCCGAGTGACAAAAATCTGGAAGCAGGGAAATATTTGTGGAGGTTTGGCTGTTGGGAATGCTGAGTGCTGGGATGGGAGTGTACAGATGTACACAAACCCCTGTGTGTCCCACAGGGGAGTTTTCCTTCTGAATTTCACCCTAAAGGGGTGGAATTTCCCAGTTTCCAGTGGATTTTCAGCCATTGAAAGGAGGGGGAAGGGGACAGTCCCCATGTCCTGAGCAGAGAAGTCAGAGCAGCCTTTCCATCCAGATGCTCCTTGCGAGGTCTCCAGGTGTTCAGGCACTATTCTTGACCTAAAGATGGAATTTTTAATGTTCGACATAATTTCTCCAGGTCTGTGGGAGCACTGAAGTGATTCCAAGCCAGAGGGAACTGAGGCTTTATTCCCATTCCTTATCCAAAGGCTCCCTCTCCATTCTTCCCCACACTTGGACACCCCAAGAGTGCTTTAGACCACTCTGTACATCTTATTTCCCTCCATTCTCTGTTCATTTCAGGGTTTTTTTGTTATTTTTAATAGAAATCTTCACTTCGATCTGATTTCCCTGTCTAATTGACAGGGAGTCAATTATCCCCCTGAATGTGACTGTCACGCTCGGCACAGGAATTGTCAGGTGCCTCTTTCGGGGAGGGGGGAAAACGAATGTCACCTCTCCATCCTCCCCTTCCCCCATTCCCCTCGGGTTTGTTTCCCCTCTCGGGTTTGTTTGATTGAGGATTTGATTTGAAAACGGAGGTAAAACAAGGAAATGTCAGATAATGAGGGAGCAGGGAGGGGCGAGGTGCGGTGGGGATTATTTTAATGGACTCCCTCTCGGAAGGGCTGTTGCTGCCTGTCGGATTCCCCTTGGACTGGGGACATTTCATCCTCCTTTGGGTCTTTTTTTGTAAAAGTATCGGAAAATTCTATCCCTCCTGTCGCTGGTTGCTCGTAGTAATCAGGCAGTGAGCACACGCAAGATAGCGAATAAGGCAAAATTTATTTACAATATTTTCTTTGTATATGCATCAATAGTCTAACAATTATTGGCCGACAGTTTTCCGCCCCTTAAGAGGATCGGCTGGAGCCCTACAGCATCCAGTACCCAAACAAAGATTAGAAAAGCAAAGAATTCAGCTTATCTCTATTCCCCATGAGAAAGAAGAGAAAAACTTTTAGAATAGTGCATCCACACCCTCCCAGTAAAGGAGGTCTTTGAGGGTCACCTTCCCAGAGCACCAGGAGCCCCTAAAACAGCCAGGAGCTGTTTGAGTCTGGGCCATCCCCGATGTGCTGCTCGTTTTGGGATGAATACCAGCTGGAAAACTCCCTTTTCCCAGGGTTTTTTCCCCTTTTTCTGCACTAGTGTGCCTCGAACCCAAGGGATTGGATTCCTGACGGGGTAGGGGTCCTGGGGAAGCAGCATCGTTATCCCCACGGGAATCCGGAGAGGAGGGAGCCGCAGAAACCCCGGGAATGGCCATTGTCCTCTCGTTTGGCTTCCTGGAGGGCGCCGAGCGCGGCTAATGGCATCTTGATATTTCGAAAGCAGCCAGGAGCTGCAGCCTCGCGGCTTCTCGCGGGTGCCTGACATTTCGGAGAGCTGGTATGGGATAAATGCTCCGGCGAGGAGCTGATGAGGGGCGAGGACCTCCAGCTAGGAGGAGAGCATCGCCTGAGCTAACGGAGCTGATCGTGGCTGGGGTTCGTCTGAGAGAGCTGCTGGGATTGGAAAAGGGGATCGGGATTGGGAATGGGAAATGGGGATTGGGAAAAGGGAATCGGGAAAAGGGAAATGGGGATCAGGAAAAGGGGATCGGGAAAAGGGGATCAGGAAAAGAGGATCGGGAAAAGGGAATGGGGATTGGGAAAAGGGAAATGGGGAAAAGGGGATCGGGAAAAGGGGATTGGGAAAAGGAAAAGGGGATCAGGAAAAGGGAAATGGGGGTTGGGAAAAGGGGATTGGGAAAAGGGAAATGGGAATCGGAAAAAGGGAAATGGGATTGGGAAAAGGGGATCAGGAAAAGGGAAATGGGGGTTGGGAAAAGGGGATCAGGAAAATGGAAATGAATGGGGGTCAGGAAAAGGGAATGGGGGAAAAGGGAATAGGGATTGGGAAAAGGGAATGGGGATCGGGAAAAGGGAATGGAGCTTGGGGAAAGGGAGTCGGGCTTGGGAAAAGGGGATGGGGCTCGGGAAAAAGGAATCGGGAAAAGGGGATTAGGAAAAGGGAAATGGGAATCGGGAAAAGGGAAAAAGGGAGTCGGGCTTAGGAAAAGGGAATCAGGAATTGGGAAAAGGAAATCAGGCTCGGAAATGGGAATTGAGCTCGGGAAAAGGGGATTAGGAAAAGGGAAAAGGGAATCAGGAAAAGGGAATCGGGCTCTGGAAAAGGGAATCAGGCTTGGGAAAAGTGATTCCACCTCTGTGCAGTGGGAATTTTGCCGGTTGCTTCCACTGAACAGTTCGGTGCTCATTTGTGGACTCAGAGCTCCTGCTTTGCTCTGTTGGCTTTCAATTGTTGTTCTGGGGAAGGAGAAAAGGAGAGAAGGAGCAAAATTTCCATCTGGCATGTGGAGCTGGGTGGGTAACTCACCCCGAGAAAAACCCAGGAACGTAAGGGGTTGCAGCAGTGGAAAATATCTTATGGTCAACGAAATCAGGTGCTCTTAAAAGCCGAAGTAAAGAGATTTTTGGTTGCTTCCACTGAACCTTCACAAACTCAGAGCAGCATCTCACTGAGGGATCTCTGTTTCTGGGTGGTGTTGGAGGGCTTTTTTAGGAGTTGAGCCTTTAAAAAGGACAAAGCGGTGGCTCAAAGCCGCAGGAATGAGCACTGAAATCTGTGCAGGGCCTCGGCTTCAGCGCTCCCGACGTTTCCATATGCCTGGCAATTAAACAGCGAGGCAGAGCAAGGAGCCAGCGCTGCTCTAATGGCAGGGAGAAGGAGGCAATGGTGGAACTTCCATCTGTCTGCAGAGATCCTTTACGGTGCGGATCCATCAGCAATCCCGAGCCGAGTGCCAGGCTCAATTAGACTCAACAGGATCAAAGGGCAGCCCGGGTAATAAATATCTGTGCAGAACCAAGCTGGACTCTTCCTGCTCACTGCTCGAAGGGCTAATCATCATTAGTGAGATCAGCACGCCGAGAGAGCTGGGCTTGGGGAGGGGGTGGTGTTTTATTATTTAAATTTATTATTTAAAAATCCATGTCTCCTTTCCTCGGGGACTGCTGCTGTTATCCCCTAGATTGCTTTTTGGAGCTTGGGGAAGGACTACCCAGCCCTACATCGATTATTGTGGGGTTTTAATGGCCCAGGTGATGGGGAAGTGTTCAAAATGCACGATTTTAATTGGTAATTGGGAGCTGAAATAAAACCCCGGTCCAGGCACAGAACCTCCTCTCCTCTAATAAGGCACATTGAGTCTGACTCGCAGTGAATTGCTTTGCTCTCATTTTTAGGGCCCTCTGTGTGCTCGTGGAAAACCTTCCAGTGCCAGCAGCAAAACTTTTGTGACACATTTCCTTTAGGAAACGTAACACTAATTGTGTCTGGTGGAAAAAAAAATGCTGAACTAAATCTTCTTCTACCTCAACAGCAAATAAAGAGGGAATCAAAATATTTTCATATCAAGGCTTGCTCTCCATCAAATTTCCTCCTGCCCTTGCAAAATGATATAACAAGAAAAAATAGCTTAAGGAAAGGAGTATTTTCAGGAGATGAGCCTGTGTGGATTCAGTGATCCAACAGCTCGGGCATTGCAGTTTTGCTGCAGTAGTTACCAGGGGAAGAGCCTTGCTGGGATATTCCACTGCCTGCTCCGCTTTGATCCTTCCCTAGGACGGAATTTTTGCAAGAGCTCAGTGGCCATTGAGGCAGATGATCAAATGACCCTAAAGAAACTTAAATATAACCCCAAATAACCCTAAGCCCTTTCTTCATCTCCTTTTTATCTCAAGTATAGGGTGAGGCTTCTCCAGGTCTGCCTGGGGGATGACAGGGCACAACCTGTCTTGTCCCCAAAAAAGTCAATCCTCTTTTTCTGGTGCATTTGTGAAGTGCTGTGTTGAGTGTTTTAGACTGGCCTGGAGAGTTTTGGACCATCTTGGAGAGTTTTAGACCATCCTGGAGGGTTTTGGACCAGCCTGGAGAGTTTTAGACCAGCCTGATGTGATCCCAGCCCTTCTCTCAGCATCCCTTGGCTGCAAAGCCCCAAAATCCAGTATGGAAAAGTGGGAAGTGCCCAACGTCCAGGGGGCCAGTGTGGCTTTTAGGAGCACCTGATTTTGCTGACCGTAAGGTATTTTCCACTGCCTCAACCTTTTAGTTTCCTGGGGTTTTTTTTGGGTGAGTTACCCACCCAGCTCCACGTGTCAGCTGGAAATTTTGCTCTTTCTCTCCTTTCCTCCCTCCCCAGAGCAATTTAATGCCAACAAAGCAAAGCAGGAGCTCTGTGAGTGAGCACCAAACTGTTCTCCCTGGCTCTGCTGAGCTGCAGGATCTCCCCCTGAGCCCATCTGGAGCCTTTTGGCTGAGGCTGAGCTCTGCTCCCTCAGCAAAATCCTGCGGAACACCTCCAGCCTTGACTGAGTGCCCTGGGGAGTGACCCCAACACCAGAGAGTGAACAGATCCCAAACTTCTGCTGAAGGGCTGAATAGATCCCGAACTTCTGCTAAAGGGCTGAACAGATCCCAGACTTCTGCTGAAGGGCTGAATAGATCCCGAACTTCTGCTGAAGGGCTGAACAGATCCCGAACTTCTGCTGAAGGGCTGAACAGATCCCGAACTTCTGCTGAAGGGCTGAACAGATCCCGAACTTCTGCTAAAGAGCTGAACAGATCCCGAACTTCTGCTAAAGGGCTGAACAGATCCCAGACTTCTGCTGAAGGGCTGAACAGATCCCAAACTTCTGCTAAAGGGCTGAACAGATCCCAAACTTCTGCTAAAGGGCAAGCGAATTCTGCCTGAGAGCAAAACTCATTGCCTCAGCACGCTCCTGTCTGACACTCTGTTGTCAAAACCTCCCATTTTTCACCTTTTTTTAACGATTCCTGTATTTATTTTGCACCGTGCCTTTTCCCCCCGCCCTTCTCGATGCAAATAATTACATTGAAGCAATGCTGGGAACGCTCTAAACGTACACATTTTCTAGCACATGGAAATATTTACCTGGTGTTGCCGCTTTCGGTAAATATTGTGCTTCTTGGTGCATTTTTCCCCGCGGTGTTATCACTGTTTTGGAGCTCTGCCTGTCAAGTTGGAGCACATTTGCATAGGGATTTGCTAATTGACAGCTTTTAAGCTGCTAGGGAACAAGGGAAGAACTTTTTTCTCCCTGTGTCAAAAGCAATGCACTTTATTTTCTTACACCTCATTCAAAATATCCTTTTTATTTATAAAATCGGAATTCAGGCGCTCGTTTCCTTGGGTGTAACACCGCTAGTCATCCTGAGATAATTTATTTCTTTTATAATTATTTTATAATTTATAATAA
>VZRL01003983.1:551498-572887 GCA_013397895.1 Origma solitaria | reverse complement strand
ATAATTTATAATAATTTAATTTATAATTAAAATAATTTATTTTTTGCTGGTGTTTTGTGTTTCAAAATTTCACTTTCCCCCATCCTGAATACCTGGCACGTCCCATGTTTACAGAGGTGAATTAGGCAGGGCAAGTTTGGGGTCGGTTTTTCCTCCAGCTCCACACTAGAAAATAAAAATATTACTCCAAACCCTCCCTTGTAGTGAATTTTCCCCCAAAATATCCTTAAACCCCTCCTCATCTGCAACATTTCTCCTCCTTTGCCTGCCAGATGTTTAGGATCATTCAGAAATGGATTGGAGGAAGGCAAAATAAATCAGCAGCACCCAGTGAGTGTTTATCCAACAGCTCTAAATTTTAATTACTTCCCTATTTTGTTGTCCTCGTTGGGGTTTTTCCCTCTTTCTTTAATTGGAGTTACCTTATCTCAGTGTTTTTTGCTAAAAAGGAATCCTGGTTTTCAGGGTGTTCTTGCTTTATGACAGGAGAAAACTTATAAAAATTAATATAATTATGGGAAGAGAGGAAAAACCTAAAAAAAACCCAAAAAACCACCCCCAAAATCCCAGCATCACTCAAATGATGGCCCAGGGCAGAATTTCTAGATAAGATCAAAAAACAAACTCAGCTTGGTCAAATATTTTTCCTCCTCATGGTTATGTAATTTCTCCAAGTCCTTTGCTGAGTGATGAATAATCACAAAAATACTCCAAAGGCACCTGAGGATTTTTTACATTTTTGCATAAGGGGTGAGCTCTGATGGGTCTAGGAAGTGTTTTATCCCTAATCTAGGACAAATAGTTTCCTTTTAGGGTTTTAGTTTCCTTTTTTGGGGTTTGGTTTGGGTTTTTTTATTCATTTTGTTACTCTGGATGATTCTTGTCCCAGCTACGGATGCAGAGAGATAATCAGGATTCTGGATTTCTGCATTTTGGGAGCCTCATCCCTCTTTTTGCAAAGGCTTTGGAAACATCTGATTTCCTTCTCCTGCTCTCCCGAGACACATCCACAGATTTTCCAGGGCTTTGGGAGTGTTTTGAACAAAAGCTGACCTTTGGAGTTATGGATTTGAAGAGACAAGCCCCGAAAGGAGAGTCTGACCACTCGAATAATCCAAGGCACACTTTTCCCCTGTGAGGGAATGGTTCTTTCCCTCCTCCAGAAAAGTAGGAGCTCTCAAGGCACCTCCTTGCAGGCTGTAATTTTGCACCTCTCTTAGCTGCGCTTCGCCTGGGATTTATGGCACAATATAAGTTTATTTTGGATAGCATCTTTCGCACGAACGCTGCCACTTGAAGGCTTTTCGGAGGCAAATAAAAGCGAGGCAGCGCTGAGTGCAAATTAGGGAGAGCAGCGCTTTGGGGATGTGGGGCAGGGAATGGCAAATGAAGGAGGGAGGGAAAAGCTGGAGCACCGAGAAGCAATATGTTTAATAAAATATTTAATTTTGAGGGGTTTAAAATGAGCAGGGAGCTGTGAGGGTGGCTCGGTGGAAGGGGTTGAGGATGCAACACTCCTGTGGCAGGGAGCAGTGAGGGGAGAGAAAGATGGAATAAAAATCTGGCGCAGGCAGAGCTGGAGCAGCACTTCTGCAGTTGTGGCTGTGATGGAGCAGCGCTGGAGCTGAAGCTCCTCCAAGTGTGGTGGCTGTCCCCAGTGACAGCTCTGATCTGCCATTTCCTGCTCCAGCAGGCTGTGGGTGCTGCTGCAGCCCCAGGGCAGCACTGCTGGGACATCTCTTGTGTGCCACGGGGAGTGAGGGAGCTGTGGCTGCAGCAGAGGAGCTGTCACTGCTGTCACACCCTGAGGTGGCTCTCGGTGCAAGGACAAACCGAGCCTGGCTGGGGTCTCCAACACGTCATGGAAAAATGTGTGAGTGAAGCTCCTTGTGCCCTGGAGTACGCCTGGATTTAGGAGCAGGGGCTGGAAAACCTTTGGATTTAGGAGCAGGGGCTCTGCTTTCCAGGGTGGCTGTCCTGGCTGAGGCCAATGCTTTGGTCCCTCCCAAACGCAGGGATGAGAGTGAGTGTGAGAAAGGCCAGGCAGGATTCCCAGAAATGCTCAGTGGCATTGCCCCAGGGATGGAACTGTCCCCAGAAATCTCCAAGGGCATCACCTCAGGGATTGATCTGTCCCCACAGCCCCCCAGTGGCATTACCCCAGGGATGGTTCTATCCCCAGAAATCCCAGTGGCATCATGCCAGGGATTGATCTGTCCACAGGAACCCTTGGTGGCATCGCCTCAGGGATGGATCTGCCCCCAGAAACACTCGGGGACATCGCCCCGGGGATGGATCTGTCCCCAGAAACCCTTGATGGCGTTGCCCCAGGGAAGGATCTGCCCCCAGAAACCTCCGGTGGCATCAACCCAGGGGTAGATCTGCCCCCAGAAATCCCAGTGGCATCACCCCAGGGCTGAATCTATCCCCAGAAACCTCTGGTGGCATCACTCCAGGGATGGATCTGTCCCCAGAAACCCTTGATGGCGTTGCCCCAGGGAAGGATCTGCCCCCAGAAACCTCCGGTGGCATCAACCCAGGGGTAGCTCTGCCCCCAGAAATCCCAGTGGCATCACCCAGGGATGGATCTGCCCCCAAAAACCTCTGGTGGCATCACTCCAGGGATGGATCTGTCCCCAGAAATCCCAGGGACATCACCCAGGGATGGATCTCCTCCCGGGGCTCCCAGGGACATCACCCAGGGATGGATCTCCTCCCGGGGCTGCTCCGTGTGCCTGAGCCAAGTGGCAGTGCACAAATGGAAAATAATGAGGCAGCAGCGGAGAGCCTCTGCAGCGGGCGGGGAGGAATGAAGATGGATGAGTGCAGCTAAGAGACAATTTGAAAAGGGATAAATACAGGCAACAAGTTATTCACCGCGGCAATTTGTAAGGAGCGCTAAAAACCCTCAGACAGGACTGTTTCACATCACCTCGCTTCCGATTCGCGCCTGACAGCTCTCATGTAAATGCTGCTGATGGATGGCTGCAAACAGGCCCTGGATCCATCCTCTGGGATGGATCCGATTAACTCCTGCTGAGCTGCTGGGCTCCCGGAGCAGCCCCAAAAGTGGGGATGGAATGGGAAAATCCTGATGCTGGGGATGGAGGGATGGAGGGAAGAGGCAGAGATGCTGAGAAGGTTCTGTGGGACAGGGGGAGATGCTGGGAGGGGAGGGAGAGGCTGTGATTGGGATTTAATGGTCAGGAACACGGGGAAAGATGGGGAGGGGATGGGGAGTTTTCCCACAAAGTAAAATGAATGAGGAGCTGCCCAGAGAAGCTGTGGCTGCCCCGTCCCTGGAAGTGTCTGAGGGGTTTAGGTGTCCTTGGTGTCCTTGTGTCCAAGGTGTCCTTAGGGTTGGAAAAAAATGGACTTTGAGGTCTCTTTCAACTCAGGCCATTTGATGATTCTGTGATTCTGCACTTGGTACCACTCCTCCTTCCTCGTGGTTGTGACCTGGACTGACCTTCCTGCACCGTCCTGGGACGGACAGAATTCCTGCTGTGCACAAAGATATCATTAGGTTAATAATAATATATATAAAAAAATTATAAAATAATATATTATATTATGATNATAATATTATAATGAATAAATTCAGCATTTATTTTATTGTGCGATGAAGGAGAGGGCATTGCTGCAGCAGCAAGAAATAAACAGGAGCTTTGCAAAAGGAAAGTACAGAGAACCTGAAATTGGAGTTTTATTGGAAGGCTTCGAGCCAGGTTAGGGCAGGCACGAGAGCCATTTCCATCCTTCAGGATTAACAGAGAAAATGTTAATTTTCAGGTGGTGACAGAGGGAATGATCGAGGCAGACTCAACTTTAACCCCACTTCTTTTCCAAACATTCTTGGAGCTGTTTGAAATGCGATCACTTCACATTGCACGTGCAGAATTTTGGGATTTGTGTGGATTTGTGTGGATTTTCCTTCTGCTGTGGTGGCCAGCAGGATGAGGGCGCTGGGGACAGGAAGGTCACTTTGCTCTGCTTCCCCGTGGAATCCTCTGCCTGTGACTCAGCATTCCAGGGATTTGTGCAATTGTGGAATGTTCCAGCATTCGTTCCCTCTCTGCTGCAGCGTCTGATGCTCTGGGGAGGGCAGCCAGGTACCCAGGGCTACACCAAGCCTCTCCAGCAGATGCCTTCCCTCTGCCCTGATGAGAAATTCCAGGTGTCCTCTGGGTTTAGAGGACGTGGAGAGCTGTGGATCTCAGGGCTGGCACTGCTGGGTGGCTTCAAGCTCAGTTCAGGAGCCTTTCCCTTGAAAAAATATCAGCAATTCTTGGAAAAATCAGCAGTGCTGCAGAGTTTTCAGGCTGAAAGCCAGCCAGGACCAAAGAATTTCCTCAGGAATCTGAAAATTTCAGGTCTATCTCGCAGCTTGAAGTGATTTGGACCAGGTCTAATTCCAGCAAGGATGGTGTTCTCAGCTAAACCGATTTATTTGTGTGCGTTCAGGTCCTTAATTCATCCAAACCCTTCAATTAATACTGATTTTAGACCCATTTCCGTCTCCTTCTCAGCCAGCCCACCTTCAAGCCTCCTTTCCAAGGAGTATCAGGGTTTGGATTATAATTCATGTGATAATTTACTGTGTCCCAGATGGATTTCCTGCCTGTGCAAAGCAGAGCTGTGAGGTTTGTGGGTCCGGGGGACTCATTCCTGGGAGATTTCTGCAATGTGGAAACTGCGCTTCTGAAGGTCACTTTATTTCTCCCAAATAACTTCAAATAGGCATTTATGCAGCATTTTGATTCAGCAGTGGAGGATTTTGGAGCTGCCCTGCTGGGATCGCTCATGAATGTTAAATTAAATAATGACTGAGTGAGTGGTGGCCCTCGAGTTGTGGCTCTGGGTCCTCTGCTGCTGATGTTGTCACCCTGGGGAGGAAGGAACTTGTTAGAATCCACTGTCTCTGCTGAGTTTGAGCCTTGGAAATCCATCTGGGAAGGGAAATATCCTCGCTGGCTCTGCCCCTTCCTTCAGTATGGAAATACCAGCATGGACCATCAGGAGAACGGGTGAGAAAATGAGATTAATGTCCCTCTGATAAGCAGGGAGCTAATTTGGGGCATCCTGTTCCATGCTTGGATTGCAGAACACTCAGCTTTTCCTGCCCTTTCGGGGTAAAACCTAAAATTTTATCTATTTTCTCTTCTGACTTGACCTGTTCAACTGTCGCTCTTTGGAAACTCCGTTTTCCTTTGCTCATCCCCACGTTGTTTTAGCTCCACTGTTTGATCCTCTTCACTCCCATTAATTGCACGATCTTACAGATAAAATTTTAGGCCTCATGCAATAAAAATCAGGTTTTATCTTATATATTATCTTACGTATATATATCTTATATATATCTTATATATATTTATCTTTATAAAGCCTCCTCAGTGCAGGTGACAGGAGCTTTCCTTGCCTGGAAATCTCATGCAAAGGTCCTTTCTTATATCTGATGCTCTCTGACTTTCCATTTTTCTCCTTTTGCCCTTCTAACTTCATGTCCTAATCCAGGAGAAAAGGAAGGACTGCTACAGCTCTGCAACCTTTTGAATCCAAAGCCAAAAAACCTTTTGCTCCTTTTCCTGGAGAGGTATTTCCTGATCATTGTGATGGAAAAAAACTTCACTTTCCCTGCTTTTTTGGTTCGGTTTTCACCAGGAATCTTTGCCATCCTGTCAGCAGAGAGAGGAGCAGGCCCAGGGGAGAGAAGTTCTTTATCTGGAAGAGAACACATGGTGGAAATAAGTGATGTCGGAGCGCTGCAGTCGCTGTGCCACAGCCAGCAAATTGACCTTGTGCTTCAATGGTTATTGTGGCCATTCCGAGGGGGATATTGGCTGCAAACGTATCCCTGACATAATTAAAATGTAGGAACTGCCTGGGTTTTTATCCAGGGAACGGCACAGACCAGCAGTGAAGTGGAGCTGTGCAGGGGAGGGAGCTGCAGCTCAGTCCTTACCACTCCTATTAATTTTCATTACGGAGGAAATGAGATTCAGCCCAGGAGACCCTCAGTGATTCCCAGGGAGGAAAGTGTCTTGCTTTTACGGCAGGAAACCGCACTTTAAAGTGCTTTTAGATCCCCTTGCAGGCTGCTTTACACTCCAAGCCCCAGTTTGTCAGCTGGCAGGTACCTGCAGCTCCCCCTGGGCTCCCTTTTGTCTGCCTTGGCTCTCCTCCTCTGTGCTCATCTCCATGCTCCAGGGCACCCGGCAGCTTCTAATTAATCAGGGTCAGGAAGAAAATTTCCCTGGGGAAAGGTTGTTTTCTCTCCACCTGCTGCAGGCCTTTCAGAGCAGAGGGAGTGGGTGATGGTGAGTGAGGCTGGTGCCCGAACCAGCCCAAAAATGTCAGGGGCTGAGCACTTCCCAGTGCCTCAGGGACATTTGTGGCTTTCTTGCTCCTCCTGAGCTGACTGCAGGTGCATCAGAGTCAGCCTAGAAATATTGGCTTTTGGGGGAATATTTCCAGGGAGGATTTGGAGGAGTTTCTGTGGAGGGATGGGGGAGTTTTATCCTGGGGAGGGTGAGTTTTATCCTGTCCCGGCAGCTCTGGACCCTCAGCTGAGCATCTGCACTGCCAAGAGGTGCTGCTCCCTCTGAGAGCAACCCTCTCCATTTTTAGGTGCCATCTGCATTTCCTCTGCTGGGAAATCTCACTGAGATGGGCAACAGTGAGGAAAAAAGGGTAATTCTGGTTGCTGTACCAATGGGATGGCACCAAATTCCCTCCAAGGCTGCCACACAAACACAGATCTCTGGTGTCTCCTTGAAGTTCTTCAGCCCTGTGGTTTTCTCTGTACTGAAATTGTACAATTGTACCAGAAATTGTACCAATTTTTTTGGTACAGAGAATTGTTCCTCCTCAGCACCTGCTGATTTCCCTCAGTCCATCCTCTCTAATCCCATGGGAGAATACAATTTCCTCTCTCGAGTTTCAGGAATGGGGAGCTCAGGTTTTTGAGGAGCTGCTGTCATGCCCCACATCCCCCCAGTGCTGAGGACAGAGTGCTTCAAGGGCTCCTTCAGCTGCCTGGAATTAATCCCAAATTTATCCTTCAAACGCTTCCCAAGAAGCAGCTTGTTTGGAGTCAGGGAGAGGCTTGAAAAGGAATTTTACAGAATTAAAATCCGGTTTCCTCCTCAAAGAGCAACTGCCCCAAGCTCTGCACTACCCCAGTGGCAGATCACACAGAACTCCAGATTTTTGGGGAGAGCTGGAACCCACCCCACCCTCTGCCACTCCCCTGAATTCCCTCCCGTCCCTCTTGGATTCCAGCAGAGTCAGCACCTCCACCCAGCTCATTCTGGTGCTGTTTCCCTCGGGGGTCAAGCGTTGCTTTTTCTGTTTGTTCTCTCCTTCTCCTTGGCACCAAGTTTTGGACGCAGCTCCATCTCTGGTGGGGATTTGTTTTCTCTCGGCTTGGGCAGGTTCCCATTGCGCTGGTGATGCGGCAGGAGGGAAGCTGCAGTGGTTTGGAGCTCAGGGCTGCCCGATCCAGCCTTTGAGGATGGCTGAGTGATTTCCAGGAGGGAATGGGCTGGCTCCGGTGGATAGAGGTTCTGGAGAGCTTTGGGATGGGAGGGACGTGGAGGTGAGGAGGATGGACAGGGGGAGAGCTGCTGTTAGAAAACACAGAGCATTTTTTAAATCCAGCACTTGGCAAGGGCAGTGCCAGCTGAACCCCAAAATGAGGTGTGATGTGCACATCGATGTGTTTTCATGGGGAAAGGACACACAGATGCCAAAATGGCACAAGGAAGGTGCCTCGATGCCAAAATGGCACAAGGAAGGTGCTTCTCCCAGCAGAAGGAAAATGCTTTGCAAAAGAGGTTTTCCCCCACATTTCCAAATGTTTCTGCTCCTGCAGCTGAATCAGCTGAGCAGTGTGAAGGCCTCTTCAGCATCTGCTCTGTTTGATGTCCTGTTAGCTCCTATTTGGGTAAAAAAAAGCCATTTTACAGCTCCTGATCCCCGGAGAGAGGTGGGAGGGCACAGGTGACAGAGGATTCGGCAGGGCAGAGCAGGGCAATGAATGTGGGCAGGGATGGAGAGAGCTTTAACAGCCAGGAGGGGAAAAAAGAGACATTAATCCACTTCAGCTGAGGTGGACAGAGGTTCTGGAGAGCTTTGGGATGGGTGGGATGTGGAGGTGAAGAGGATGAACAAGGGGAGAGCTGCTGTTATAAATCATGGAGCACTTTTTAAATCCAGCACTTGGCAAGGGCAGTGCCAGCTAAACCCCAAAATGAGGTGCATGGGGTGAAGAAAAGCTTCCTGTGCCCTTTTACTGGGGTCCTCTGCCACGTCATAGAACCCTGAAGCGGTTTGAGTTGGAAGTGACCTTAAACCTCATCCAGTTCCATGTGCAGGGACACCTCCCACTATCCCAAGCTGCTCCACCTGGCCTTGGGCGCTCCCAGGGATGGGAAATCCACTCCCAGGGATGGGGAATCCACTCCCAGGGATGGCAAATCCACTCCCAGGGATGAGAAATCCACTCCCAGGGATGGGGAATCCACTCCCAGGGATGGCAAATCCACTCCCAGGGATGGGGAATCCACTCCCAGGGATGGCAAATCCACTCCCAGGGATGGGGAATCCACTCCCAGGGACGGGAAATCCACTCCCACGGATGGCAAATCCTCTCCCAGGGATGGCAAACCTGCTCCCAGGGATGGGGAATCCTCTCCCAGGGATGAGAAATCCTCTCCCAGGGATGGGAAATCCACACCCAGGGATGAGAAATCCACTCCCAAGGATGGGAAATCCACTCCCAGCGATGAGAGATCCACTCCCAGCGATGGGAAATCCCCTCCCAGTCCTTGCCCAGGTGTGATCCAGGCTGTGGAGTGACCCTGGGTCCTGGAAGGAGAAAGCTCTCTGAGGATTTCTTGTGAGAGCTTCCCTGGGCTGGCTTTGACTGACAGCTGCAGCGAGGTGAAATCTCATCTCCCTGATATTAAACTTAACCTTTCTGGGTTCCACTTTAAACAGCTGCGGAATTACACTGCCTGTCCTTTAATCAGAGGAGGGGTTTGAAGAGAAGGGTTTTTATTTTTGTATAATGCTTCGGTCCTCTCGGATTTCCTGAGGAGATGGGAGGGAGAGGGCACAGGTGGGGAAAGGAGAGGTGGAGAGAGAATTCAGTGACAGGAGCAGAGTTGTCGGGGGATGCCTGTGTTAATTGGGCTCAGGAGGGCCCTGGCACGTTCTTTCTGGGAATTTGTGTGCTTTGGGACAGGAATTATCTGTTTTTCTCCTACCTGGGGGTGCTAAGATGGAAGTTTGCTGCTCCAGGCATAGAAAATACTCCAGGGAACTAAAGCAGAACTGATGCATTATAGTATGGAAAAGTTGTGCCTTCTGTCCTTCCTGTTCAGACCCAAAGATTCCCTCCAAAATCCTCTCTTGTTGCCCCATTCCAACTTCAGCTCATCATCAGCTGCACCAAAAAATTGTGTAAACCCTCCTCCAGTTCCACAACCTCAGGAAAAAACCAAACCATGAGCATTGGTCCCCTCTGAGTGTCACTGGAGTGTCCCCACTTCCTGCACTGGAGCCCGTTATCTTTAATTAACACTCCTAAATTCCCTTTTCTCTCCTTCCCAGACTGGTTAATAATTCTTGGATCTCATTAATGTTTTTATTTGTCCTCAGCAAATTCACATTTTCTCTCCGAGTCCGACTTTTTAACAAATAATGAGTCTAATTTATGCTTGTAAGAACAAGCTGACCTTCTCAGCTTTATATCGCAATTTAAAATTTAAAAAAGGGGGGAGAAGGAGTGCTGGAAAGTGACTCCAAAAGTGGCTGTGAGAACTGAAACACTCATTCGCCTCATCAGTTTTTGGATTTTTGCATAAATTGGCTGATTTTGGAGAGGGCCAAAGCGTCCCAGCCCCAGGGTGAGTCAGCAGCATCTGTCACCGTGTCCCCACCTGGCCAAATCCCCAAATTCTGCCTTTGGAGGACGAGGCAGGAGCTGCCAGGGCTCGGCACAGACTGCAGGGATGTGCTATTAGAGGCTTAAAACTCCAAATATCACACCTTTAAATAGCTGCAAGGTGAGGGATTTGGCCACTTCCACCTGTCCTCCGGCAACCCGCAGGGTTTGGAGGGGAGGGATTCTGCTGTGGGGCTGCAAACAAATGGGCGTGGAAAAAAATGGATAGAAATTATTTTTCCTGGGTATTTTCAGTGTGGAATAGTGCAGAGAATGTACTCAGTACCTGTGATATAAGAGTGATTTTGATTTTTCTGTGCTGGGAACACAAATATCATGGAAAAGAATGGGGCTGAAGGAGATAGAAGTGATTTTTCCCGAGGATTTTAAGTGTGGAATAGTGCAGGGAATGCACTCAGTGCCTCTGATATGAAAGTGAATTTGATTTTTTGTATGCTGGGGACACAAAAATTCTGGAAAATAATGGGGCTGAAGGAGATGGATGTGATTGTTCCTGGAGATTTTAATCATGGAATAGTGCAGGGAATGCGCTCAGTGCCTGTGATATAAGAGTGATTTTGATTTTTGTGTGCTGGGAATACAAAAATCATGGAAAAGAATGGGGCTGAAGGAGTTTGGGGGGGACACAAATATTGTGGAAAATAATGGGGCTGAAGGAGACGGATGTGATTTTTTTCCTGGGGATTTTAATCATGGAATAGTGCAGGGAATGCACTCAGTGCCTGTGATATGAGAGTGATTTTGATTTTTGTGTGCTGGCAACAAAAATATCATGGAAAATAATGGGGCTGAAGGAGATGAAAGTGATTTTTCCTGAGGATTTTAAGTGTAGAATAGTGCAGGGAATGCGCTCAGTGTCTGTGATATGATAGTGAATTTGGTTTTTGTGTGCTGGGGACATGCCCTGGATCAGGAGGGACTGGGGGGGTCCCAAACCCACGGGAACACCTGGCTGGGTGCTGCACAAGTGGCACAAGGTGCAAAAAAAAGGAATTGTCGCAGCTCCTGGGGAAAATGCCATTCTGCAGTGGATGCCAGGCACTGCAAAGGGACGCTGGGAGAGGGGAGTTGGATAAAAGTTCATTGGAGCAGATTTTTGGCATCTGGAAAAGCTGATGGATCCTATTGTTTAGGCCAGGGCTGCTGAGGAGAGGTTTTGTCTCCAAAGCATGGCTGAAATGGAGAGAATTCACAGGGAATATTCTGGGGACAGGGCCGTGCATAAAGCAGAGAGCTCAGGGCAGGGGTGTGTCTGTGGGGCTGAATTTAATGATAATTACCAACCCAACATTGCCTCCCAGGGTTTGTTTCCATCCTCCGAAACCCCCCAAGCCTGTGGGCGATCAGGGCAGCAGCCAGGCTGCTCTCCTGGCTGATCAGCTCCCTGCTGGGGTAATGCTGGGCTCTGCTCTGCTCTGTCCCTCCGGTTCATTTTCCCTCAACTCCCACCCAGTGATTGTCCCCAAACAGGCCCAGAGACACTTCAGAGCCACAGTCAGAGCAGTGGGGATTTGCTTTATTCGGCAATAAATAAATTATTTATTTATTGGGTATGGGACTGTGGGGATTCACTCCTCAAACACACACACCCCGGCACTGCCAACACACAATATTATGGGTAACATTCAGCAATATTCATCACATTCCCCGGGATGGGAGTGGTTATACAAATCATTTCTGGGAAATCATTAACATCATTAGCTGTGTGCCACGCATGCGCTGTGTGTCCTGGTGGTCTCTGGGGGTCTGCTCGTGATGAAGATCTGTAGTCTTCATCACAGTGCACATTTCCTCTTTCTCTCTGGAGCATGGGCAGCCCTTGGTGGNGGTCTGCTCGTGATGAAGATCTGGAGTCTTCATCACAGTGCACTTTTCTCCTTTCTCTCTGGAGCATGGGCAGCCCTTGGTGGGTGATTCAGGGTTTCTGTGCTGGCCTCAGACAGATTCTTGACAAGATTAAGGGAATCCTGTTTTTCTCTTTAAAATTCACATACTCTGTCTCTCAATAGCTAACTTCAGTTACCTATTGACTACCTGTTTCTCAGGATAGGAGTGGTTATATAAATAATTTCTCAGAAGTAATTAATATCATTAGCAGTGTGCCACACATGTCCTGGTGGTCTTTGGGGGTCTGCTCGTGATGAAGATCTGGAGTCTTCATCACAGTGCACTTTTCACCTTTCTCTCTGGACCATGGGCAGCCCTTGGTGGGTGATTCAGGCTTTCTGTGCTGGCCTCAGACAGATTCTTGTCCCTCTGATCTTGACAAGATTAAGGGAATTCTGTTTTCCTAGGTTTTAGAATTTACATATTCTGTCTCTCAGTAGTTAACTCGAGTTACCTATTGACCACCTGTTTCTCACCAGCTGCTGGAAGCGGAGCCTGGCAGCACAAATATGCATTTTTCCCTCATTTCCCTGTCCCCATCCCTGTCAAGAGTCATGTCAGGGTGTTTGTGAGGACCTGCGGGGCTCATTTTGGGGCTCTCAGTGGGTTTGGGGCATCCTTTTCTTCCATCCCATAGATTCCCAGCAGGATTTGGGGCTCTGCAAAGTCGGGATGTGCCTGGGGAAGGCTGTGCTGCTTTGGCAGCCTGGGATTGCTGCATTCCCTTGGCACGGAATGAGCTGGGGAATTGAGATTCATGCCCTGGGCTAAGCTGAGCCTTACAAAGCTCAGCCCTGGTGGTGCCAGTGCCCTTCAGCTCTGCTCCTGAAACTCCCAGACCTTGCTGGGAGCACAGTCTGGAGCAGAAAATGTCCTTTTCGTGCAGCACAGCTGAGCCTCAGCAGGATTTTGGGATCTTGGGAGCTCAGCATGGAGCCGTGCCCAGGGGAACGTGGGGCCTAAAGCAGGGCTTCCTAAAACAGAGGCCAGACAAAGTTAGGAGAATAAAAATCAGATTAATTTATTAAAGGCCTTTAGGTGCATTTGGGGCAGACTACACCCAAAATGGACAGCAAATCACGAGTTCTTCACATTTTATGAGTTCTGTCCATTTACATATTGGGCCTCAATTCTCCAATCACACCTTCAGGAGCTGATGTCAACCACCCCAAACTTGCTTCCCCCAATTAGGTTTTCATATTTTGGGGCTCTGAGGCAGCAAACTGTCCTTGGATTTTCCAACTGAGAGTTTTGTCTAAAATGCTGTGAGCAGAGGTTTTTAGCACTTTATATGGAGCCTGGAGCCGCACACCAGAACTACAGATACATGAAAAATAGAAGCTAAAAATCCTTAAGGCCTCACTAATATTTGGCTGTTGCCATCCTGGGGCAGATTCCTGCAGAGGAATCCTGTCAGGGAGAGGCTGCAGAAGGAGCTGCTGCCAACCCCAAAATCCTTTCATGATGTGGCAAAACCTAGGGAGTTCAGAGGCAGCAGGGAGGAAATGAGAGATGAAAGAGCCTGGGCAGATAAGAGGTGTGTGACTGAGCTGACAGCAACCAGGGCCCCGTTTAGGCTGGAATCAATAGCCTGAGGGGACGGAGATGGGATTCATTATGGGATGGCTGGAGCAGACGTTAGCCACCCTACAAGTCAGTGTGTGTAGGGGAATTAAGGACTTTGCCTTCCCAAGGACTGACAACAGAAAGGAGGATTTGCAGCAGATAAAGTCAACTTGCATAACTCTGCGAAGGCTTAGAGAGAGGGCGAGAAAACATTTCTTCTTTTAACAGGCAGCTTTTCCCACTTTTTTTTCTTTTGTTCTGCCCTCTGTAAGACAAGGAACCAAGTTCCCAGTGCTGGGAAATGGCTTGGCTGCTTTTCTTTTTTCCCTGTGAATTTTGGTGCAGTGTCTAACCAGAATTTCAGTTCTTGCTGTCCTTCTGTGCCTGTCTCAGGTGTGATCCGTGCCTGTGGCCCTCTGCTGAGCTCTGCATCATAAAAATACTCTTTCGGCACAGAGAAATGGCTCATCTTAGACTTTTTACCTGGCTCCCAGACCCGACTTGAAGCTCTTGGAATAATATAGTGTAAAGAAGGAAATATGGAGGGGGTGGTCCAGGACATGCAAATTTAGATGGGTTGAGGTCTAGCAAAATCCAGGGGTGAGGAATCTGATTTTTTTCTCCTGAGCAGGAGCAGTTTTGATGTGTTTTAGTGGGGAAAGGACACACAGATACCAAAATGGCACAAGGAAGGTGCCTCTCCCAGCATAAGCAAAATGCTTTGCAAAAGAGGTTTTCCCCCACATTTCCAAATGTTTCTGCTCCTGCAGCTGAATCAGCTGAGCAGTGTGAAGGCCTCTTCAGCATCTGCTCTGTTTGATGTCCTGTTAGCTCCTATTTGGGTAAAAAAAAGCCATTTTACAGCTCCTGATCCCCGGAGAGAGGTGGGAGGGCACAGGTGACAGAGGATTCGGCAGGGCAGGGCAGGGCAATGAATGTGGGCAGGGATGGAGAGAGCTTTAACAGCCAGGAGGGGAAAAAAGAGACATTAATCCACTTCTGCCTCTTCCCTGATCCCTGGAGGTCTCTGTGCCCCTCTCCCAAAGGGGCAGGAGGGGGAATCCTCACCCTTTTTCTCCTCCTCCCCCAATAATCCTCTCCCCAAAGCAGAGTCTGCCCAGGCTGCAGGGCAGGGCAGCTCAGGAGACGATGGATGGTGACTCCCACGGAGGCTTTAGCTGAGGGCTGTGCCAGGATGATGAATATTTCCATATTCCCCAGACTTTCTCCCCAGTCATTCCCAGAAAAATGGTGGAGAAACTTCCCCAGGCCTGGCCATGGCTCCAGGAGAGGAGAGGACAGGGACAAAGATGAAATTCTCTGTGGGGAGGGAAGGGATTCACCAAAGAGTTTATCACCTCCTTCCAGAGGGACGTTTTTCCCGTGATTAAAAGGAGCCATCCAGCCAAAACCATTCCTTCTGCCCCATCCCCTGTCCTAGCACGGACACCCACACCAGCAGGAGCTCAGCTCCAAGGGGCCTTTCCTGCCTTAACTGAGCTGGCAGCAAAACTGAGACAGATTTCCAGGGCTGTCCTGCTCGGGGCTGTCCACGAGGCTCGGCAGGGACACAGCTGGAGCGTGAAGAGGACGAGGAGAGGCTCTGGGATCCCCACACTGATGAGCTCTTGTGCACGGGACACGTTTCCTTTCAGCTCAGCGGCGCTCAGGATTTTTATTTTCCCCCTGTGCCGCTTGATTCACGTGGTTTTTTCCCCACCAGGCACAGGGGTGGTGGAGCAGCCCCAGCCAATCTCCCCATGAAACATTTCCAGCTTCTGAGTGAGCAGTGGAAGAGGGCAGGAATGTGTCTTTGGGCAGAAATGCTCCGCTTTTCCTCTGGAGGAGGAGGAATGAATGGATGAGTGGTCAAGAGAGCCCTGCAGAGGCTTCTGGCCCCTGTGGGACAGACTGTGCTGCTCCTCTCAGGGCAGCAGCAGCTCCCTCTGCTCTCGGGGAGCTCCAGGAAATTCTCCTTTGGCCTTTTCATTTCACAGTGGCTGAGGATGACATTTCCAACGCAGCCTATGGAAATCAGGTGGCTGCGTCCCACTGGGAGCTGGGCCTTGGCTCGGGGGTTCTGAGCTGCTGGGGCTTCCTGGAAATCTCATTTTGGAGCTTTTCTGCACCTCCTCTGTGCCCCCACGGGGGCTTTGGGATGTGCTGAGCTGTGCCATGAGGGTGCAGGGCTCGGAGGGGAAGGAGCTCTGTGCTCTCTGCAGGATGGATAGATGAGGATGGGAAGTGTTTCTCTGCCTCTCCCCACCCACCCGGACAGGGAGGAATGAATTTCCTCCTCCCTGGATTCCTTCTGGAGGTGTGAAACTTTCCAGATGAGCTGCCTCACTGCCCAGTGTAGGATCACCATCTGTGGTGTTTGGGTCAGTTGTTTCAGATGGTCAGGACGGAGACGAGAGATCTCTGGAGTTTGGTCTCAGAGCATGAGGTTTATTGTGAAAGGTGTGGGTGTAGGGGAGCTGCTGGGAGCTGCCAGACACAGCTCAGAGCAGGGCACAGAGGGGAGAGAGAGAGAGAAGGAAGAAGAATCCTGTGGTTGCTGTTTACAATACAATAAATCATCTTCTGTGCTGAATATTCTAATTTTCACTAACCAATCTAGAACAAGCTACAAATCCTACAACATTTACATACTACCTATGAGAGTCATTGCATTACCATACGGCGTTATATTTTAAACCCTAAAAACTGCTTTTGGACCCTCTGCCAAGCTGGCAGGGTCTGCTCTGCCCCTTGGAGCTGTCTGCAAGCAGAGGGGATTGTTTAATCCAAAGGGGATTCCCTTCAGTGGCCACACCATTGTTTTCCAGTTGTTCAGTACCTGGGGTTTGGGATCTCAAAGCTTGTCTTCATTTCAATCTCGCTTCTAGTTTCCATATTCTCAGCATCTTTTGCCAGGTCATCATATTGATAAGCCTTTCCTGTTTCATCCTCCCCAACAGCCCAGCCAGCCCCGGCAGCCTCTGTTTGTTCTGGGAGCCCAACACGAGCTCTGGGAGCAGAGTTTTGTACCCCTGCGCTGCGAATGCCGAGCAGAATTCATAATGAACAGCCCTGGCGCTGCAGAGGAGGGGAAGCAGCTGTTGTTTGTTTGCTTTAATGCCTCCCACGAACAGGAGGCCATAAACAGTTAAATTCCTCCTGACAGCTGGGGCTGCTCCAGCACCTCTGCTCCCCTGCTGGAGTTGCTTTTGCTGTCCAGAGCTTTGATCAGAGGGAGAACACCAACGACACCTTGATGATTACTCACATTTTCAAACACTGTCCAACAGCAAGAGCTGTCACCTTTCATAAAAAACCCCCCCGGGCTCCCCTGGCTTCGTGTCCCCTCTCCTGATTTCTCACTGCTTTGACTCCCTGGGAGATGTGGGTGAGGTGTTGGTTTCTGCATTTTTTTTTTTTTTAGGAGCTGTTCAAGTAATTTCTGATCAGTGAATAAAAATAAGAGCTGCTTGAGAAGTCAGGGGAAAGCTGGGGATCAATGGGATGTGAAGTATCTTTTCCCTCAGGGGGGCTGAGTGCTTCCACACGAGGGTTATCAGTGAATAAATGAGTGGAGGAGGTCAGCTCAGCCTTGCTGGGAGAATGGCTCTTTCCAATTCAGGCCATGATTTAATTAGACCCCTGAAAGTGCAACGAGACAGCGCTGAGTGGATGGATATTGGACAAATAAATATTATGGAGGCAGCTTTCAAGTTGACTGAAATGATTCATAAATTAGTACTAAAGTTGGGCAAATTGCTTCAGCTTCAGGGAGGGAATTTTGTGTGTGGATTCAGGATTAGTGATCCCCAGCAGGCTGGGGTGGGGCTGGATCTCTGCTCCTTGATGCCAAAGCAAATTTAGGGTGCAGCAGAAGAAAATCTTGAATTGTAGAGCACAACCCAGAAGTGAGAACTGCTTGAAGTGAGATGAATTGATATTCAAAATCGCTCCTGTGGTTGCAGGTCACAACTCTGTGTTTTCAGAACAAACTGCTGGGTCAGGGAAATATTTCAGCCTTGTTCTGCGCCTTCTCCATCCAGGCTTTGTGCTCTGCTCCCTGCTAATTAAATGCCTAATTACTACGGGTGGGAGCCCCCTGTGCCTGGAGAAGGTGGTTCAGGCTCCACAGGCACTTCCAAAAAAGAGGATTGGCCTGTGGGGATCGCTGCCTTCAACCCAAACCCTCATTTACGCTCCAATCCTGTCCTGAGCAGGCTCCTCTGGCTTTTCCACTCTGAAATCCTCTGCTTCTCCTTCCATCACTCCTCTCCCTCCCTTCCTCTTCTCCTTTTGGGTGTGGCCACCCAATCCCTCACTCCTGGGAGCAGCTGGAGCTCCTGGAAACCAATTGGAAACCAATTTTTCAGGGCAGTGATGCCTTGGCAGCCTCCAGCCTCCCTCCCTCCCTCACCTGCACCCCCTGCGCTCACCTTGACAGATGGGGATGCTCTGAGCAATGCTTCCATTTTTTACTCCTTCCTCCAATCCACGGCTGCGGTGCCAAACGCTTCGGAGCCTCTGCTGCTCCATAGATCACCCCAAAGTGGTGAAGTCCAGTTAATAACAGCCTGGAAAATGCCATCAATCAGCAGAGGGAAAATATCTCCCAGCAAACTCTTCAGTGCCTGGTGTGGCTGTTTGTGGCAGAGACAGATGGGGCTGCAGTGCTTTGGGGTTTTTTTTTCCTTTCACACTCTTCCTAAGCCCTTTATCGAGGTTTTTCTGATCGAGGCAGCTTGCTTGGGGCTGCACTTTCTTCCCCCTGCCCCAACTCCTTTTTTTACTCTGAGCCAGATGTGTGCAGAGGCTGTTTCTGCCTCCGGAAATGTGGAGTTTTAAATTTCCAGACACTTCTAAACACTCCTGCTCAGGACTTCCACCTCACTGCCGCTCTCAGATCTCTGCTGTCCTGCCATCATTTCTCAGCTGGGTCCCTGCACGTCCTTTCATCTGTCACAGCTGCTCAGTGCCGCCATTGTCACCAGCCACACGAGTGATGTAACACCTGGCAGGTGATTTTGCCTCCGTCCCTGTGCAGCCTTTCTGCCGTGCATCATCTCCTGCTGCTGCTGCTGCTGGAGTGGCAGAGGGGATGGGGAATTTGGGGCCCTGCCCCAGTTTTCTGTGCATTCCTAAATAACATATTTTCCTTAATTGATTAAGAAGTGTTGATTCTTAAATAAAAATTCTTTTCTTAAATGTCTTTTATTATTATTATTTTATTTCTTTTCATTTCTTAAATAAAAATTTCTTTTCCCCTCACATTTGTGAGAAATAATGGGCAAAGCTAATAGAATCAAGTAGTATTATAATAGTATTAAGCTATGTTTTTAAAGGAGTGAAGTATTTGTGTTGCAATTGTATTTAAAGTCCTAGGGGTGAATTAATTGCAAGTTGAATGTTGATTTTGATGATTTTTAAATAGCGTGGTGCTGTCCAGGCAGTCAGGGCTTGGGGTGCCACTGTGCCAGGCACTGCTCTGAGCCACCCGAGTGAGGAGGGGCAATGTGAGGGCCACGCACAGGCAGAGCTGGGAAAAGGAACCTTTGCTCAGGGCAAAATAAGGAGAAGGAATGGTGAGGTGGTCAGATGGAATATCTCCAGCCCAGAGTTGAGCTCCTCATGAGTTCCTGGCTGTGCTTGCTCTGCTTTTGGACCCCACAGCCCCAAAGTCCTGCGAAAGTCCTGCTCTGGGTGATCCCAACCCGCCAGAGTCAGACAAGCAGGATTTCTTGGCAGGAACTCAGCTTAGTCCCTCGATAAATGTCACGATGGATTTGGTTTGTTCTGAAGCCTCACTAAAGCTCCCTCACCTCCTTGGCTGCTGTGCTGGAAGATCAATGCTGAGTTATCCCTGTGCTAAGAACCCCTCGGGATAGGTTTGTTTGGGGTTTTTTCCCTCTGGGAAGAGCCCCCTGTGCACAAACCGACCTTCACACCCTCTATTGTAGCTCACACCCCTCCCTGGGCCATGCCAGGTCCCACTGGGGGCTGTTCCTCCCCCAGGGCTGTGTCAGGTGGGAGGGAGGGAGGGAAGCAGGGCACAGACAGCTCGATTTTCCTCCTGAAGGACCTTCAGGGGCCACAGAAATTCAGGACAGCAGAGCTGAGAACCCTCACAAAAATTGCCAAAGTGAAGAAGTGGTCACTAAGCTTCTGGGCAGGATCCCAATGCTCTCCTGGCCTTTTCCTCCCCATTTATTTCTTTTCTAACCCATCTGCTTGCCGTGGGATGGGTTAATAGCTTATTAATGCTCTGCCTCATCGCAGGGTGTTTGGGATGGCTGTGAGCGCACTCTGAATTATTAGGAGCAGGTTCTAATGGCTGCGTCGTGTATTGTTCACTCACCTCAAACAGCCCCGAGGAAAAGACCTCCAATCTCCTTAAGTGCTGCTGCTGAAAGTCAGCGGTGCCCTGGTGATCCAAACTGGGGCTGGAGATCTCTGTGTGCAGGATAAACAACCACACACTTAATTAAGAACTGCCTGTGCCTCGTGGCGAGAAAACTTTGTGCTGGCTGTGTCAGTGTGCAGGGAGATCAAAAAATCCATATCAAACAGCAAACAAATCCCTCTGGGTTTATTTAAGTGTCTCCATGCTAAATGCCACGGCTCAGGCTCCGCCAGGAGGAATTTTACCTTCCTCTTCCATGTCCCAAAGGTGCATTCCTGGCTGGACAAATGCACATGAGCAGGATCAGCTCAGGAGGCTCTGTCATATCTGAGTTGATTTTCTTTGCTTTTAGATAGGAAAATAAAGAGAAAATAGTGCAGAGGGAGGACTGTGATGGAATTGCTGTTCCCTGCTTTTGAGCCTTGTTCGGCATTCACTCACATTGGCCAAGCGCTCATTTCAATTGGAGCAGATATCAGAAACTGAGGGGTTAAACCCAAACCGACTTCCCTCGATCCCCACCCAAACTCTCCCCACAGCTGAGCTGCAATATTCCAGCTTTGTTCTTCCCCGGGAGCTGACCACTCCGCCTGGTGCTGAAACCCCCTGGACCCAAATCCCAGTCCCTTTTATCGCTTTCTCCTCCTCGCTGTCCCTGCCCTTTCGCTGTCCCTGTGCTGTGCTGAGGATTGAGCTCGTCCCTCACATTTGGGAACAGCTCTGCCGAATCCACCTGGCTCGGGAGGATTCCAGCCTAAAGCAAAGCAGCTCCCCTTTTTTGGGGGTGACAGCACTGCAGACCCACTCTGAGTCCCATCTCAGCAAGATGTTCTCCTCTGATAGCTTAAAATTGATCAACAGCCCAGAAAGAAATAGGAAATGTGTAAAACTCATTTCTCCCTTTTCTTTCACCTCCTTGCTTGGCTTCTCTCCTGCAGTCCTAAGGTCCAGGATCAGGAAAACCTCCATTAAATCCACACTACACCTTTTTTTTTTCCCAGGAAAAGCGCCGTGGGCTGACTCCTGAGCTCAGCTTTTAGCAAACAGACCACATTTGATTGCTCTTTTGTCTTTCCAAAGGCAGCAGAGGGAAGTGGCTGAGCAAGTAATGCACTTGTCTGTGTCGTTATTAAGTAACCATAAATAAAGCAGATAATAAAAGCAGTCTTTTTTACTCTCTCCTTTCAAACAGTGACAGGAGCTTCCTGGAAAATTACCTTTTTACCTTTTTCCTTTCTCTTAGAGTACAAGTTAAAAGGGTTTTGGTATTTCTCGACATCTTACAAACAACCACTTTCCCTTCATTTTGCCCGCGCTGAAGTGGAGGTAATGAAGGCATTTTATCACTGTTCTCAGGAGAAGAGCAGGAGTCGGGGATCTGAGGGAAGAGGGGAAGGCATTCCTGCCATCCCCACGGTCTGGGTGCTGGAGGGAAGTCAGGCACGGGAATTCTCATCTTCCATCCCATAGAGAAGAAATTCCAGTCTTCCATCCCATAGAGAAGTAATTCCGATCTTCCATCCCATAGAGAAGTAATTCCAATCTTCTGTCCCACAGAAAAGCAGCTCT
>VZRL01003983.1:539364-551433 GCA_013397895.1 Origma solitaria | reverse complement strand
AAAAAAAAGAGGATGTGGGGGGGGGGGGAACTGCCTTTGGGATTTCCCTGCAATACTGAGAAAGGAAAATATGTAAATAATCCCTTCAAGATCCCAAAAGTGTGGTCCTGATATCCCATGAGGAAAAGGCAGGCTCAGAGAGGGGAGGTGGCCTTGGCTGTGACACCACAATAATTCCTTAATCCCTTTGTTCTCCAAAACAGGAATTCTGCTCCACGGATAGTATTTAAAAATGGGATTTTATGTCCCAACATCACTTCTCAGTAGTGATTTTGCAATAAAAATCACTCAGAAGGTGGTGTTGAGGGTGTTTTATTAACACTGCTTTGGGATATGAAAACCAGGTTGGATTTTGGGGCAGGGGAGTGGTCCCCAGTGCACACCAAACTCCCTTTTCCCTGCCTGCAGCTCCCACCTCCCCTGGGAAAGGTTTATCTGTGGGAACAGGAGCTCTCAGGGCTCAGGAGGGCGAAGCAATTCTCCAGCAAAGGTTACTTTCTTTTCCTCCAAATGGAAATGTGTTTATGAGCCGAGAAAAACCATCCCTGGCAGCTCAGTTCAAGGAGGAAAATACAAAAAAAAAAAAAAAAAAGAAGAAGACAGTGAAAAAGGGATTGGGTGAAAAGGGAACATTTGGTGTTAGCGAAGGTCTGGAGGCACCATAATCAAGGAACACAAAGTTCAAGCTCATTGCTTTCCCGAGGGGCTGGGGGTGAGGCTGTCAGGGATTCTCCTGCAATGGAGGAGAATTCTCCTCCTTCCTCCCATCCCACCCCGGGAGCTTCTGGTGCTCCAGGAAAACTTCCTGGCGGGCATTTGCTGCAGCATCAAAGGCTCTAAATCAGTGTCACTTTGCGGGGTGCCAGGTCCCACCCCAGGAGTGGTTTTGTTGCTGTGGTGGAAAAGGAGATTTTTCAATCTTTTAACGTCTGTGATGTGCTGCCCCACAGGGCAATTCCTGCTCCACAGGCACTGATTTCTGATTTAGCTGCCGTGCCCTCCCACCCATCACCCTGCTGGGACGGGGAAAAGCCTCCAAATGTAAAGAAAGTGTTTTTCATGCCAATAACTTCTTTATTTCAGGGTAATTTCAGGGCTGATGCGCAGAGTGCTGCTCTCATGAGGGAAATGGAGACCCCTGAACAGCCCCAGTGTCCCTGAAATCCCTGGAGAAGTGATTTAATATTTGGTGGTGGATGAAATTCCTGCGTGGTGGAGCAGGGACTGTTTGTAGTGCTTTGCTGAATTCCTGCAGCCCAGCCCAGATGTGCAGTGCCAGTGTCAGTGCACAGCTGGAGCCCCACGGCATCGCCTCACATCCTGTGGGCTGTGCAAAGTGCTTAAAACCCTCAAACCAGTGACAGCAAGTGTAATCTACGATTATTAAATTTTTTATTATTATTATTATTTCTGTCAATAATTAGCCAGCCAAGCTGGGGAGGAAAGTCTGCTCCTCTCTTGGTGGAGAGACTTTCCACCGGGAGAGGAGGAAAAACCAAAACCCTGGGTTGAGGGTTTTGCAAAGTGGTTAAAACCCTCAAACCAGTGACAGGAAGTGTCACCCACGATTTATTTTTCATTTTTTATTATTATTTCTGCCAAGAATTAGCCAGCCAAGCTGGGGAGGAAAGCCTGCTCCTCTCCCGGTGGTGTTCTCCCCCCAAACCCCACCCTGATTTTGGCTGACCTGAGCTCAAAGGTGCTGGGATCCCTTTTTTCCCCATCCCCACAGCAGCAGGAGGCACTTCCAGCGGTGAGTGACACGCAGGGAGGACAGAATGACAGCTCACAAATGCATCAGCAGGAGGCTGGGCTGATCTTTGCAGGCAAAGGGGCTGTTTTCCATCCAGGAGCAAAATTGTTTCTGTGTCCAAGTGGATCACAAGCGACAGGCACAGGCAGATGGGGCAGGACCCCCTGCCCTGCCAGCAGGGAGTTATCAGCACTTATTTAGCTCCGTGCATCCTTCCAAACGTCAGCCTCTGAAGGGAGAGGTGGTGGCAAAAAGGAAATCGAGCTGCTGAAAAATGTGCAGGGATCTGCCTCCTGCCTGTGCTCCCTTCTGCGGGGTGGTCGGGAGTGGATATGTGTTTTGTTGGAATATTTCTGTGTCGTTTCTGTGTTAATGGAATGATTTAGCCTCCAAATCACTAGCAGGGGAAGGGTTTTGGGTGCTGCCCCCAAAGCTGCTGTGGTTTAGCAGTTTCACTCCTGTTTAGGGTGAGCAGGAGCTCAGGGGAAGGGAGGGATTGTCAAAGGATGGGGGACCGGAGATCAGATCTCAGTCTGACGCCAGTCCGGGCCCCGTGGGGCAGAGTGAGCTCACTGACACAAAACTGAGAGTTTTCCAGGGGTGCTGAGGGGTGGGTTTGTCCCCAGGACTGGGATGTGACCCTTGGGAACAACAAGGAAAGGAGAATGGATGGAGAAGGGCTGTGAGGAGCAGTGCTGATTTTGATTTTCATGGACCGAGGAGCATTCCATGGCTGAGCTGGTAGCTAACCCCAGCCCTCCTGGTGCTTTTCCATCTCATTTTCCACCTTTCTCCCCCACTGCTGCAGCCCCCCCAGCCCAGCCCAGCACACTGATGCCTTCAAGAGGCTGGTAAAAATAAGAAGCAGACACAGCAGTAGAGGGAAAAGGGAATTTACCTCGGTTTAATAGGATCCTAGGTGCCCAGACTCATCAAAGGTGGAAAACACGCCATGGAGCGAACGACGAGCCCGGAGACCCCCATACAACACGTACCGGATTTTTATGGACCTCACAAAATCAGCATATCTACTTAAAATCCCCCAATAAGAAACTTAATAAATGAATAATTGCCCCCTATTCTAATGAACACCCCCCTCAATGAGACTACAGCCGAGTTTACAAAAACATGTTCCAAGAGAGAACAGGTTGGAGCCTCTAGTTCTGAGAGAATGTGAATGTTTGGTCTTCCTTGCTTTGTAGGACCCCAAACTAAGCTAAATATCAGACTACAAGGGTTGTAAACATGAAGGACTAAAGTACAAGGAGTGTTTGTGCAGAGTACAGGGAGTGTGTATAGAGGGTAACAGGGAAGGGAAAGGGTATAAAAATATTAAAAAAGGGTATAAAAAGAAAATACAAAAATCACCGGCATCAACATCACCGTGGCCGTGTTTGAAAACAAACTTGACCTCAATTCCTGTGTCAGCCCTGCTGCTGAAGGCGATGGGCAGGGCGAGGATCGCTTTTCGAGCCCAGCTTCCTGTGCTGACACCGGAGCTTTGATTTAAATGGAATGCTTAAATAAGTCTGGCTGGATAAACTCTGCGGCTCCTGGGGGGGACAGGGCTGTGGCAGCTCGTCCCCTCCCCGGCTCTGTGGCTTTGATCACAGTGACATTTGTCAGGCCAGCGGCGATCAGGGCATCGCTGTGGCTCCGAGATTTCTTTCCTGGTGAGTCTCCCAACGCTGCCAGGGGCTGCAGCTCCTCCAAGGCATTGCCCCGTGGCCTGCTAGGACAAAATTGATGTGTCAGAGCCGATCAGCTCAGGGGCTCTCATGCTGAATAACTCTGTGGAGTGACCTTGGAAGCCACCGTGGGGAAGGCGAGGGGGGGCAGGGAGCCCTTCCTGCTTGACAAAGCAATTTTTTTGAGACTGGAAAGCTCTTTTTTCCCCTCTAAGGGGCTCCTCGGCGATTTGAATGTACGAGAAATAATGTAGATGTTCGTGATCATCTTGACATTGCCTCCTCCTGCGCTTGTCCTCTGTGTATTCCTCCTTGCAGGGATGAGTTTGTGTGTTTAACTCTTGCCTCCATGGGTAAAATTCCACTCTTTTCCATTCTTTTTGTTGGCAAAGCAGGATTTCTGCTGAGAGGGGTCAGTGGGGAAGGAGCAGGCAGGATCTCCATGCATCTCCTCTTCCAGCTTTTCCTCCCCAAATTATCCCTGCGAGTGCATCCCGAGGGAGCCACTGATGGTTGATTTCCTGTGGGAAGTGTGTGGAATTACCCACGGCTGGGAAATTATAGTCTGTCCTCGTTCTGCAAGGGAGGGAGAATGGAAAAAAAGAGGGGGAGAAGCACTTTTGGTGCTCTCCTAAACGGGCAGAACCTTGGGATCCTAGAGACTTCCTCCCACTAATTATTGGTGGCATTCATTTCTGCCTCCTGCATCTCACTTATCCTTCCCCAAGCCAAGCTGAGGAGCTGGAAAGGTGCAGAGGGAAGTGAGGCAGCAACCCAAATATTATTTAATATTACCTGTGAGTGATATTACCTGTGCTGCCTGGAGCGTGGGGGAGGAAAACAGAGGTTCTGTTTTAGCTCTTCCTGCCCTGCTGTTGTTGGCTGAGGTTTTGGTGCTGTGATTGTCCCTGCATGGGTGACAATGGGGTATTTAACGGGGCACAGAGTTCTGCCTCATCAGCATCATTAACAGGGAGGTAATTAGCGCAATGGGAAGCTGGGGAAGGTAACTCTCTCTATTTGTGGTGCAGCCTCACCCCAAAGGACGCAGGGTTTGCTCCCAGCCTGTGGAAGTGGTTCTAACTTACCCCAGAGTGAATTAAGCCTGAATTAATTCTGGTTTATTTGCGACTGAACCAGCTGGAGAGCTCCGAGCGCTCATCTCCTTTCCGGGAGTAAATAACGCAGTGACCACAGATAAAGTAGAGCCTGAAGAAGAGCTTAACTGTGAGCAGGGAGTAAATGTATTTTCCCAGTTTCTCTGCTGAATATTAATGTCCCATCCCCGGAGCTGTGGGGTTTAGCACGAGACCTTTCTGCAGGAGCCCCGTGTGAGTGCTCTGCAGCAGAGCACGAGGGGAAGGACTCGTCAGGAGTTTTATTTACAGATTTGATGGAAATAAACCGAGGCACAGAATGGTTTTTTTTTTTGGGCAACACTCAGGATATGTGCTCCCAGCGGGTGGAACGCTGGAACTGAAAGGGGTGAGCACTGCAGGAAGGACAGGGCAGGGTTTTGCAGCAAGGACAATTTGCTGTCCATCCTCCCCCACCAAATTCTGCCCCCAGGACAGGAGGTGCTGAGTTAGGGGATGTGGGTGTGCTGCGCTATGGGTTCAGGTGGGGTTTTTGGGGCACGATCTGAAGGGATCATTGCAATCCGACATCCCTGAGGTGCTGGGGACCAGGATTTGTCCCCACTCCCCTCTCTGCCGCGGATCCCATGGGTGGTCCCTGTGGGAATTGCGGTGCCTTTGCCTCGTAAAGCCAATCTATGGAAATGCAACACGAAACTCTAGCCCTCAGCACTTCTTAAATCCTCTCCAGCAACACGGGAGTCATTCTTTATGCATCCCACAATCAAATTTCCCTGGGTTTATCTGTCGCTTGCAGACCTCCATCACCCTTACCTGGGAGCAGGGGGAGCTATCCCAGGGACTTGTAACACCAACCATGTCCTATTGTTCCCATTTGTTTGCCGAGCATGAGGGTGGAGAGGCATAAATATTAAAATATCCCTATTATAAAGCCAGGCCTCCATTGATAAATGATGTATAAAATCAATTTACAACCCAGGAATAAAAAGCACCCATGAAGTGGTTGCTAGCTCCAGGTACTAGAGAATTATTCCTCCATAACTTGCTCTGACTGGAACTCATTACACACTCTGTCCATGGAATGATTTTGTTGTTAAAAACTCTGTCACTCAGAGCTTATTTATTCCCTCTCCTGGCAGAGAATCCCAGAGTGGCTGCTGCCTGTGGAGAGAGAGGTGCTGTGCTCTGCTGTTTTCGGGCACTGCCAGTCCCTCACGCCTCAGTGCTCAGCACAGTTCGGGAGACAGGGCAGGGTGAGGGAAAATCAGGAAAATCAGGAATTGCTGACATTCTCCTGAAGCGTTAGCCCCTGTGTGTTTGACTGCAGACAGGTGAAGAGCCCCACTTTTTTGGATTATTCTGAGTTTAACCCCTTGGCCACTCTCATCAAAGGAGAGAGATCCCCTGGCGAGGAAATAAAACCTCTCCAGATGATCCTGATTTTTCTGGGTGCTGCTCTGCCACGGGGGTTGCAATTTTAAGAAGGAGAAACAGCAACACAGCCTTGAGAAATCTGGAATAAAATCAGCTTCCTCCTCCCCCATTCCACAGCTAAGCTGAGCTTAGGTTTGTTCTGCTTCCACAAATTTCCTGGCACGAAAAGAAGCAGAATAGTTTGGTTCTTGATTGAAGGGAAGTTTGTGCCGCCAGCTGTGTGTTATCTCAGTGCCGACGGTTTTGTGTAGGGTTTCGTGTAGGGTTTTGTGTGTCGGATCACCTAAAGGTCCCAAAAGGAAGAATTTGGAAGGCAACATTGATGTGCAGCTGTGCTGGACAGGGTTTGGAGCACCCTGAGACAGGGCAAGGTGTCCCTGCCCATGGCAGGGGTGGGGACGGATGAGCTTTAGGGTCCCTTCCACCCCAAACCATCCTGCAACCCCATGGCCCTAATCGTGCCCAAAATAACGGCACCGAGAGCTCTGTAGGAACCACGGAGTTAATTTAAATTCCCCCCAGAGTGGGTGGGAAGCTGTGCTGGAGGCTGCAGACAGACGTGAGCTCAGCGTGCCCTCGCTCAGCGCTGGATCAGGGCCAGCTCCGGAGGTTTGGGAAGGGCGAGGGATGTGTGCCCCAGCCCCAAACGCGGCCCTACAGCTGAAGGTGAAAACCCTCCATGTCCCTCACCTCAAAATGCCCAGCCAGGCCCTCCTGTGGTTTACAAGGCTCAAATGAAGGTCTGAAAAGGCAGAGCAGTGGTGTGGTGTCTTCTACTTCTTGCTTTGTTGGTTTGTAGAATTTAAAAAAAAAAAAAAAATAAAAAATAGAATGGAATATTGGATATAGAATAAAAATTTTTTAAAAATATGGTAATAAGAATTTAAAAAATTCAAAAACCATCTGGTGAAATGAGGTGGAATGAGTGGGGTGAGTGAACACAGAAGGGCTGAGCTGGCCAAGGGCAAACCAGGGGATAAAAATAAAATGAACGTGAGTCAGAAGAGCGTCTCTGAGGTGGGGCTCACCCCGCAGAGCTGCTGGGTTTGCTGAGCTGGACATATCCTCATTGTCCTCCCAGGCCTTGGTACCGCCCAGCATTTTGGTTCAGGGATGAGGTGAGATGGACAGGGTGAGTGTGAGGTGGAGGAGAGGGCTCAGGAGCAATTGGTGAAAATATGGAGCAGACGCAGCGGTGAAGGGAAAAGGGAATTTTCCTCGGTTTGATAGGATCCTCGGTGGTGATTCCATCAGAGCTGGAAATGTGCTGAGAAGCACAAGAGAGTGGCTCGTACAACGTGTATCAGATTTTTATGGACCTCGCAAAATTATTATATTTTATTACATTTATTGGTATATTTATGTATATGTATTATATTAATTAGTATATAATGTATCTACTTAAAATCTCCCAGTAAGAAACAATACATGAAGTAATTGTAGCTCTGTTTTAATTACCCTCCCCTAAATGAGACTACAGCCCAGTTCACAAAAACATGTTCCAGAGACAAGGCTTTGTCCATGGTTGGAGCCTCTGGTTCTGAGATAATCTGAATGTTTGGTCTTCTTCGCTCTGCAAGAGCCCAAACTGAGCTAAATATTAGACGGCAAGAGTTATAAACTCTTGTACTTTAGCCTCTCTTGTGGGGCTAAAACACAAGAAATGTTTGTGGAGGGCACAAGGAGTGTGTGTAGAGGGTACCAGGGAAGGGAAAGGCTATAAAAACGTATAAAAAGGGCATAAAAAGACAAAAATCACTGGCATCACAGAGCTCTGAGCACAGCTGGGCAAGGAATACTCCCGGGAGGTGGGAGCCATTTTTTGGTGCACCTCCATCCCTTCATTAACGACTTTGGGATGATCCATGTGCTCTGCTGGGCTCGGCTGCGGTGAGGTGAGGATTTGTGATGTTGCAAATAATGTGGAGATTGTTATATATTGCCAGGCAAGCTGCCTGGGGAGGTGGCCACGGGCCAACAAATCACGGCTAAAAGCATCCAGCGCTCCTGGAATTGAGATTCCCGGGCCTGGGAGCTCAGGATTTTGTCAGAGGTGGACCTGCCTGTCCTGTTTTGGCTGCTCTGGAGCTCTGCTCACCAAAGAAATGTTGCCCAGTGCTTGAAGGCTCTCACAGCACAAGGAATTTAATCCCACCCCGGTTGGAAATGGTCGTGCAAACCTAATCCCAGTCTGAGCCGGTGCAAGCAAGGAGAGAATCCAGGGGAAAATTAATGAATTTGACACCTTGCAGGTGTCGGGGACTTCTCCACCCCTCAGCCTGGAGATCCCTGCAAACCCAAACACACAGGAACCTGTTGGAAATTCAGATTGTCTGACAGGCAGAGGCTGGGCTGACTTTGGAATCCTCTCTTCCCAAGCCTGGCATGAACACCTCACTCTCCTGCTTCCTCCCAAAGCCCTGAGACTTCTTAATTCAAAATATTGGCACCTCTGCAGCCTCGGAAGGATGCAGCAGAGTCCAGGAGGGTTTTTTTAGGGACGTTGGTGTGAACTGAGTTAGCAGAAATCAGCCTGGTGGCTCTGCAAAGAATGTTTCAGCAGCCGCCCAGCCAGGGGCAAATTGGTGTCTTTTACTGCTTGTTTTGTTGGTTTATAGAATGAAAAAAAAAATAGAATAGAATAAAAAAAAATAGAATGGAATATTGAATATAGAATAAAAATATTTTTTAAATAAATAATAAGAACTAAAAAAAATTTAAAATCATCTGGTGAAATGAGGTGGAGTGAATGGGGTGAGTGAATGAAATCAGTGCAGGCTCCTCATCTCGGGGATGGGCTCTGGAGGAAGGCAGGGGCTGTTCACACGAGGAAATGCCATTTTTGGGGCACATTTTTGGGACAGCCGAGGCAACAAGGGCAGGGCAGAGGGGCTGGCAGCACAGGGGACAGCAGAGCTGTCCCTGCCAGGCTGTCCCTGCAGTGAGGGGAGCCTGCCCTGTTCCTGTTCCTGTTCCTGCACTCCCTGGGCACAGGCACAGGGTCAATAATGCAGCAGTGACACAAATTAAACCCCAGTCCTCCCCGGGGTGCAGCTCATCCTCAGCTCCTCCGTCACTGCTGTTCTCTTCAGGAGCCACAACCGCACGAATCCCCTCCAAAATCCCATTTTTTTTCCCCCTTTTCTCCTCTGAGGCAAGGCCCGGTGGTGCTCACCTTGTTAAAAAGCCATTACGCTATAAAACAATCTCTCTCTTAATAACTATATTGATTTTAAATGCCACAGACAGAGCCATAAAAGCTCCTGGTGGGTTTTTACAAGCGCAGAGCCCTTTCTCAGCAGGCTGAGGCTTCTCCCCAGCCCCTTCCTACCTGCCAAGGACTGGAACTCGTATTTTACACCAAGCACCCTGTTTGAAAAGGTCAATGGCTGATGTTATTCATGGAAGGGGGGAAAAGGAGGAGGGGAGAGAGATCTTCAAGCTTTCTTTGCTGTGGAAATGTCCCTCGGTTCCTCTGAGGGGCTTTGGCACCTCCAGGGAGGGACCAGGGGAGCGTGGGGTGTTCATGCAGAGCTTGGGAGAAGGGGATTTCAAAGTCAGCCTTGCAGAAAATCTGAATTTCCAGGAGGTTCCCACGTGTTTGGGTGCAGGATTCCATCTGTGGTGTTTGGTTAGTTTTGTTTCAGACGGTCGGGACGGAGACGAGAGATCTCTGGAGTTTGGTCTGAGAGCATGAGGTTTATTGTGAAAGGTGTGGGTGTAGGGGAGCTGCTGGGAGCTGCCAGACACAGCTCAGAGCAGGGAGAGAGGGGAGAGAGAGAGAAGTACAGAATAGAATACAGAATATAGAATAGAATAGAATAGAATAGAATAGAATAGAATAGAATAGAATAGAATAGAATGCCGTGGTTGCCGTTTACAATACAATAAATCATCTTCTGTGCTGAATATTCTAATTTCCACTAACCAATCTAGAACAAGCTACAAATCCTACAACATTTACATACAGCCTATGAGAGTCATTGCATTACCATACAGCGTTATATTTTAAACTCTAAAAACTGCTTTTTGGAGCCTCTGCCAAGCTGGCAGGGTCTGCTCTGCCCCTTGGAGCTGTCTGCAAGCAGAGGGGATTGTTTAATCCAAAGGGGATTCCCTTCAGTGGCCACACCATTGTTTTCCAGTTGTTCAGTACCTGGGGTTTGGGATCTCAGAGCTTGTCTTCATTTCAATCTCGCTCATAGTTTCCATATTCTCAGCATCTTTTGCCAGGTAATCATATTGATAAGCCTTTCCTATTTCATCTTCCCCAACATTTGGGTTCACAGGGATCTCCAGGATGAGCTGTGGAGTGCTCTGGACAATTCCAGAGCTTCTCTGCTGTTATTCAGTGTTTCTGACGCCCCACCCGAAGCAGTGCTGAGCTGCGCTGAGTCCCACAGGCTGTGGAACCCTCCCTGGAGCTCCAGACAAAGCTCAGGAGAAAGGATTTGCCCAGGGTTGTTGGATCCAGAGATGAAGGAAGGATCACTGCCCTAGTGAGGGCTGTTCTGGAAGAGACAATTAAAAAAAAGTGCACTCAAATTGAAATTAATTCTTTGCCAGTTTACCTCATTACCATTTCCAGAAAAGCTGTTTAATTTTTTTCATGCAGAAAATAATATTATTCTATATATTTTTCTAATATATTTTATATATATATATATATATTTAAAACCCCATCCCTGAGTTTCCTCTGAAAGAGGGAATGGATTTTATCTGTTGGGGTTGAGCAAACCCGGCTCTGTTCGGTGCCAAAACACCTTTGTCCATTTTTATTCTTTGCTGTGCCCATCCCAGCAGGGCTCAAGGGGTGTGAGATGTCCCCAGCACCTGCAAGGTGTCAAAAGAGGCTCAAGATATAAAAAAACTGTGTTGGCTGAGGCCAGGAGGGTCCTGCAGCTGCTGCTGTCTGTGCCGAGGGCAGGGAGCAGCAAAATTCTGGGAATTGCAGTCCGGAGAGGAGTTGGGGCTGGGGAAGGGTCAGAGCTGGGACCAGCCCAGATTTTGACAGGAATCTCGTGAGTCTCAGCCACTCAGATTTCTCCAGGCTGGACTCGCAGCAAATGCTGTTCGTTTGGTACTTCAAATTTCCTAACCTTGTTTGGTTTTTACCCCCAAGGTGGTCTTGAGCCAAAACAGTGAGGGATCCAAAAATCAGTTCATTTTTCTGCAGTTTTTTAAAAGGAAAATGGACATTAGTGTGAGGTACTTCTGCATAGCTAGGCAGGAAAAATATTGATAATTCTCATCTAGCTTGCAGCTTTTCCAGAGCGAGAGTTCTGGGTTTGATTTCCTTTTTTTTTTTTGGTGGCTGTTTAGGATGGGCAGTTTTGACTGAAGGCACTGAGGGACACAATCCACCTTCTTTTCTGGGAAAAAAAAAAAGAAATAAACCACATCCTACCTCAGCCTGGATTGCTTCAGCTTCAGCGTTAAGCTCCCATTTTTTGTTCTGCCTTCGCCAGATTAGAGAGACCTTTGCTGTGCCGGGGGTGGGTTAGACAGACCAACAAAGCCTTCGTTCTGTCAATAGGCAAATAAAGCCTGGCTTTGGTGTGAAGTTCAGCTTCCCTGAGGCTGGGGCTGAGTGCTCTGCAGTGGCTTTGCTCTGGATTTCCCTCCCTGCTGGTGTTGATAAACTCAGGGCTGCTTTTGTCGTGGTTTTGGGGTGTTAGGGGTGTCGTTCAGTAGCCAATATTTCCCCTGACAAGAAAAGTTTTCAGTTTTCTCTCCCTTAAAAGCATCCATGAGAGGTGATGCTCAGGCGTTGGGGTTCCTGGGGTTTGGGAGCATCCTGGGCTGCTCACCCCCAAAAAAATGCACTAAATTGGGGGTTTTGAAGCAGCCTGGAGTGTCACACCTCCATTTCCTGACCTGGTCACAGCTCTGAGCTGTTCACTCACTGCCCTTTGCTGGCCTCGCCCACATCCCAAAGGAGCAATCCCACACCTCCTGAGGTTAACCCCAAAGGGCCAATTCTCTGCCTGCTGGAAGAGCAGGGCTGGAGCCACCCCATGGAGGACATCAGGGGCTCCTAAAAACCCCAAATCCTGCCCGTGCTGAGCTCAGGCTGCTCGAGGAGCAGGAGCAGCTT
>VZRL01003983.1:491520-538596 GCA_013397895.1 Origma solitaria | reverse complement strand
CGGCTCTGTTCGGTGCCAAAACACCTTTGTCCATTTTTATTCTTTGCTGTGCCCATCCCAGCAGGGCTCAAGGGGTGTGAGATGTCCCCAGCACCTGCAAGGTGTCAAAAGAGGCTCAAGATATAAAAAAACTGTGTTGGCTGAGGCCAGGAGGGTCCTGCAGCTGCTGCTGTCTGTGCCGAGGGCAGGGAGCAGCAAAATTCTGGGAATTGCAGTCCGGAGAGGAGTTGGGGCTGGGGAAGGGTCAGAGCTGGGACCAGCCCAGATTTTGACAGGAATCTCGTGAGTCTCAGCCACTCAGATTTCTCCAGGCTGGACTCGCAGCAAATGCTGTTCGTTTGGTACTTCAAATTTCCTAACCTTGTTTGGTTTTTACCCCCAAGGTGGTCTTGAGCCAAAACAGTGAGGGATCCAAAAATCAGTTCATTTTTCTGCAGTTTTTTAAAAGGAAAATGGACATTAGTGTGAGGTACTTCTGCATAGCTAGGCAGGAAAAATATTGATAATTCTCATCTAGCTTGCAGCTTTTCCAGAGCGAGAGTTCTGGGTTTGATTTCCTTTTTTTTTTTTTGGTGGCTGTTTAGGATGGGCAGTTTTGACTGAAGGCACTGAGGGACACAATCCACATTCTTTTCTGGGAAAAAAAAAAAGAAATAAACCACATCCTACCTCAGCCTGGATTGCTTCAGCTTCAGCGTTAAGCTCCCATTTTTTGTTCTGCCTTCGCCAGATTAGAGAGACCTTTGCTGTGCCGGGGGTGGGTTAGACAGACCAACAAAGCCTTCGTTCTGTCAATAGGCAAATAAAGCCTGGCTTTGGTGTGAAGTTCAGCTTCCCTGAGGCTGGGGCTGAGTGCTCTGCAGTGGCTTTGCTCTGGATTTCCCTCCCTGCTGGTGTTGATAAACTCAGGGCTGCTTTTGTCGTGGTTTTGGGGTGTTAGGGGTGTCGTTCAGTAGCCAATATTTCCCCTGACAAGAAAAGTTTTCAGTTTTCTCTCCCTTAAAAGCATCCATGAGAGGTGATGCTCAGGCGTTGGGGTTCCTGCGGTTTGGGAGCATCCTGGGCTGCTCACCCCCAAAAAAATGCACTAAATTGGGGGTTTTGAAGCAGCCTGGAGTGTCACACCTCCATTTCCTGACCTGGTCACAGCTCTGAGCTGTTCACTCACTGCCCTTTGCTGGCCTCGCCCACATCCCAAAGGAGCAATCCCACACCTCCTGAGGTTAACCCCAAAGGGCCAATTCGCTGCCTGCTGGAAGAGCAGGGCTGGAGCCACCCCATGGAGGACATCAGGGGCTCCTAAAAACCCCAAATCCTGCCCGTGCTGAGCTCAGGCTGCTCGAGGAGCAGGAGCAGCTTTGGTGGGTGAGGAGGGAGATGAGATGGGAAGGCTCAGACGGCTCCTGCTCAGGAGATTTGCTGTTCCTGTGCCTCCCCGTGGCACAGTGACATTCCGGTGACAATCAGCAGCATCTGAGGCACATCTTTGATGTGTGATGGAACAGCAGAGCCGGGGAAAAAAAACCCAAACCAGGTAGAATGGTGTTCAGTGACAAATATTGAGTGTTTTGCAGACAGCAGTGTGTCCTGAGCTCCAGCCCCAGCTGATTGCTCTGGTGCAGGCAGGAATTAAAGGCCAGGCTCTGAAGACAAGAGGAGTTTTTGTTGATTTGCTCCTTGCCCTTTTTTTAAATGTGAATGCTTTCAGTTTTACCGCCAGCCTGAGAGTCCTGCCTGCCCACGAGCTCTGTGTGCTCATCCCAGCCTTTTTTTCCCTCTCAGGGCATTCCCGTGGACAAAGAACCCAAACCCACCCTCCTGAGCTCAATCAGACACGATATTTTTCAATCTGAGAGTTATTTAGACTTCACCAGGCGCAGAGACCCTGAGGATGAGGTTTAACAGCTCAAGGGCTGAGGGAAGAAGAGGCAAATAATTCTTGTGTTTGATCCAGCGATGGCTTTGTCCCTGTTTGTCAGCCGTGATCGATGTCACCCACGGTCCCCCATTGTTATTCTGTTGTCGCCTGTCACACTCACACCTTCCTTTGAATCCTGCTCTTGTCTCCTTCCCCTCTTTTTTTTCCCTCTCCTGACACCAGGCTGGTGAGTAATTTACCTATGACAATACCAGACTAATTCTGTTGTTATGTCAGAGGGAAATTGAATCTGGGGCTCGAGAGCTGCATCTGGGAGGAATCTTCAAATGGATGTGGAGCGCAGGAAAACTCCGTGTTCGATTGTCTCGCTTGTCACGCTGCCTGCCAGATTAAGTCATTATGAAGGGCAGAGAGGAGGAGAAATGAGGGGAAAAAAAACCCCCACAGGAGCTGGACTGAGAAATGGAAGGGAAAGGAGGAGAGGATGGGAGAATGAAGACCAGAAATGAGAGGAACAAACGAGATGGCAAACAGAGTAAATGGAGATATTGGCAGGGTGTTCAGGTGTTTAACATTCAGTGAGACAAAAGTGTGGCTCAGGCGAAGCTTTAGACCATTCCTAAGTGCCCAGCAGTGCAGGGGACAGTGCTGGAGGTGGGACAGCCCTGCAGAGCCATCTGTGGATCCGTGGGATGCTCCACACCCCTTCCCTGCCAGGCACAGGGGGCTCAGGCACTGCTGTCCTTTGCCATGAGCTCAGACCTGGGCAGAGCTGAGCTGGAGGGAGGCACAAGGTGCCCCAAAAGTGTCACCTGCAGCTCCTCCTGCTCCGTTTGTCACCGTCTGCTCCATGTGTCACCACCGGAGTGACCAAGCCTTCAACTGGGACGGTCCATCCTAGCTGGGGTTTGCTGTGTCAGAGCAACGGGAGCCGAAATTTGATGGGAAAAAGGACAGAGCAGAGGCAGATCTTTTGTCTTTTACCGATTGTAGGATTGCCGTCTGTGGTGTTTGGTTCAGTTTCGTTTCGGACGGTCAGGACAGAGACGAGAGATCTCTGGAGTTTGGTCTTAGAGCATGAGGTTTATTGTGAAAGGTGTGGGTGTAGGGGAGCTGCTGGGAGCTGCCAGACACAGCTCAGAGCAGGGAGAGAGGGGAGAGAGAGAGAGAGAAGAGAAGTACAGAATAGAATACAGAATATAGAATAGAATAGAATAGAATAGAACAGAATAGAATCCCATGGTTGCCGTTTACAATACAATAAATCATCTTCTGTGCTGAATATTCTAATTTCCACTAACCAATCTAGAACAAGCTACAAATCCTACAACATTTACACACAGCCTACGAGAGTCATTGCATTACCATACGGCGTTATATTTTAAACTCTAAAAACTGCTTTTTGGACCCTCTGCCAAGCTGGCAGGGTCTGCTCTGCCCCTTGGAGCTGTCTGCAAGCAGAGGGGATTGTTTAATCCAAAGGGGATTCCCTTCAGTGGCGACACCATTGTTTTCCAGTTGTTCAGTACCTGGGGTTTGGGATCTCCAAGCTTGTCTTCATTTCAATCTCGCTTCTAGTTTCCATATTCTCAGCATCTTTTGCCAGGTCATCATATTGATAAGCCTTTCCTATTTCATCTTCCCTAACAACCAATTACACTCCATTCCAAGACCAAGCAGCAGAAATTCCCGGGCGGTGTTGAATTCCCCTTGGATTGTGCCTCAGGTGGGGCCGCAAACAAACTCTCAGCTCTGCCCTGAGGAACGCCAGCACTGACAGAGCTCTGCTCCCTCCCTGGCACGATTCACACAGACTCTGAGCGAGCTCCACCACTCTGAGTTTGTTTATCGGCACAGCTTTGCCCCCAGCCCTGGCGGAGGGTCCCACTCATCCTCCGAGCACAAGAACAGCTCCACACGCCTCCCACAGCTCCCCTCAGCCCAGCTCCCGCTGCTGCTCCGCTATTAATTGCCTCGCGTAATCTCCGAGATTGTTATTTATTAATAGATCGTTCTGAGCGTGGCAAAGTTCATTATTTAAAGCAGGAGACGGAGCGAGATCCAGAGGAACAGATGGATGCATGGAAGTATCAGAAGAAGGACTAGTTAAAATTCCAGGCGTGTGCTGAGCCTTGACAAAGGATGGAAAACAGAATCAATCATCATTATCTAGGAGAAAAGCCATCAGTCTGTGTTTAAAATAAGCACTCTCTGTATTAAGCCCACGACGGCAGACTTTGCAGGAGTTGTGCTGCGGAGCCCGGGGTTAGGAACAGGGCTGGGGAGCACTGCTGGCTGCTCGGAGCAGCACAGGGAAATAAAAATAGATCTGGAAGTGTGGAAATACATGTTGAGGTGGTTTGCTGTCCACCCAGTCCTCACTGGCTGCAGGCAAAGCTTTTCTTCGTGGCTCTGTTGGTTGAAGTCACCCCAGGAGCGCTGATTAGGTGCTAAGGACTGCTCTGACTTGGGGAAAAACCCTAATATTTATCTTAAAAAAGGAATTTCCTCCTTGGAATGATCTGATTTCCCACCAGACTGCTCGAGGTGGGTTCCCAGTGGAAAGTGCCAACAGCAAAGACGGGAAGGGCCCCACAGAGATCAGGGTAAATTTGGGAGCTGTGAGGGATTTTTGGGTCATCCAGGCCTTAACAGTGCCCAAAATCAGTCACAGAGAGGCCAAGTCACTGTCACCCTGTGCTGGTGGCAAAGATGAGACTCGAATTCAAGAATTTAAGCCCCAGACCATTCTCCAAACCCCAATTCCCAATTCCAGTTTTTCTCTGCTGAGGTGAATTCTGGTCCTTGCCAACACAAAAGCTTTCTTCCCACAACAAATAAAATAAAATAACATCAAACACAATCTCTCTCTTGGCCCCCTGCATGTGGAAGCAAAGGTCAGCTCCATTGTGAACTCTTACTAAAATGACTCTAATTGCATCCAATTTCCCAGCTATGAATTTATCTCCCATTAGCAGGCCTGGAATGCTCCACTCTAATGGCCAAGCTGCTGCTCTGAGCTGCCTCTCGGTAATTGGTTAATAGTGGGGCTGTTTGGTAATAGGTAAACAGGTCTTTTTTTTCCGCCTGAATTTAAAATTTCCATCCAGGCTTTTCCTGGGATCGAGGTTATTTCTGGCTGAGTCCTGGCCTTGCTTTTGTGCTGAGCCCTCCACGTGTTCCTGGGCGATGGCAGAGCCTCCTTCTGCCCTCCCGAGCCCCAGAGGGGATTTTTGGGTTCCTTGCTGCAAACGCAGCCTTTGCTGGGGGTTCTTTAACAGAGGAGCAGAACACACTCAGGTTTTTTCCCTTTCTCAGTCTGTGGGGTTGTCTCAACACCTTTTAGTCAGAGCCACCTTCAGCTTTCTCCTGAACGCTGAGATTTCCTGGCACGGCACCTGGAGGCAGTGCCGTGTCTCCCTCCCCCAGGCAGCCCTTCTCCCTTTTGGGGCCATTTTGAGGATTTTAAACCTCCTTTTCTCCCAGTGAGGCTCTCCCTCACCCTGGGAGGGCACCTGGAGATCACCTGATAGCATCTGATTCCACTTTTTCTCTCTCTCAACCCACACGTCCCCTCCATACCTGGCTTCCATTTTTACACCTGAGACAGCAGAAAGGGAGAAAAGGAATCAAACTTTGTGTTCTCCACACGTGCGGCTCTCACAAGGAAGGGGAGGGGAGAGGCTCGGTGAGGATTTCTGCGGAGATCCTTCCGGAGCTGCTGTAGGAATTCAGGTGATGGATTTGGGGCTGTCAGATCCATCAGTGCTTTCAGAGACATTTTGCAGATCCCAGCAGAAGAAAATGATGGCTGGACAGGTGGGAGATGAATCCTGAAATGGTTCATTGATTCTGTTTTTGTTCGGGGTAAAACTGCCTCTGGTTTTCTGGAGTTTGGTCTGGGGTTGTCCTTGTTTGGGATGGAGAAACACAGAAATAGTTTTGGGGTTTGTAGAGGACTGAGGTCACCCCATCCTGCACTGGTTTTGAGGTGGAACCCCTGGAAGTGCCCAAGTTCAGGTTGGAGCACCCAAAAGGTGTCCCTGTCCGTGGCAGGGATGGGATGGGATGTTCTCCACATCTCCTCCAACCCAAACCACTCTGGGATCCTAAAAAATCCTTCCTCTTTCTATAATTCAGAAGTGAACCTGGCACTGGAGGGGAGCGTGGGACCTGCCACAAACTCCTTAGCAAAGAGAAATCAGATTGTTGTGGTGAAAGTGTGAAAAGCTCCCAAATGATGACCATCAGCCTGTCTTCTGTAGGAACTCTCATCCCACAGAGATGGGAGAATTTCTGAGAGAGAATTCTCTGAGAGAATTTCTGAGATGGGAGAATTTCTGAGAGAATTCTCTGTCCATGGAGAATAGACAATTTCTGAGAGTTCAGAAATTGCTTTGCCATCACAAACCCCTGACTCTTTAGGTCAAAATTTGCACCAAGCCAAGCACACTTTGAGATTTTCCTGCTGCCTGCACCACGAGCCTCCCTCTGCCCACTCAGCCCTCCCCAGTCAGGCCAGCCCAGGCCAGAAATAGTCCTTGCTGGCAGGGATAATGCAGGAGAAAACAGATTAAGGAGGTGTAGACGGGGATTTGCATTTGTTTCACCAGCTGTCTTCTCGTTCCTCCTGTTCCCCCACTCGGACATACCTTGGCAAAGGACTGGAGACAGGGATAGAAACAGAGAGTGCTGAAATCGGAGAGAAATATCCCCAAAAAACTGATGTTGAGAGCGTGGCCAAACTGGAGAGAGAGCTCAGAGCTCTGCTTTGGGGGGAGGAAGATTTTTCTGGAGTTAAATCGTGTGGGATTGGGATGGAGTGTGGGGCGAGCAGAGCTGAATTCCCCCTCTCGGTGTGGGATTGGGAGCACAGCTTCCCCCAGGCTGCTCCTGCCCTTCCCAGGAGCTGGGAGAACAGAATTCCTGGAAATGCTGCAAATCCATCACCGGGCAGTGCCACAGCCCCGGTCCTTGGCTGTCACCGAGCGTTGGGACCTTGGCCTGGGGACAGCACAGTGCTCCTCTTCAGAGCCTCTCGGGGAGCTGGAGCAGGGCTGGGGCTGATGGATGTGGAGTTTAGCACAGCCAGGCCGGGAGATCAATAGAGGAATATCCAACCCATGGATCACGCGAGTTCCTCTTGTCTGGGCAGCGCTAAACCAAAAATGATGAACGGCAGCTCCCTCACCTCGGCACCTTGGGGCTGCCCCAGCGGAGCGGCAGCCACTGACTGAGAGGGATTGTGCTGCTCTCCAGCCTATTTCCTTGGCTTTCCTAATGATTTTGGCATTGAAACATGAGGCTGTGTTTTTAATATCCTCTCCTTCCCCAGGTGATTTTCCCCATCTCACATTCCCGCTGCTCTCGGGGCAATCTGTTGCAGGTTGGGCTCCTCTGCACCCCGCACTGGTTCAGTTCTTAATTTCAGGGAGATTTGCCCTCCCCGAGGTTGTGTTGGGCCACAGGAAGAGCCAGGAGCGCTGAGTTCCTCCCCAGCACCTCTGTTGGTGCTGATCAGAGCCAGGATTTTCCATGGAAGGGAAAGTTTTCCATAGCAGGTTTGGAGAGGGTCTGAGGTGGCACCAGCTTTGCCCTAAACTCAGCAATCCAAATTTCCTCAGGAGTGAATGTTTTTGGCGTGGAATTCACAGTCAGAGAGCTCCATCCTCCCTCATGCCTCTGCAAGGTCACTTCCACCACGGCAGGCAAAGCCTTATTTTTATTGCATGATACATTTATAATAAATATTCTCAGTAGCTCCAGCGACACTGATCTAAGCAGGGAAATTTCCCTGGATCCGAGCTGCTCCAGTGGGAATATTTCCACCCCCTCTGCCACAGCTGCAGATGACGAGTGGCTGCTTCAGCTGCTGACGTAAATGAGCTCTAAGTTCTGTCCAGTCACACTCGTGCCACTGTGACAGGCGGGGAACAATAAAGTCAGAATATCAGCTGGCCTAAAAAAAAAAAAAACCCTGGGAAGTTATCCTTCAAAATGGCCTGGATGAATTGGAGCTGATGGAGAAAAGCCATCAGTTGTGTCAGGGCTGAAGTGGCCGGGAGCAAAAAGCTGAGGGGGTTTAAACAACTGCTTGGCAAATATCAGATTATGAATCACGGAAAGCCAGCCCAGGCTTGTAAAAAAAAAAAAGAAAAAAAAACCTTGAGAACCATCTGGGAATTTCCTGTTTCATGTCTGCAATTACATCACGATGGCCCTGAAAGCAGCAGCAAAATCCTGCCAGGCTGTGCTGGAAGGACAGGACAGGATGGAGCAGTGTCTCAGGGCTGCGTGTGCTCCAAAAAAATCATCCTTGCGGGGTGGGGACAGCGAGAAGGAAAAAACCTAATTCCGAGTCGTGAAAACAGCGCACCCCTGGAGAGAATGCTGAGCACACAGCCCAAAATAAGCTCCAGGGGGGGAGAGAGACAATCATAGAGAGAATTGTGTCTTGATCTGGCTCTGAATGAGAGCTCCTAGAATGAAAAAGGAGAGGCAGGAGATGCTGTGTTATCTATCAACCCAACTGATTGTTGTATCCAGAGCCTGGCTCAGTAATAAATGAGGATGCCACTCATCTGCTTTTCTGGTCTATTTAGAATATTTTTAGAACCCTTTCTGAAAGATATTCTGATTAATCTGTTGAATTTTCCTTTGCTCAGTGAGACTTATAGCAACATCGGATTTAATTACCCCGTGACTGGGAGGGACGTAATGAAGGCAGATACAAATCCTTGTGACAGCTGAGAGTGGCAGGGAGAGCATTTATCCACCGAGGAGCTCAGATGACAAGCGCTGAGCTCGAGCCTGAGGCTCTGGTTAAGAAAAAAATGAGATTTTTATCAGCCAGGAGAGGCAGGGCAGAGGAGTGAGAGCAAATCCTGGATGAAAACACAAAGCCAGGGGCACCCAGGTTGCCGAACCCACGAGCTTAGGGCTCCATGGAATCGTTAAGAGTGGGGAAATTCTGAGTTGATCAAGTCCTGCTGACCTTCCAAAAAAGTGATAAAATGACCTCCGCAGAACCCAATGAGATGTTATGGGTTATGGGCATGGAATCGTTAAGAGTGGGGAAATTCTGAGATGATCAAGTTCTGATGACCTTTCAAAAAGTGATAAAATGACCCCCATGGGGCCCAACGAGATGTTATGGGTTATGGGCATGGAATCATTGGGAAAATTCTGAGATGATCAAGTCCTGATGGCCTCCAAAAAGTGATAAAATGACCCCTATGGATCCCAGAGAGATGTTATGGGGATGGAATCGTTAAGAGTGGGGAAATTCTGAGATGATCAAGTCCTGCTGACCTTCAGAAAAGTGATTAAATGACCTCACGGATCCCAGAGAAATGTTATGGGTTACGGGGACGCTGAGTTTTGGTGCTGCCGTGGATTGGGACAGACGCTGAGCAGATCCAACCTGCCCTGCCCACACCCGTGCCACCTCCAGGGATGTCCCACAGGTCCCTCAGTGGCTCTGAAGAGCCTCCCAGCCAGGAGAAGATAAATATTCCTTCAGGCTGCACCTGCTTGCCTGAATAATTTCCCAGGAAAGGAGGCCACTGCCCAGGAATTCATTCCCCAGCGTTTTTAGCAAACGAGGCTGAGGAGGGAGCACAGATTTCCCTGCTCCTCACTGCTCTAGGAAGGGTCTCCTTCTCTCCCTTTCCCTCTCCTCAGCTCTGCAGCAGGATTTGGGCAGGCTGGGGGATTTTTACAGCTGCTTTTGGCTGGGTTTTGTGCCACGGTCTGAAGAGGAAAAAAAAACCAAACAGCTTTTTCCTGTGGAGGGAAGGAATTGGGAAACCTAGGAAGGGCACGGAGTGGTTGCTCAGCATTTCTCCCTGAACCCCAAAATGCTTTCCATCCAAAGCTTGGTTTTCCATCCAAAGTTTGGTTTTACATCCAAAGTTTGGAGTTCTATCCAAAGCTTGGTTTGACATCCAAAGCTTTGTTTTCCATCCAAATTTTGGTTTTCCATCCAAAGTTTGGACCCTTCTGTGCCACGAGGGAGCTGCATGAAGCTGGCTGGAGATTTCTAGGGAATGTTTGTTGTGTCTGGGACAATACAGACAAGATTTTCCTTCTGTGCAGCCTCCAGATTTGGTCTTTCTAGGGGGTCATTGTGCAATGTCAGAATGTTTTGGGTTAAAAGGGACTTTAAAGACCATCCAGGGACAGCTTCCACTGTCTCAGGTTGCTCCCATGTGGCCTTGGACACTTCCAGGGATCATAGCTGCCCTGGGAAATCTATTCCAGGGCCTCATTGCTCTCATAGCCACGAATTTCTTCCCAATATCCCATCTAAACCTCCCCTCTGTCAATTGAAACCATTCCTCCTTGTCCTGTCACTGACAAAATCCCTCTCCAGCTCATTTGCAGGAAATGTTCTGAGTGCCCCCAAAAAATTCCCTTTTCCAGCCTGAACAGCCCCAACTTTCCCAGCCTGAAGAAACCTTTGACATTTCCCATGTCCCTATTTTTTTCCCCATGGCTCCATTCTATTTAAGAAAAAAACAATGTGTCTCGAGAGCCAGAATTTGGCAATTCTGTGCTAACAAGATGCACTGGAAGTTCATGCCCACGTTTTGAGGTTCTCTCGCCACGAAGTGTGAATAATGCATAGGGAGGAAGGCATTTTCCCCTTCGTGCCTGAATTTCTCTCACATCAATTAGTTCCCATCAGGCTTTCCTGCAGGAGAATGGAGTTGGAAACGCAGTGGCTCAAAATGAGGCAGAGTTGTGGGGAAGAAAGGGCAGGGAGTTAAAAGGAAAACTGCTGGTGCCTTCTCCTGTGTACTTAGTCATGTAATTAATTTCTTGCATCGTTAGAAGGGCATGGATTTTTTTCCCATTTTGGTCAAAGCTGATCTCCAGTAATGAGCTGGAAAGCTGTTGGCTTGTGAATCTTATGGAATGAAGATAGGAGAGAAAAATGCTGATTATTGTCCTCTGAGTGGTGACTGCAGCAGGTCTGTCCTGGGCTGAGTGTTATCCTCGGGATATCCATGGGTGTTCCTTCGTTTCTTTTGCTGAAAGTTCATTGGCAGGCCTCACTTTGGGGTGTCCCATCACAGAAGGAAATGGGAAGAATAATAATAANNNNGTTATAATTTATTAATAGATAAAATTTATAATTAATATAGGTAATTTATAATTAATTTAATATATTAGTATATATGATATCATTATAGATTATATATAATAAAAATATTATATTAATATTAGATAATTTATTTATACTTTATAATTAATTAATATATAATGATAATGATAATGATAATGATAATGATAATGATAATGATAATAATAATAATAATAATGCATCTTGCAGAGGGCCAACCCCATCCTTAATTTGTACCTGGAGAAGTGGACGAACACGAGCCTTTCCATAATTTCTTCTTGACGGTAGGATGCAATTCCTTTTTTATATTATTTAATATTTAATTTTTATATCATTTTACTGCATGGGAGGAACTCATCCCAGTCTTGGATTGGGAGAATTGTCTGTGCCTGTCATTCCCCTGAGGCTGTCTTGAAGCACAAAGAGAGATCCAGAAAGGCATTTCATCACTTTTATCAATATCTATTTTACCAATTTCATCAATTATCTTATTGCACAGAAAAATTCCCTTCTCCCTGCAGCTCCAGGGAAGGAAGACAAGCAAGCAGGGAGGAAGCAGAGCATTTCTCAGAGCTATTTCCAGCTGGGCCTGATCCTGGTCCTGACCTTAAGCCTTAATCTTTTCTGTTCCAAACGAGGTTTGGTGATGTTGATCCCTCCAGGTCCAGCACAGAAATGTTATGGGAGGGAGAGGATCGTGAATATATCAATTTTAATCACCTCCAGCCGTGGAGGGTTTGCTGCAAAGCTTTCTAGGAGCAGAGCTTCCCTTTTCCCGTTTTTTTCCAGGGCTCTTTGGGAAGGAAAACTTCCCAGCAGTCCCAACTCAGCTTATCCAGGGTGACAAATGCTCTTTGGAAGAGGGAATACAAATAAATCAATAAATCTGGCTGGAATCAGGTGCAGAGCTTAAACTGGATACTTTAATCCCTACAAAACAACATTTCTCTGTCCTGAAGCCAAAGCTCCTCAGTGACCTTTTGGAGAACAAGTCTGAGACCATTTGTTGTCCCAATCCAGCAGGAGCAATGTCTCAAAATGAGCATGCATTGCCCATTTTTGCTTCTTTTTTTACCTAAAACCAACTCTAAATTCAAAACAAACTATTGGATGGGCAGGAGCAAAGGATTAAATGCGCTGCCTGCAGAACTGGATGATAATAAAATGCATTTTATCCTCTTGGAGTTATTCCTTGCAGGGAATCTGGACGATTGGGTGTTTTAGTGGTGTTTTTCAGCAGACCCAGATCTCTTTCCAGACTTTCTGAGGCATTGTCAAGACCTTCAGCAGTGCTGAGTGAGCTCTCAGCCTGGGAGGGATGGGATTTTCCATGGGGAAATCCATGGGATCTGCATTCCCCCAGCCTTCCACAGCTTCCCCCGTTTCCCCCTGTAAATCTTCCCCCGAAAATCCTGGGATGAAATAGGGGAAGCACAAATCACCACTCGTGGGGAGGGATGCGGAGCGATGTAATTGATATTCTCATCTCCCGGGCAAAGTGATGGAATGCTTTGTTTTTTAAGAGATTTATAAACTCACAAGGCTGGGCTGTGTTCTGGTGTGAACTGACAGCGCAGTTTGGGTTTTCTCAGCCGTGATTCTGAGTTTTTGGGGTTTATTAATAGGCTCCTGTTGCCTCTCATCGTTTGCACGGAGCAGGAATTTCCCGCTCCCAGTCCCCACGTCTTGAAAGCCATTCCTCACCCGGGGCTGTGTTGATAAAAGTGATTAGCAGGAGGGAAGGCAGGCAGGAAGAAATGTGTTGCTGCTGAAAAGGGCACTACATCAAGCTGAAATTCAGAGAAATGCTGAGTTCACAGAACATATCAGGAGTTATTAACCTTTGCATGAGAACCCTGCTGCACAGGGGGAGGGAATTTGTCCGAGCTGAACTTCAGCGTCTCTCTGATGCTGTTTGGAAGTGCTGCAGCAGCGCTGAGAGCCTGATTTCCGCTCCACAGCCCCATCCAGGGATGTCAAAGCACCTTTGCCTTAATGAATTTATCTGTGCAGCAACCCCTGGCTAAACCCCGGTTAAATCCTCGCCAGGTGAGGTGCTGCAGGTGAATTTGTCTGCACAGCAAAGCCTGCAGGAGATATTTCCACTATCCCTGCCGGATCAGGGTCTGTTTCCCATCGAATATGGGGAATTGGGGGCACTAAAACATTTCCTCTCTGCCTTATCATGAGCATCAGTGGATAATTCTGGATTTCCTGTCAGTGTGGTCAGAGCAGGGGGAAGAGCACCCAGCAGGGAAAGCCTCAGCTCTGGGAAGCTCAGGGCTGGGGTTACTGCTGCCCTCCTGTCACTTTGGAAAGCAGTGCAGACACCAGCTCTGCCCTGGAAATCCCACTGGAAATCCCACTGGAAACCCCACTGGAACCCCACTGGAAACCCCACTGGAACCCCACTGGAACCCCACTGGAAATCCCACTAGAAATCCCACTGGAACCCCACTGGAAATCCCACTGGAAACCCCACTGGAACCCCACTGAGAATCCCACTAGAAATCCCACTGGAAACCCCACTGGAAACCCCACTGGAAATCCCAGTGAAATCCTACTGGAAACCCCACTGGGAATCCCATTGGAAACCCCACTGGAAACCCCACTGGAAACCCCACTGGAAACCCCACTGGAAACCCCACTGGAAAACCAGGACTCAGGCTGCTCTTTGGAGCCAGGGGAAGTTTGCATCCTCCCCAAGTGAAATGGTTTAAACGGTGCGGGTTTTGCTCCTCCGAAAATAATTCCGTTCCCCTTTCTACATCTCCCCCTGAAGCTGCATTATTCAGTTCAATTTAAAAAAAATAAAAAAGAAAGAAAAAAAAAAGAAAGAAGGAAAAAATAAAATTTAAAAAGCCTTTAGGAAGGAACACAGTCCCCAAACGCCCTGCAAAAGGAACGGCAGCTCAGCAGAGCAGTGTGACTGATGCCACCTTGCAGTGCCACCTCTGCCCCAATCCGCTGCTGCCACTCCTCACTGTGTGCACGCACCAAAGGTGACACACTCAGTAAACCACAGCTCAGTCACTCTGCATCCCCATCCAGAGAGCTTAGGCAGAACACACTGCTCTCAGTAAATGGGAGAACATCATCATTCTGATGGGGATCCTCTCTGCTTTGGTGCTGTTTGCTCTCCAGAGCTGCCCCTCTCTGCAATTTGTGCTCTATTGCCACATCTGCTTTGTTGTACACATCAGAACTTTCCATTTTCACTCCCCTTCCACACAGCAAGAGGCATTTTTTTTGGTGGATTGGGACAAATAATTGAAAATTCTTAGTGACAAGCACCCTGGAAATGAGATATTCTGGCATGGCCTTCTCCCAGAGGGATCTGCGATCCCCATCTGGGGTGGATTTGAATATTTCCCATGACAATGCAGAGGCTGTGCGCCGTAATGCAGATTGTCGTGCATTTTCCTGCGTCCCCACAAGAATTAAGGATGTAATGACGGATGCTGAGCTTTGTTCCCTCGCTCCGGGAGAGTTCCTCCGCGTTTGGCAGCAGCAGATCAGAAGATTGCTTTTGGTTACTGAGGTAGAAAGTCCTGTGGGCCAAGATTTCTGTGCAGCCCACTCCTGCCGCTGCTCGGAGCTGCCGCGATTGCCCCGTGAATAATGGAACGTTTTCATGTTTTAATCAGATGCAATTTTCCAAATGGTTTTTATGATTTAGCAAGTCCATTAAAAATGACATTTGTTCTGCTCTGACACTCCTAAGGAGCTCCACAGAGCATAAACACTGGAAATTACTTGTAAGGGGAAGAAGATATTAAAATTCCCCAGCCCTCGTGTGCTTGTCTGAGGAATCCTGGTACCTTGGAGCTGAGCCACTTGATGTGCTCGGAGTTCTGCTGTGATTAGGGGCAGCCCCAGGCTGCTGCAGAGACAAAACTTTGATATTTCTCGTTTCTCAGATGCTCTCCAGGACCGTATTTTAAGGCTGGAGGTGAGGCTGAGCTTTAGGGGATGTGTCAAACAGCACAAGGAGCAACTGCTCCTGCCCATGAGCTTCTGTATTTATCATCTGAGCTCGTTCTGCTTCTCTGCTCAGATTTGCAGTGCTCAGAGCAAATCCCATTTTTCTGCCAAGTCCAGAGTGAAGGTGTTGATGGGTCCAGCTTGTTTTCCACCTCTTCTCCATCCTTTTCTCCATTCCCCAAAGGAATTCCTGCAGTTCAGCTCCCCCTGTCCCTCCAGGGATGATCTGGAGGGTGACCTCCTGCCCCAGCGGATCTGAGCATTACCAGGACACTAAAAATTCCTCTTCCAGGAGCCCTGTCCCTCTGAAATGAGCATTTCAGCTGGAATTCACAGCTGGACAGCCCTCAGGAAGCATTTTTCCAGCCTCGCTTCCATATTCTCTTCGGGCAGTGAAGTTCCTCTTAGTGGGGAACAACTTTTCATCCAATTGTCTGCCGTGGTTTTTGTTTCCCCGGCCACCACTTCTGCTCCAGTTTATTGTGTGTGCATCTTTTAAAATGTTCCTCTTTTTGCATCTAAATTACGGATTATTCCAAGCCATACCTCCCTGGGCATGGAATGCTGCTCAGGAGTTCCAGCTGTCACCGTGGGCTCTGCCAGAAAGAGGACAGAGTGGGTTTTGGGCAGTTAAGCTTCCAATAATTCCTCTGAAGTCCATCCCAAGCTGGATTTGAGCCTGAATGGACTTTCTTTTTTTTTTTTTTTTCCCCTCCTTTTCCTCTCCAGCCACCAACCCCACACTGGGCCCTTGATGCTATTTCAGATAATTTTTACAAGTTGGAGCTTTTTACTTCACTAAAGTGAAAAACCTCAAATGAGGAACCGTCCAAAGTGAGCAGAAGATGCCCCAAGGGAAACCTGGGCAGGGGAAATTGGTCACCACTCAGAAAATTACTGCTCTAGCCCTGATTACCTATTAATTAGCCAGAGCAAGCTGCTCTTTCCAGCCTGCAGAATGTGTTCCCTGCTGGTCCAGTCTGGAATGTCATTCCCTCTCTGTTCAGCTCTGAATCAGGCATTGATTTAACACCCACGGTTGGCCAGGCAGGAACTCTTTTTTTTTGGCAGAAATGCTGTGTTCAGCCCGAAGTTGAAGTCCAGAATTTCATCCCATTTTTATCTCCCTGTTTTCCCTTCTCCCTCGTGCAGGGATTCAGGTGTTTTGTTGCTGCAAGCGTCCAGTCTTTCTGGATGTGGGAATAGCTGAAGTCAGATTTTCCATTCTCCCTGTTAGATTTGTCTCTTAGATTCATTCTGCAGTGCCAGGCTGGGTTTGGGCACTTTCTGTGCTGCCTGACCACACTGTCTGCAGCCTGAGGAGCCCAAATCCCATCTGGCTGTAGATTCTGACCCTTGAAAACAGAATCCCAGGATGGTTTGGGTTGGAAGGGACCTTAAATCCCATCCTGCTCCACCTCCTGCCACGGCAGGGACACCTCCCACTGTCCCACGGTGCTCCAAGCCCTGTCCAACCTGGCCTTGGACACTTCCAGGGATTTTTAGGGACATTTAAGTGCCTTATTTCTGCTGAGAAGCTTACTCCTTTCAAAGGGGTGGTTCAAAGTTTCTGGCTGAAGTATCTCTGTGGGTTCTGGGAGCTGAGCCTGGAAGTCAGGATTAAGGCCAGGATTAAGTCAGGCTAAACCCAACTCTCCCTCTCTCCTTTATTCCTGGAGGTCTCCCTGGTTTAAATGATCAGCATCTCCGAGCCTGCTGGTGGAGTTAGAATTATTTAAAAAGGACATTTCTTTCTCCTTTTCAGAGGAACTTGAAGTAAAACAAGCCCAGGGCAGGCAGCAGCATCCCCACAACAAAGAGTTTCCCCCCTCCTGCTCAGATTTAAATTCAGATTTAAATCATTACCGAAATGAAGCCCCAGAAATGAGGAGATTGAACAGCATAAGCTGTGCGAGCCTTGGGATGTGTGAACATCCCCCAGATTTACCCTGTCAGGAAGGAATTCCCAGGAAAAGGGGATGGAATTCCAGCCAGGGGAATGTCTCCCCTCCTGCTGCTCCGGCTTTCACTCCTAATTGTGGCTAACAAAGTCAACGTGGAAAACACAGCGTTCGTGCAAATTGCTTTTAGAGAAAATATGGACTTATTTGGAGCCACTCTCCAATTTGTGTCTCAGGCTGTGATTGCACAACAAAGGGAGAGGATTTTATGGAGATCAGGGCTGAAAAGGAACTGCTGTTTGCCAACAAAGTAAATGTGTGGTTATCTTCTCATCTCTGATCAGTTTTGATTGGAATTAATCTGCCACTTGAGTGTTCAAATCCCTTGGGCTGCCTGAGTGGTGAGACACTGAGCTTAAAACGTGAGATTTCTGTGCTGTGGAGCTTTGGAGCTGTTGTGGGTCTGCATTCCAGAGGTGCCACGGTGGCTTTTGGTGATCCTGGAGGGATCCTTGGGAATTTTTGGGATTCTGGTGGTGCTCAATGTGACCAGAGCGATCCAGGTTGTGTCAGAAACACAGCCCAGAGCAAAAAGTTATTTATCCTCTGCACTCACCTGAATTTTCTTTTTTTTGCTTTCACTGTGGGAGCTTTCACAGAGGGTTTATGGGGTCAGGAAACCCAAGCTCTTCGATGCCAGGAACATTGGGGTGTGGAGAGGAATTCCCAGGGGATTGGGACAATCTTTGCTCCTGGAACAGCTGGAAAGGACAGAAAGGTGCAGAGGGACCCTGGAGTTTGCAGAGCCGTGAATGAAACATCAGAAAAAGTGTCTGTGAGCTGAGGGTATCTGTTATCAGGAGCTGCCAGTCAGGGAAGCAAGGGGAGAGGGGAGAAGAAATAATTTAAAAGAAGAAACAAAAGAAGAAACAATTGAAAAGAAGACACAATTTAAAAGAAGAAAGGCAGAGCACAAGTGGTTTTATGAAACCCTTATTTTAAGTAATATTTGCTGAATTCCTTGGGTTTTTTCCCTCCTGAGCTTGAAGCAAAAACATTGATTCTTTTCCTTACCTTTGATTCTCAGACCTGGAGCATTTTTAGCCACGGGAGGGAAGAGAGATGCACCCCAAAGGGTTGGAACCCTAAACCCACAGCATTCCTTATTCCCTGCAGCCAAACCTTCCTGCCCTGAGCTGATGCAGCTGTGGAGCTCAGTGCCTGGAAGGGAAGATAAATATTCAGCTCTTATCTTTAATCCAGAGGCTGTGAGCAGAGCTGACATTTGCTGAGTGTTCTCCACACCTTCAGCTCTGCCCTGGATTAATGTAAACTGCAAAAGAGCCTGGACCTGGCACAGAGCTGACCCCAGCACCTTCCTTTTTTCCAGGGCTTATTCCAGGCCCCGAAATGGCTCAGTTTGAATGTCAGCAGTGCAAGAACACCTTTTGATATTAATCACTGCAGGTGCGCGGGAAATAAAGAGAGAGACGGCAGTGGAGTCGAATCAAAAATTAAACGGAGCTCTCGCTCGCGGTTTGGGCTTGTCTGAGGTGGTTGGGTCGGAGCTCCAGTGCTGTCCTGCACGTGATCTCTGTGCGGTTCTTAACCTGGTCCCACTGCTGGGGAATCTGGGGATGGCTCGGTGTGTTCGTGTTGATTTTCTTCAGGCTGTGCCAAGGGACGCCAGAGAATTTCCTGTCGCTGGTGAAAGCTGCGATTTGTTCAGGTCTGGGTGTGTTTGAGATGCCTCGGGATTTTTCCCTGTGAAAAATGAAAAGTTCTGCACAAATTAATTTGTGAGAAGGTCCGTTTTGGCTGATCATGGTGCTCCAGCAGCCTCCTCTGTCCGGGATTTTCCTCCTGGATCCGTCAGGGGATCATTCAGGGCTCAGTTTCGCTCTTAGCACAGCTTATCCCTTCCCCCAAACCTCTGTTTTAACCCCAAATCAAGGATGAGGCTCTCAGGGGATGTGAGGGGAAGGATCAGAGCAGCTCCAGGTGGCACAGGACGGGAGGGAATGTTTTTTCTCTTTTTCTGTTCTTTCTTCAAATGTCTGCAGTGTTTTCAGGACCTCTGGACAGGCACTGAGTGTTGATGGTTTTGTCTTTGTCTTCCAGACCTCTCACCTTCCCCCAGCCTTCACATCCTTATTCTCACTGACTCTTTCCCATGCTTTTTCCTAGGATTTTCCAGTGTTTTTCATAGGAAAATCCTCTGATGGCCTCTGCTACATTTCTGCTTTCTGATTTTTCTTCTGATAAATTCCCGGAAAATGTGATGAAGTAGGAAGTGTTGGGGGGTGGAAGGTGGACCGAGGTGATTTCTATTTCACGCTTTTATTCCAAAATTTGGGAGGAATGGAGGAAATTTTGAAACAAAATGCGGTGATTGCTTTTTCAAAGCTCTGTAAGGCTCCAGTTCCACACAGGAGATGGTGAGGAGGTTGGAACATTTATTTAATCCAATCCAATCCAATCCAATCCCATTCATTCTTGGGTCCTGATTTTCTAGCCCAGCATGAAAAGTCTTTGATGACTCTGGCACAGGTCTGTTATTATCTAATTGCTTTTCCAGAAGGCTTTCACCTGATCATTTGGATATTGTTATCTGAAGCCTGATAATTCTGCTATTCCAAAATCGGACTCTATTTGTTATTAATTGGGATTTGGGAACAGTTTAGGGCTCTCCAGGTCCACCATAAAGGACCTGCAGATAATTTGGCAATGAAGCAGAGTTGTGTCGAGGGGGGAGAACATCAGGGACTCATCAGGGTCACACTAAAATTGCAGCAGAGTCTGAGACAGAGCCCTGCTTCCTGCAGAAATCCTAAAAATTCCAGCTGCTGCCTCGTCCCAGGCATTACAGAGTGCATTATTTTGGGTTTTTGTAGGTTTTGTGGCACGTGTATCTGTGCTGGGCTTCCCACGGCTTTGTGAGGAGAAGATTTTTCCTCAGGTTTCTGTGTAATCCACGGTGACTCTCTGAAAGGCACATCCACACCTTATTAGAAGGGTCATTAAAGGATCTGATAATTAAACAGAAAGATCCTGGACTGATTGCTCAGCAAATCCCTCCCATTTCTCTTTGACCTGCAGTTAATTCACATTTTCTGAAGGCAGCCCTGTCTCTTGTATTTTTTTTTTTCTTTTCCTTTGGACAATGCGTTTTTTTCCACGAGTGCTGCAAGAATAAAACCTGAAAATTCTCTTTAAGATCAAAGGGAAACAGCCACAGTGTGTGCATGGATAGAGCCCCGGGCTGGACCCCAGGGAGAATTTGCTATCAGGAGCTTTTTAATGACAACAGAGAATTTCCTGGAGACTTGTCTGGGGCAATCCTCGGGGGTGGTGTCACTCTGGTCTTTGAAGGTTGATCTGCCCCCTCTCTCGAGGTCTGATTTTTGAGGAATTCAGAGTGATTGGGGGTCTCTGACAGCCCACCCATGAGGTGAAGCCATTCCAAGCTTTTCCTTGGATGCTTCTCCAGCTCCCTGAGCACTGAGGGAGAAATTGTCCTGAAATCGAGGGAGAAGCACAGGGGTGAAGAGGAGTTTGACCCTCCATGAGGGAGGAGAGAGAGAAGGAAGCAGTCTGGGGGCAAGGAATGGGTCTGGGGTCTGTCCAGAGCCCCTGGGACAGCCAGAGCAGGACTGGCCAGGCCAGGTTTGACAGGGAGAGCAATCCATGGCTGGGGCCGATCCAATTCCAGCTCTGAAGGGACACCCGTGATGCTTTAGGCTTTTAGCTCTGTATTTTCCATGTGTCTGAAATCCTCTAATTCTTTAATGTACAACTCTGGGCTCCATACAGGTGCTGAGCTGCTGCTCTCCTGTTTTTAGATTTCTCAGGGGTTTCGATTTTTCTCAAGGATCTCGGGGGTTTTGGGGGTGCAGGGCATTCCCAAGGGGTCTGCACCAGGGTCTGCAGATGGAGGGGAAGCTCAGGGGGTGCCTGGTGGAGCTGGAGGAGAATCACACCTCCACTTTGGGTCCCTCGGTTCCAAAAGGACCCCGAGGTGCTGGAGCACATCCAAAAAATGGAAATGGAGTTGGGGAAAGGTCTAGAAAACATCTTGGGGTGTTTAATCTGCAGAGGAGAAGGCTCAGGGGGGATTTTCTACAGCTCACCTTGCAGTGAGGTGGCCTTGGCTCCAGGGACAGGATGAGAGGAAATGGCTTTAAATCGAGCTCGGGGAGGCTCAGATTAAAGAGATATGAATATTTTTATTTATAATAATAAATAAATGGCCAGGCACTGAGATCAGCTGCCCAGGGAGGCGCTGGAGCTGTGGCTCAGGGGGATTGTGGTGCTGATGGGTTGAGGGTTGGGCTGAGCCATCCCAAAAGCCTCTCCCAAAGTGATGATTCTGTGATGATTCTGTGAGCACACAGCGAAACGCTGCACAGACACCTTGGGCCGTGCCCGGGAGGCAGATTTGGGCAGCGATGGCACAGATCTGCAGTTATAAATGCCTGCCACGAGCGTGAGAAATGGCAGCAGGAGATCTGTTGGTGTCGGCAGCTTCGTGTTGGCTTTACAGCGACAGAGATGGTGCAAACCCTCCCATTGAGCTGAAATATCAAACACAAAGCTGCCAAACCGCTGCCCTTGGAACCCTGACAGGTCCCCAGAGGCCAATTTTAAATTTAATTTGAATTCCCACAGTGTCCTCTGCGCTCAGCCCCCGAACACCAGATTTCCCCTCCACAGACAGAGATTTTCCCTCCACTACACGAGGCTGGAGGGGAGGCCTGGCGCTCCCGAGACTCGAACAAATTACCCTACAGAACATTAACTGGTGTGCCATGAAGTATTATCATAATTAATTACAGCTAAACTGCAGTTGTCAAATCAATGAACAAAGTACATTTCGTGATGCATTATCCTTGCTCTTTTATTGTTTGTCCTCTTGCTTGTTAAGCTGGGGATAATCAGTCATTCGCAGTTGGGCTCGTGGGCTGCGAAAGAGGAGGTGTTTGTGGGTGGATGTAAAATAAAAAATACGGAGCGGTTTCTAAATATGAAACGCTAAAAAATACGAAATTATTAACGAAAAGAGCTCAAATGAGAGCAGCACTGAGGTTAGGGGAACTTTCTTAAGCCTTTGTTTAGGAACAGAGAAAGATGAGTTTTTAAAATGTTTGCAGCGCTTGTAGAATTTTGTCGGAGTTATAAAAAAAATTAAATTTAAATAAGCAAAGCGTGGATGGGGTGTGAGGAAGAACAATAAAATAGGTCCTTTGGGGTATACAGGACACCTTTCTCCAGGTAAAGGAGACAAGGCCTTTGCAGATAAAGTGTAAAATGACTTTGCCAAGGGCTTCTGAGCTCAATCTTGAGCTTCCAAATATCGGCAAAGCTTCCCTGAAGATCTGAGCTTCAGCTGATTTAGTGCTCCCATCTCCCTGGTGATCCCCCAAATTGGCTAAAACAAGGCATTGCTTTATCCCTCAGCTCCTGACAAGGGCTGCATGAACCCTGAGTCCCTTTCCCTGCATGTGACTGAGTTCATCTCGTTAAAAAGCAAAAATTGATTGTCTTAGCCCAAACCCGCCAGGGTAGGAGGAAGCTGTGGGCTGAATTTCCAAGCCAGACATACAAAAATCTGATTTTTGAGTGTGTGACCCACGTGAAGGCACAGAGAGCTGGCAAACAGTGGATGTGACAGCACAAAGAGCTGCCTAAAAGTGGAATTTTGGGTGTTTGTGCCACAGGAAATGCTCGGGGAAAGAGCAGGGCCACTTGGCTGCTCCTCTGTTGAACATCTCTAGGTGTTCTCTGTAATTCTCTGCAAGGCAGATGCTCCTGTCAGTTCTGTTGTTTCCTTGCCAAGATGCATTTTACCTCTGGGAGCCCTCAGGGGCCCATTTACCAGGGCTAATTAATTAAATTAACAGGCTTTTTAGGCTCGCTGGAGGTTGGTGTAACAAGTGTGCTTTGAAGGAAGGCTGGATTTCCACAGCCCTCGATAAACAATATGCAGGTTCAAACTCCCGGCTGTGTCTTTCAGTGGTATTAATCAGGAAAAAAATCAAAATTGTGCCAATTTACCCGGCTCCTTTCATGTTTGCTCTGTCTCTGCGAGGTGTGGAAAAGCTGTTTTTCCATGGATCCCACAGGCCAAACTTTGCAGCCCCTCCCTACCAGCAGCACTGCACATTGATTTTTCACCATCTTTCATGGAATGGAATTAAATCTCATTAAAATCATCCCTTCCCCTGTGAGCAGGATTGGTTCTGTCTCCCCAGTTTGTTCCAATGAAACCATTCCAGCATTTGCACCCATTTCTCCACCTGGGAACACAGTGAAAGATGGGATATCCACGGATATCTCTTGCCACTCGGAAAAGGTAACCAAACTCTTTGAATATCCTCAATTTTGGCCCTGCTGGGTTGTGATTACCCCATGGCTTTCCATGGCATTCCAACTGGACAAAGCTTTCCATGAGGAAATTCCTGCTGATGTCCAACCTGAACCTCCCGAGGGTGTTTCCAAACTGATCCCAAACTATAACAGAGTCAGGGTTTGGAAAAATTATCTTTACGGTTCCTCCCAACCAAATCTGGGACTCGGAGAACTTCAAAATCTGGCTGTGATTTTTGGGAAGGTCTCAGGATTAGGTTTTTTGGAGGGGATTGGATTTTGGGTTTTTGAGATGTTTCTTTTCCCCCCACCCACCAAATAATTGCATTTTGAATCCAGGAGAAAGGCACAGCTCTCCAGATCTCACCCTTCAGTCCTGGTTTCACTTCTTTCCCATAATCACCTTCCTGTTCTAGCATCTTTCCCACGGAGATCCCGAATTTCAGCCCTGCATCCTCTCCTTCCATCATTAATTATGGATTGTGGCATTCCCAAGGGGGCCCTGAGCGCACAGGAAATTTGGGGGAGCTCTGAGAAAAACCTGGCCCTGGGGACGTTCCTGTCTCGCCAGAAAAAGTTCAAGGCAAGATCCTTTCTGCCCTGTCGTTGCTGTTCTCCAGGTACAAAACGGGACGGAACTTCCCCTAATTAGGAAGCTGCTGAGATAGTGCAAAAGTTGTAAAAAGTTGGAACTTTCGCTTCCTCCTGAGCTTTAAATAAACTCTTTTAGCTGGGCTCTCTTTCTAGAGCAGAAATGATGGCAGAAGTTGGGAGTTGTGGTTTATCAAAGCCATAAAGTGACTTTCCAATGAAGGATTAAAGTTGGGATGTTGTTCTAAGCCTCCCCCAGATGTTCTCTCTCAAGTCCAGGTGGCAGGTTGGGGAGAAAAATAATTTGAGGAGACTTTGGACCTTTAAGAGTTGAATTTTAATGGTGAAGTGGAGGACCTGAGCTCTCTTGGGCTTTGGGTTTTTCCCTGATAGACTGTGAGGGGTGCAGCAATTAAAGCTTCATCTGCAAATATTAACTACGAAAATCTGGAACAGGTTAAGGATGGATTTGTTGCTCCCTGCACCTCTTCTTACCCCACTCCCCTCACCATAAGGCCTGATGAAAGGGTAGAAAATGCAGCTGGGCTCAGCCTGACGCAGGATTAATTTATTTTCATCAAGGAGTCAAATCTTGATCTCCAAACCATCAATATTTCAGGGCAAAGGCAAAGCCCAGAGTGGGGGAGGAGAGCTCCCTCAGTCTCCAGGCTCTTTTCATAGTTAAAAGTTCACCGCAGAAAATTTGATGCTTAATAAATTGGAGCCTTCTCTGCTTTAAATCATTTCTACAGCAATCGCAGAAGAAAATATAATTATTACAAACTGGCCATTTGTTACTGAGAAATCTCATTAAATTGACTTCATGCTGGAAGGTTTGGTGGGGCATGGAAGGGGAGAAGAGGCAAAGAGCTGACAGAGGGGTGGGAGAGGAGTCTCTTAATTACAGATTGATTCTTGCTGCTGATTGAACAGAGAACATAATCAGCTCATCCTTTCTGCCGGGGCAGATGGGAGCTGCCAGCTGACCTTTTTGTCATCGCTGAGCTGCCAGCAGGGCTGGCTCAGGGCCTGGGGGGACAGGGAACAGTGGGAGAGCTCAGAGAGGGCATCTGGGGGTGAAGCTGTGGCTCAGGACTGCTCTGGGTCAGGATGGAACATCTCTGAACATGATAGAATATCTCTGAACACCACAGAACATCTCTGTTCTGTGCCCGACAAACCCCTCAGTGTTGGGGAAGAGGAAATAGGAAAGGCTTATCAATATGATTACCTGGCAAAAGATGCTGAGAATATGGAAACTAGAAGCGAGATTGAAATGAAGACAAGCTTTGAGATCCCAAACCCCAGGTACTGAACAACTGGAAAACAATGGTGTGGCCACTGAAGGGAATCCCCTTTGGATTAAACAATCCCCTCTGCTTGCAGACAGCTCCAAGGGGCAGAGCAGACCCTGCCAACTTGGCAGAGGGTCCAAAAAGCAGTTTTTAGGGTTTAAAATATAACGCTGTATGGTAATGCAATGACTCTGATAGGCTGTATGTAAATGTTGTAGGATTTGTAGCTTGTTCTAGATTGGTTAGTGAAAATTAGAATATTCAGCACAGAAGATGATTTATTGTATTGTAAACGGCAACCATGGGATTCTATTATTATTCGATTCTTCTTCCTTCTTCTCTCTCTCCCCTCTGTGCCCTGCTCTGAGCTGTGTCTGGCAGCTCCCAGCAGCTCCCCTACACCCACACCTTTCACAATAAACCTCATGCTCTAAGACCAAACTCCAGAGATCTCTCGTCTCCGTCCTGACCGTCTGAAACAAACCACCAAAATCCCACACCACAGCCCTCGGGATGGAGAGCAGTGCTGCTCAGCACATCTCTGTCTGTGCTGGACAAATCCCTCAGCCCTGGGACAGCCACGGCTCAGCAGCAGAGCTTGGGGAATCCAGAGCCAAGCTGGGGACAGCTCAGGAATCACAGAATCCACGATGGGTTGGGCTGGAAGGGACCTCAAACTCATCCAGTGCCACCCCTGCCGTGGGCAGGGACACCTTCCACTGTCCCAGTGTCAGGAAAAATGAATCCACAAACAGCAGAGGTTTATGTCTGAAAAGGAGACACAGGAGTCCTGTGACTTCATTCATGAATAAAGGGAGAGGCCATGGGCATTTCCATGGGGTCTCTCAGATTGCTAGAGGACACAGCCTCTTTTTATCCTAATTTCCTGGCTGCAGTTCCCTCTCTCTTTCCCCATGGGCTGAGGTACAGAGAGGCACAGAATTCCCGAATCCTAATGCAGACACAGTAATAAACATTTCTCCTAATGCAGACACCCGTCCTATACATCTCCCTTAAAGCAGGCACCCTCAATCCACACCCCCTTTTCTTCTTTTTCTCATGTCTCTGCTCCTGCAGTTTATTAACAGTCTCGTGTGAGTCAATCAGCAGAATTGCTATGGAAATCCTTCCCATTGTTTCTTCCCTCTCTCAGTGTCTTATCTTACAGCAGACTCAGGTCCCATTTTATCAGGAGTTTGTGTAACCCTTATTCCTTTCACCAGAGTGCCCCAAGTCCCCTCCAGCCTGGCCTGGGACACCTCCAGGGGTCCAGGGGCACCCAGGGCCTCACCTCCTTCAAAGAACTTCTCCCTAATTCTAATTTAAACAATTTCCCTTTCACCTTGAGGCCATTCCCTCACGTCCTGTGCCTCCATCCCTTGTCCCCAGCCCCTCTCCAGCTCTCTTGGAGCTCCTTTAGGCTCTGGAAAGGGCTCTGAGGTCTCTTTGGAGCCTTTTCCTCTCCAGGCTGGACAGCAGAAGGGGAGAATCACCTCCCTCGACCTGCTGGGCACTCCTCTTTTGAGGACATGGATTTCCTGGGAAATTGGGAAAGCAGGAGCCGCCTAAATCTGCCTCTCTAATCTCAGCCAGCTCCCAGCAATGTGTGTGTGTACATCTGTGCATATGCAGATTAAATAAATGTACAGGAACGCGCTGAAATGGGGGAGGATTTAAGGTGGAGCCTCTCAAAAATAGAACAACAGAAATTAAAGCTCCGCTATCACTCCCAGGAAAGAAATCCACGACCACAAAGTGCCGGAATCACGGGGGGAAATGATTGCTGCTGAGGGGGATGTGATTTTTCAGCAAATGTTCTTTCCAAGGAGGAGAATATTGTGTGTTTTGACATCCAAATGGAGCAATTGTTTTTGCGAAATGATTTTTCTCTAGTTTTAGACCTTTTTAGTGGCTTCTCGTCTCGGAGGCTTAAAGAAAAAAATTGCTGAAATATGACAAATTGATAGACCATAATGATCTAATGGTGTGTGGTGTGATTGTGAGAAAGGAGGGAGAGAAGAGTCTCTGCTAGAATTTAAGGAAATTATTCCTGGACATTTAGATTGTCTTTTCCCAGCATTAAGAACAATACCAAGTGCTTACCCAGTGGATTTTCCTCTGCAGAGATAGCACAACTTCCTGCAATCCTGGGTGGAGAAGGTTATCCAAATATTAGAATATTTCTTTCAAATAAATCCAAATATTATGGAAATCAGCTTTTTTTGCGGTCCAATTACCAATGCACGCTCAGGATCTTGGGCACCAGAGCCCCAATAAAAAATTAATAGAGGCTGAAGCACTCAGGCAGCCCCAAGGGAGCTTTTATCTTTCACTCAGGGGTTAACTCCACATTTGGCTCAAGTGGGAACAGCAGGAAAGAAAAAGAATTTAAGAAAAGAAATTAAAAGTAATTGTAGGGACAAAAATAAATAAGGGTTTGGCAGTTCTGAATTTTTTACAGATTCTTCTGCTGACTGAAAACGTTCCCTCAACTCACCCTGATTTTTGTAGTTGCCTCCTGCTGGTTTAAAACTGTTCCTTTTCTGGTTCTGGATGCATTTCACGAGGAAACTGAAATGTCACCCAGCTTCAGCACTGAACTTTTGGTCTCTCTTTGCATCTGAAGGAGCTGGAATGGAGAAGCGATTTTGCCCAACAAAAAGCAGCCTGTGAAATTAGGGGGAAAAAATTCCAAAACAATACAAGCAAGAGAAAGCAGAAGACTTGGACTGTGGCCAGAAGTGGAAAGGATTGGGATTTGCGTGGTTTTGGGGATTGTTTTAGGGATTTGCACCAGCCCAGGGACACGGGCAGGGCTGGTGGGGCTGTGTGAGAGATGCTCCAGCCTGCTGGAGATGTCCTGGCCGGGCAGGACGGGGAGCAGGGAGGGTTGGGGGCGATTTATCCCTCTGGGAGAGTGAAACAGGCGTTTCAGGCGTAGGGAAATATCCTTTTTCAGTGCTTTTGTGGGGTTATCACCGAGTCCTGGAGTGGTTTGGGCTGGAAGGACCTTAAAGCTCACCGAGTCCCAGGGGAGGGACAGGGACAGCTCCCACTGTCCCAGAGTGTGCCCAGCCCTGTCCAGCCTGGCCTGGGACACTGCCAGGGCTCATCTCGCCCTGGAAAGAGCTTTTCTGGGGTGATGGCTTTTCGTTTGGTGCTGTGTGGGATGGGGAGGCCCTGCAGAGGACAAGGGTCACTCCTCTGTGCTGTGTCCATCCCGAAGCGTCACCTCGGAGCGGTGACAGAGCGCAGATGTCACTGTGTCCTCCCGGCAGTGTCTGTCCCCACAAATCCATTCCTGGGGCAGGGCAAAGCTGCTCCCAAAGCTTCTGGGGCTGCACTGAGCCAGGGCTCGCTCTGCCCTGCCAAACCCTGGAAATGTCCCCAAAATGAGCAGCTCCCGGCGCTGGCCTGGACTCGATCCGAGAGCAGAGCTCCCCAGGTCCTGCCTGATCCCACCCAGGGAAGGAGAGAGGGTCTGAATTCCTGCCAAGCAGCAGGATGTGGGCTGGGGAAGCAGCTCCTAGAAGTTATTTCAGTGATTAATCAGGACAGAAAGACACTTAGGGAATCTTGGGGGCTCCTGATATCCATGAGGAAAGGGGAAGGTGACAGCCCTGCTTTCACTGAACGACCAAATAAAAATCTTTAGCCTCAAATGAGCAAACCAAGAAAGAATAAAAGACTTGAAAGACAAAGTCCGGAGAGCACCAGACCCAAAATATCCTCTGGCTGGCAGAATTCCTCCAGAATATCAGAGCAGCGTACCAATAAATACAAAATCCCTCTCCCACCCCCCAAAAAATTGGTATTCATGTGGTGCTGGTGCACAGCAGTGCAGGGGATGTGTGTCACGGCAGTGTCTGTGTGCTCTGGCTGCTGTCTGATGTTCAGGTTTCGTCTCAGCTGTGACAATCCTATCTGATCATTAATAATACAATAATGAAATAGCGACTGGAGAGACACTTGGATAATCATCTGAGCAAAGGCTCATTAGTGCCGCAGAACAATCACTGCCGTGTAATAACAGATCCCAGGAAATTTCAATTAAAGCTGGAACTCTGTTGCAATTTCATTTTATTTCCAGCCAGACAGCGCATGGTGTAATTGCAATCAGCCAAGGCAACACAAGCTCCTCTAACTCAAACCTTCCCATGGGACTGGAGGTGGGCTGCCTGCCTGGGCTCTGGGCTTTTTATCCTGCGTTTCATTTCCATTCTGCCTTAGCGGGGCAGACAGGAGTGGATGTTGTGCCCTGCGACATCAAATCTCCTCTTGTGCTGCCGCACTGAGCTGATTAAATTGGGATGGAATCCGATCCCAGACTGGGGTGGGCTGGAAGGGACCCTAAGGACCACGGCAGGGACACCTTCCACTATCCCAGGTTGCTCCAAGCCCCATCCAACCTGGCCCTGGGCATTTCCAGGGATGGGGAGTCCTCTCTGTTGATTAAGGGAAGATTTTCCGATACTCAGGAAAGCTTTTCCGATATTCTGCTGCTCTGTAGAAGAGCGGTGGAAGGGCTGACAGGCACCTGCCATTGCACAGGGAGTCAGCGAGCAGAGGGAGCTGGAAGATTTTTTGGTGAGAATAAGGACTTCAGAATGTTAAAATCCAGCATTTGACTCAAAATACTTCAGCATTTTTGGCTCGGGGAGGGAATGAGGTTTGCCCTTGATTCTCCCCACGGTGCTGGACATGAATCAGAGGATTACTGTGCTTGTTCCATCCCAGAGCTGCTCACAGTTTGTCCCCGGGCTGTCCCCTGCCAGCCCTGCAGGCTGTCCCTTGTCCTTGGCAGGACAGCTGAGTGTCCTCACGGATTCCACCAAAGGTCCCAAACCCAGACCCGAGCCCTTCCGCAGGGACAGTGGCTGGCAGAGCTCCAGGATGAGTAATTGCATCTCGCCACTTAATTAACATTTAGTCTGTGCTCTCAGATGGAGGTTGGGCTCTCCTTCCGTCCCTGGCCTGGCTCCTTCTGTCTCGTCCTTGGGTGCTGCTCCATCCCTGGAAATGCATAATGGGAATGGGGTGAGTGCTCAAACACTGCCTTGGGTTTGTTATTGAGTGCTGAGGAGCAAAATTATTGTCCGTGGGGAGCAGCTGGGGAGGAGTTTGTGAGGATGGACGCTGAAAATGGGATGACTTTGTAGCTGGGGGAGACTCACAGCAAATTCGGGCAGGAGGGCAAATCTAACTCAGAAAATCTGGGTTTTTTGCAGAGCTGATGGTTTTGTGCAAACCAAGCGTTGTCTCCTTGGCAGTCACCTGTGGAGGCATTCAGAATTGAAAGTGGCTTTTATTTTAATGGCTTGTCTGACACTTTTTTTAATTTTTATTTTGTATCAACTTGCATTTCCCTGGTGGTGCAGAACAGCAGGTCAGGGTGTGGGCAAGGCTCACGTTGATCTCCTGCACTTTGGCTTTTAGCCGGGGATGCAGAAAATGAAATCTCTTGGCATCGTCGCTCCCTGCTCCCCATCACCCCCGGAATAATTGTTTGCATGTTCAGTTCCTTGGTGTTTGCTGGCATCCCAATTTGGGATGGAAAAAAAAGGGTTCAGTGGACTCACAGCCTGAGCAAATCGAGTTTTTTTGTGTGGTTATGGAGCTGGGGGGGTCAGCCAAGCACCCTCGGGGTTCCTCTGCACATCCACAGTGGAAATGGAGCTGAATCCCAAATCTCCCGGAGCTCACAAGGCACACAGGGACCCTCAGGCCTGGGGTTTGTAGGGACTTGAGGGCTTTTCCGGGGGAATATTTCCATAGAGGTGAGCAGCAGCACATTCCCTGAATTCCTGCCGTTGTGCTCCAGAGGAAAATACAGGTTTTTGTCCTCCTCTCCCTTGCCCAGGTCCCTCGGGGAGGATTCCTTCCCAACCACAACCCTTTCCATCAGCTGCACCCTCACCGCCCGGAGCGAAATTCCATTCCACCCCTGAGTGAATTCGCTCCTGGACTCTACCCAGCTGTTCCCACCTGCACCTCTCCCAACCTGGAGCACCTCAATCCCCCCAAAATGCTGCTCTCAGCCGGGCACAGACCCTCCCGAGGGCGCAGAGCCCACCGGGGCGATTCCCAGCAGCTCTGCCAAGGCGTGGAGAGGCGGCGAGAGGAGACAGGAATGTGTGATAATGGAGGAGCGAACACACTGCGGGGAAGGGAGGGAGGGATGGGAGAGCATTCCAGAAGGTGCTGGCAGGAGGGAGAGGAGATTTTGGCATGGGCTGGGTGCCAGGGATGAGGAGAGCAGGACCTGCCCCAGCTCACCCTGGCACAGGTGGTGACGCAGGGCTACTCTTCCCTTTTTCTGCCATTTTCCCTCTTCATTCCCAGGGCTTCTCTTCTGCCATTTTTCTCTCCATTCCCAGGGCTTATCTTCTGCTATTTTTCCCTTCATTCCCCGGGCTGCTCTTCCCTTTTTCTGCCATTTTCCCTCTTCATTCCCAGGGCTTCTCTTCTGCCATTTTTCTCTCCATTCCCAAGGATGCTCTTCCCCCTTTCTCTGCCATTTTTTCCCCTTCATTCCCAAGGCTGCTCTTCCCTCTTTTTATGCCATTTTTCTCTCCATTCCCAGGGCTTATCTTCTGCTATTTTTCCCTTCATTCCCAGGGCTGCTCTTCACTTTTTCTGCCATTTTTCTCTTTCATTCCCAAGGATGCTCTTCCCACTTTTTCTCCCCTTTTTACTCTTTNGGCTTCTCTTCTGCCATTTTCCCCTTCATTCCCAGGGCTGCTCTTCCCACTTTTTCTGCCATTTTCCCTTCATTCCCAGGGCTTATCTTTCCCCTTTTTCTGCCATTTTTTCCCCTTCATTCCCAGGGCTGCTCTTCCCACTTTTTCTGTCATTTTCCCTCTTCATTCCCAAGGCTGCCATTCCCACTTTTTCTGCCATTTTCCCTTCATTCCCAGGGCTTATCTTTCCCCTTTTTCTGCCATTTTTTCCCCTTCATTCCCAGGGCTGCTCTTCCCACTTTTTCTACCATTTCCCCCCTCATTCCCAGGGCTGCTTTTCCCAATTTCTCTGCCATTTTCCCCCATTCCCAGTCCCATTCCCGGGCTGCACGTTCAGCCTGGCTGCTGAATCCTATCTCCCCCTGACAGGTTTCTCCTCTCGTGTTTTGGCAGTGCTTGTAGTGCCTGTCATGTCAATAAAGCCTTTCCCCTAATTTGAATTTATCTGAGCATTTGTGCAGGTTTATCCATGTGTGAGAGCAGCTGCATGTGAGATGGATTTATTTCAAGAGGGATGTGCCGGTGTTTGCCAATAGCCACGAGTCACAAACACCTTGGAACAGCCGAGCCCCCATCCTAATCTTGTTCTGAGTGCTGGGACAGAATGTTCCTTGTCCTGCTTTTCTCGGATGTGACAGGAGCTGTTTAGCACCTCTGAAAGAACCAAACCTTCGGCAAATGGACAGAAAAACACAATTCCCTCACAGTGGCGTTCCTGTGGGTGCCCAAGCCACCCTAAAAATGTCCTGTGGGTGCCCAAACCACCCTAAAAATGTCCGACCCCAAAGCAGCGATGGATAAAGCGGCTCTGGGATTAAGGGAAGTTGAACTGGTGAGAACTGGATCAGCCCTTTAGGTTGGAATAGTCACATTCCCTGCGAGATCCACGCTCAGGCACATTTTTCCTGGCACAGGATTTAGGATCTAGGGTTTAGCTTGACCCTAGGACAGGGTTTAGATGGAAGTTTTGTCCTCACCCCATCGTGGCAAAGGCTGTGTGCTCCCTGCAGCCTCCTGGGTGCTGAAGGCTCTGCCCTGTGTGATCTGGGGTGGGTTTTGTCCCCGTCCCTGTCAGGCTTTTATTTTTTTTCCCGATATTTGTCTCATCCTCCATTGTTTCTTTAATTAGCTGCAGCTTTTTCCTCTCTCTCTTTGATCTCGCTCTGGTCTGCTGAGACCATCAATAAGCTTAATGGAGAAAAGGTGCTTTTTTTTTTAGCTTTGAGATTTTCCCTTTTTTTCTTTCAGTCTTTTTTGGGGGGGAGGGATGGGGAAAGAGCTGAAGAAAAGGAAAATTATCATCATTTTACCTGTCTTACCTGCCAGTTCCTTATTGAAATCTCAAGAATGAGCATGAAGTGGTGTTTCTGGATCTATTCTTTGCCCTTTCCGTATTTCTGAGCGCAGGTGGCAGATCCTTGGTCTGGGCCTCACTGCAGGCTAACGGCAAATCCCAAATGGGGCCCAGTCAGGTTTGCTTTCTAATCTGAGGCTTTGCTCGGGTTTAGATTGGATTTTAGGAGGGAATTCTTTGCTCAGAGGGCAGTGGGAACATGGGAAGCTGTGGCTGCCCCTGGATCCCTGGAAGTGCCCACGGCCAGGCTGGAGCCCCTTGGGACAGTGGAAGGTGGAAGGGGTGAGATTTGATGGTTTTTGAGGTCCCTCCCATCCCAAACCATTCCATGATTCCCCGTCAGCTCAAAGCACGCACCCCATGTGGAAATAGGTCACCCCAGCTTTGCTCTGGAGCACGGGGACGTGTCGGGTGAGCCCCCCAGGGATGGCTCTGCCTCAGCCGTGTGTGCCAGAGCCTCCCCCCGGCTCTGGGGCTGCCAGGGAAGCTCTGTCCCTGCAGAGAGAGCAGGATGGAAAATGGGATTGGTTCCTCCCCAGGGAGCAGCACGGCACGAGGAGGAGAGGGATAACAGAGACCGATGTGCGTCAGGACCTCATCTGCGCCGCGGAAATCGATAGGGGCTCAGGGGCTGTGGAATCTGAGATCCAGAGCATTCCAGCTCTGAGATCCGGAGCATTCCAGCTCTGAGATCCGGAGCATTCCAGCTCTGAGATCCGGAGCATTCCAGCAGGTTTCCAGCGTGGCCAAGCTCAGGACTTCTCCTTGTGTTGCCTTTGGTCATTTCTCCTCCGACACCTCCTGATTTATTCCCACTGAGCGGTGCGGGGTTGGGATAATTTGGGATTGCCTCTGCCCTTGGGGAGATTCCGGCACCCCTCTCCCTGGTGCCCAAATCCCACCGGGAAAAGGGACAGGGATCTGTCTGAGGCTGATGTCAGAACAGAAGAGAAGGAAGTGCCTTCTCCAGCACAGGCGCCATGCTTGTTAACTCCACATCATCCTCTCCTAATTATTATAATTAGGTGCTTGATGAGGATCTGTTGACATAATGTTCCTCAAGGGAGCTTTGCCCAAGCCGTGAAGCTCCAAAATCTGCTGCAAACACAATTTTCTCTGTGACTCTTTCCGGTCATGAAGGAATGATTGACCATGGTCAGCCTGGGCATTCCTGGCTGGAAAAACACATCCTCTCCCCAGCCTGGAGGCCAAACGTGCATTGAAATATTAATAATGAGGAGGGTGAGGGAGAATTTGGTATCCTCACCCACGGAAATCGTTGCAGCTTCTGTGATTCTGAGGTTTTACTACAGCTCCAGTGAATGCTGCGACGCCCAGCTCCTGATGGAATTCAATCAAAAAGGAACCAACAGGGAGGTGGGGAAAAAAAAAGACACAAATCCTTAAATTCCATATAAAAATAGATAAAAGCAACTGGCTTAAAGGATTTGGTTGAGCCTTATTTAAGAACTTTTTTTTTCCCCTTTTTTTTTTTTTTTAAAGGAGAAGAAAATGAATTTAGCCCACACAAACTCCATTACCTCGCTCATCAAAGGGTCACAAATTTTCGCTCAGATCCAGATCAAAGTAAGATTCCAAAGGTCACCGAGGGGAAATAATCTGGATGGGAGAGGTGGGAAGGGAGGGCAGCAGCACAATGTCCCCAGCATCCTCTAATTACGCTTCCCTCTGCTTCCAGCTCTCAAACAGAAGGCAACATTTGAAATAATACATCCATTAAAACACCTTCAGTGCCTGTCAGATTTGCTCTAAGAGGATTGTGCTTATTACACACCGCTAAGGTTTTTATATTCATAAAATTCCTCCGGAGCGAGCCAAAGGAGGAGAGGGGGGAAGAGGAAAACAAGGCTCTGGAATGGGGCTGGGCTGGCAATTAACATTCTGCCCTGGAATGGTTGGGCTGTGCCTCTTTGAAGTGATGTTTCCGCCGAGTTTGGGCACATCCAGGGGTGCCAGGCAACAATCTTGGGCCAATCTGAAATTACAGGGGAAGAACATGGCGATGTCCGGGGGTATTTGGGGTGCTGGGGCCTCTCTGTGGGGCTGGAGCTGTCCAAGGCTGTGGTGCCTGTCTGGTCTGGAGAGAAAGAGGATGTAGGGCACTAAAAGGAGGGGGGACACTCTTGGAATGATCAATAATTTGCTTCTTGGCTTTTTTTTCTTATTTTTCAAGCTCTGCCAGCCCTTTGCCAAGGCTCTAGGTGTGCAGAGGAGCTGTGGGCAGGGCCGGGTGTGAAAATGCAATGAAAAGTTCTCCCTCCTGCCTCAGCTTCACCCAGCGCCGTCTCCTCCTCCTTCCCTCTCCATCCTCCCTCCATCCCTGCGGCTCTGGTGATGATCCTGACCCTTGGCTGTGGTTTCAGGTGCTTTAGCTCCAGTTCAGGGCTGGGCTCTGGTCTCAAGGCTCACCCAGCTGTGCCCCTGTCCTGTGGAGCTCCCTGGGACCAGGGACAGGACCTGAGGGGGAATGGAGCTGTGCCAGGGGGGCCTTAGGCTGGAGAGGAGGAAATTCATCCCCCACATTTCATCATCAGGTGTTCAGCCAGCCCCAGGATGGGCTTTCTTCCTCTTCTTCTTCTTCTCCTTCCTCCTTCTCCTTCTCCTTCTCCTTCTCCTTCTCCTTCTCCTTCTCCTTCTCCTTCTCCTCCTCCTTCTCCTTCTCCTTCTCCTCCTTCTTCCCTCAGCTCTGTGTGCTGAGGGAAAATGAACTCCATTCCAGCCAAAACCAGCACAGAAAAATGGAGATATTTTATATCTGTTCTGGAAGGGAAAGAAGAAACTGAGATATGCAGAAGTGGGATCCGTTTTTCCTGCAATGACCCCGGGAATGGTCACATTCCCAAGGCTCTCCAGGAACGCTTGGAGAGCTCTGCCAGGCCCAGGGAGGGATTTTGGAGTGTCTGTGCAGAGCCAGGGGTTGGATTGACGATCCCTGGGGGTCCCTCCCAGCTCAGGATGTTCTGATTCCCGGAGCTGTCCACAACACAGATGTTCCCCTGACATCCCCAGATCCTTCAAAGGAAGATTCAGTGTTCGGTGCCAATCCAAACCCTGAGCACGCCCCGCGAAGATGAAAAGCTCTGAGGACGAGCAGCATTGTAAAAAGGGCTAAACATTTCTGCTGAGGATCAATGAAATGACTCCTGTGGGATTAACTCTGCTCTGCCCTCCTAGAGCTGCTCCTGGACAGACAGAAACCACCTCTCCCTTTCCTTGCTTTGATTATTTCAGTCTGGATCTGTCAACAGAGGAGTGTCAGCAGCCTACACGGGCAGCAGTTTTATTTAACACGACGCCTTTTCCTCCTCAGCACCGTTTTTCATTTAATCTTTCCGAGCCATAATTATCTAATATTAATGTTCTCATCATTACAACGTTCACAGGAAGACAGTGGGGCTTTTGTCCACGGAGACAAAGATCTCTGAAATTAATATAACTCTTGTACAGAATTGATTTCAACCTCAGAGTTGCCCTCAGCCGGAGGGACCAATCTGTTTAAAAATATCTGCTGCTAATTACCCAAAGAGCCGTAATTCAGCTGGAGGATTGATGGAAATTGTCCTTCATACGTCACACCCACCTCCAAACCCTTCCAGCCTGTGTTGTTTTTCGTGTGGCTCCAAAAACACGTCGTGGTTTAACCCCAGGCACAAACTCGGCTCATCCCCCAGGGTGGGGTGGGGGAGAGGAGTGGAGGAGGAGAGGTGAGAAAACTCGTGGGATGAGATAAAGACGGTTTAATAGGTAAAGCAAAAGGCAGGGGAGCGAAGGAAAACAAGGAATTCATCCCCCACATTCCATCATCAGGTGTTCGGCCAGCCCAGGATGGGCTCTGAGCATCCCCCGTGTCTTCTTCTTCTTCCCTCAGCACTGAGGGGAAATGAACTCCATTTCAGCCAAAACCAGCACAGAAAAATTGAGATTTTATTGAGAAAGATATGCAGAAGTGGGATCCATTTTTCTTGCAATGAGGTATTTGCCTCATCCCTGGAAGTGTTCAGCCAGCCCCAGGGTGGGCTCTGAGCATCCCCTGTGTCTTCTTCTTCCCCAGCTCTGTCCACTGAGGGAAAATGAACTCCATTCCAGCCAAAGCCAGCACAAAAAAACTGAGATTTTATTGAGAAAGATATGCAGAAGTGGGATCCATTTTTCTCGCGATGAAGTATTTGCCCCACCCCTGGAAGTGTCCATGGGGAGAGTGTGGATAATCCTGCTCCAGTGGGAGGTGACCATGGTAGGGGGCTCGGAATGAGATGAACTTCGAGGTTCCATTCTGATATTTGGGAAAACGGGAAATGGTCTCATCCCCACCTTCCTCCAGGGTTTGGGGAGAAGGTGGTGGAGATAACAATAGAAGACACGATCCTGGGAAGCTTTGGATGGAGGTGGCGCGGACAGATCACGACCGCAGAGTTTTGGTCTCGGCTGGAGCTGCCCTGAGCTCCGTGGGGAATCCTGGCTGCGATCCAGGGCTGACACAGGGAAACGAGCCGGGCTGGGGAGGGGAAGGAGAGGCTGAGCGCAGCCCCACGGGGATGTTTGGTGTCTCCTGCAGGCTCCATATGGCGCCAGCCCACGCAGTCTGCTCAGGAGGCGCTGACGCAGCCCGGGGATGTGAGGCACGATGAGCAGGGTGGGAGCCAGGGCTCCCCGAGCCTCTTCCCTGCTGGGAGTGGCTCCAGGAGCCAGGGACACACTCCTGCCCTCATCAGACATGGCAAATCCTCTTTTTGGGGCTGGTTCATCAGGAGCCGAACGCTTCCCATAGAACTTCCCCAGATATTCCACAAAAATCCGGAGTGACAGAGCTCTTTCTCTTGTTTTTCATCCCCGTTCTTTTCTCCGTGTCGATGAGAAAGTGTTTTACTGCAGGAGAGCATCTTTGATGAAAAAAAAACCGACTTCGGAGCTCTTCCTTGCACATCATCTCTCTTCCCTCACCCTCAAGGTCGTGCATCCACCAAAGTCGGTGGATCTGTGCGGGATTACAGCCCAGGGTGGGGAATTCTGGGGTTTCACCTGCACAGGTGTGGCTGTGGCTGCTCAGGGGCTCAGATTTAGGGCTGGGCTGAGCATCGCCAGCTCTCCCCTGAATTTCAGCAGCTCATTTCCCACCTGGGATTTTTGGGGGCTGCCAGAAGGCTCCAAATTTGGAATTTATCGGCTTTGCCGCAACCCTCCCCAAGTGCTGATCCAAACCCTCCTCTTCCTGCTGCCCCCCAGCACAGCAGGATCAGTAATTAAAGTCCTTTATTCCCATCCCTGACACAGCCCAATCGTGGAAGTAATTGGAAGCTTCCACAGGCCACGGGGAAGCCTGGAATGGCTGCCAGTGCCATTAATTCCCTTCATGTGTCATCAAGACAGGTGCACAACGAGCCTAATTAAGCTCTGAGGTTCGGAAAAATGAAGGAACTGATTTTTTTTTTAATTTTTATTTTTAGGAATTCCCTCCCAGAAGCATCTGCCTAATAGGTTTGGAGGGGTGGGAAACACTGGATAAGTGGGAATTTCTGGCTAAGGACAGGAAGGAATGAAGTTGAGGCTGGGAATGTCCAAGTCTCTCCTGCCTGGAAGTCCCACCCAGGTGACATCACGGCTGCTTTTGGCTTTGCAGCCAATTTCACTGCAGAAAATGGGAAAAGCAGCAAAAAAATCCATCCCTGCTGTAGGAGGAGAGGGGAAGATCCCTGACTATGCCAAAGCTGCATCCAAAGGTCTGATTTTTGTGGCATTGCATGAGAGGGCTCAGAAAAAAAGAGCAGCACTGAGAGGAAGATCCAGGAGAGCGCACAGTTTGGAATTCTGGCATTTGAAAATTTGCATTGCTCTGGGGGTCTGTATCTTATCTCCAAACCTGGGCTGTAAATGCCCCAGCCTGATATTTAGGGACTTATTTTTACCTCAGTATACAATCCTAAATGGAACACGATCACGGAAAATTACGCTTTTTTTTTTGGCCTGAAATGCTCTTTTTAAGGGAATATTTCCGCCTCCCCCTTATTCCTCCCCACCTCCACCATCGCCAGCAGCAGATCTGACTCTCCCCAGCGTGACTCAGCCCCTGGATGAACCAAACCTTCCCAAAAAAACCCCGCAGTGCACAGAGATCTTTTTGATCCATCGGAGGGGAGTGATGTCAGTAAAAAACAGGAGATTTGCTGCAGCTCTGGGAGCTGCTGGAGCTGCTCCCCCACATCCCAGATCCAGTGGGAGCAGCTCTGGGAGCTCTGGGGGCTCGTTCTGGGAGCAGGAGCAGCCCTGGAAGAGCAGCAGAAGCTCTGAACAGCTCGGCCACCACGGGAGAGAGCCGCGGGATGCTCTCACATCAAACCTTAATTAATGAGCCCATGTGGAGAGGCAGCAGCTCCGAGTGCACTCCCCCGAACTTTGTGTGAGTCAAATTCCCGAAACCCTGCGCAAATCCTGGATGGGAATTCCTGCCTTTTGTCAAGGCGTGGTGGCCATGAAGTCCTTCATCAGCGCAGAGATCCTCCCAGCGAGGCAGGACCTTGTCCTCCTCCCGAGGAGCCACCAGGATGGGATTGGAAATCCAGGATAGTCCCTCAAAATGGGATTGGAAATCCAGGAGAATCCCTCAGGATGGGATTGGGGATTCCAGAGAATCCCTCAGGATGGGTTTGGAAATCCAGGAGAGTCCTTCAGGATGGGATTGGAAATCCAGGAGAGTCCCTCAGGATGGGATTGGAAATCCAGGAGAGTCCCTCAGGATGGGATTGGAAATCCAGGATAGTCCCTCAAAATGGGATTGGAAATCCAGGAGAATCCCTCAGGATGGGATTGGAAATGCAGGATAATCCTTCAGGGTGGGATTGGAAATCCGGGAGCTTCCCCCAGCCTGCAGCCAGCCAGCCCCAGCCCCACGGTCCAAACTGGAGTTTTTTGGATGGGATATTGGGAAGGAATCCTTCCCTGTGGGGGTAGGGAGGCCCCAGAATGGATTTCCCAAAGGATGTCCCATCCCTGGAATTGTGCAAGGCCAGGCTGGAGCAGCCTGGGACAGGAAAAGGTGTCCATGAGATGGTTTTTAAGGTCCCTTCCAACCCACCCCACCCCATGGCACCAGGAGGGGATAAATGGATGTTTGTTTTTCCAGAGGAGCTGTTCTGATGATTTTTGGAGATGACATTAGCGCAGGCACTCAGCTGTGACCTCTGGGCAGATCCAAGCCCTGCTGGAGCAGCTGTCTGGGAAAAAACAACCACCGAGGTGTTGCTAAATGCTTTTATTTCCTTCTGCTCGGCTGTTTGGAGATTCTTGTCAATGAGGAAGGGGAAAAAAGTTTAATTTGCACTAAAGCCGTGTTCAGTATCTGGGTCCTGGTGTATCTTACCAGCACAGATGTTCCTCTGTTGTTCTCCCTCCCTCGAATAACTCTGTGAATTAAATTGGGAATTGGGTGATTCAGAGCCTATTTTGGGAGGGATGAGCAGGGCCTGGCAGGGCTGCGTGGGCTGAAGTCACACCTTGGAGTGACAGCTGTCACTCATCCCGACCACCCCAAAAACCCTCACAGACATTCCTGCACTCAGCACCCTTTGGGACTTTTGGGGTCTGCCCATCCCAGTCCTGGGAGTGAATTCTGAAATGTTTTGAGGTCCCTTTGGTGCTCCCCTGGTCAAACCTCTATGGCAGAGTTATGGCGATGCTGTGATTTTAAGAGAAAATTGAAAATTCCCTCTGAGGTTCCAACCTGAGGAAAGCGAGTGAAACGGATCAAGGATATGTAAAAAATTTCCTGAGTCACAGAAAGAGCAGGAAAATTGCATTTTCGTGATGGATGCCAAAGTTTTGCCTTACTCTTGCAAAATTCAGCTCCATTATTTTGATTCATCATTCTCCCAATCTCACAGTGCTGCAGAACAGGGATTTTTTTCTTCCTTTCCTAAAAGTTCCCTGTTCCCTTCTCATCTCTGCAATGAAGGTGTTCTCACCAAGAGAAGGACACTCAGGACACCTCTTCACACCTCTGCCTTTTAATTTGGATGTTCAGGGCAAAAAAAGGTTCTCATTTTGGAGTTTCTGTCCTGGCAAATCTCCCTGGGAGAAATAATGAGCAAAACAAGTGTTAAGCTATGTTTTCAAATGGAGTGATAGTGAAGTATTTGTGTCATAATTGCAGTGAAGGTTCGAGGAGTGGATTTTGTGTAATTTGTCTTTTCTGTATTGTGGTGATGTTATTTCTGGATCAGGTGTGGGAAATTTTTTACATTTCTATCTGTTTAGGGTTTTTTTGTTTTGTTTTTATTGTTTCTTAGTCTGGGGGGTTTTGGTTTTGTTTTTTATTGTTTGTTTGGGGGTTCTTTGTTTTTATTTTGGTTTTGGTTTGTTTGGTTTGGTTTGGTTTGGTTTGGTTTGGTTTGGTTTGGTTTTGGTTTTGGTTTTGGTTTTGGTTTTCTTTGTCTGTTTCTTTGTTTTTTGTAGGTTTTCTTGGTTTTTATTTTTTTGTTCTAAGTTAAGATTTTATGCTGAATGCTGATTTTAATGAATATTTCCTGAGAATATTCCCTGGGAATATTTCCTGGCACTGTGACGCCTCCCAGGCAGACAAAAAGCTGCCACATGAACTTTAGGTGGCCACAGATGGCATCAGAGGCAGGAAATGTTGGCAGGCACAGACTTTTCCCTTCTCCCTCCCTGGGGATGAATTTGGGGTCCTGCTGCTCCAGCCTGGGAGGGAAAACCCCAAACTCTGCTGCTCTGAGCTGCTTCTGCTCAGCCAACTCCACTTCTGCCCTTTTCATATTTTCACCACTTTTCTAGGGGTTTGTCTCGGTCAAAACCTCCCTCCGTACCTTGGAGGGACCTGGAGCATCCTCAGGGCAGCAGGAGGGGAGGGAAAAATTCAGAAATGAGGGGAGGGAAAAGCTCAAAAATGAGGGGAAAAGGGAAAATGGGAGAGTGGCACTCCCCAGCCACACTTATTTCATTCTGGAGACTGAGCCGAGTCAATCTCTTCCCATTTTGCTGAAGCACTTTGGCCACTTTGGTGGTTTAGGTCAGGAAAAAGATCAGATTTTGTAGCGTAAATGTAATATTTTGTGGCTTAAATATAATATTTTTTAGCATAAATATAATATTTTGTAGCTTCAAGGCTGTGAAAAGCAGGAAAAGCCTGGCACGAGCAAGGCGAGCACGCCAAGAATTCCTCCCAGATTTCAAAGCGGAGAGGAGGAAGGGAGATGTGTCCCAAAATATTTGGATTTTCGAAGCAAAATCCCTTTGAAAAGGCCTCCCAGGGTGGATTCCCCCCTGCAGGCAGCTCTGGTGCTCATCCTGCAGATGACTTTTTGCAGGTCTCAGCCCATGTCAGCTCCTCTCAGCTAAAAAAGGACCCAACAGATGGGTTCGTGCATACATTTAGCTCAGACATGGGGAGGTTTTTATAAGCAGTGATTTAACAGGAGCAGATTATAAAAAAAAAACCCAACCCCTCGACTGTTTTTAGGTGAAACTTGGTCAGCTTTCAAAATGGAGCAGTGTTGGTGTTTGTAACTTCTCAAACGATAAATTGCAATTTAAATCATCTCCCAAAGAAACAGCGGCGAGATTATTCCAAAACTGCCAGCCCAGAACACCTCATCATTGTCAATAGTCTTTTATCCCCCTCTGGTCAAAATTAGCACAATTTCACAACATAATTTGATTCGGAGTGAATGACATTTTCAAATGGAAAACAGGCCCCATTCAGCTGCTCATTCATTTGATTTGAAATGAATTTTTTAGTGGCAGTTTCACACGCTTTGCTTTCTGTGAATACTCTGTGATTGCGATTTCTCAGACGTGTGTGTTGGCAACAAGATCTTCAAAAAAAAGAGTCTCTCCTGATAAATCTTGGCCTAAAGCTTGTCACTTATGGGTGTCTGGGAAGAGTATTTGGAGCAGCTTTGATTCTTGTCTGTGGTACCACGGCGTGTTTGAAATCCCTGATTGGATAAGCATAAATCATTTCCTGTGTAAATCTTCATGATTATCAAGCTCAGATTTGGGTTCCCAGCGATGCCTCTGCTTAAAACGGTGTCAAAGACACTTTTTCTAAGCAATCAATTTACTGTGATTCCTCAACAAAAGAACCCAAACCAACATGAAGAGCCTGTGGACACTTTCTTATCTCGAGAGCTTTTATCCATTTCCTTTCATTGCCTGCGTTTGTTTGTTACTTCTCCCAATTGTGCTTTATTTCAGCTGAGATCACAGGGCCTTAGGAGCAGCATTTATCTCCCCATGTGAACACACCATTTCCAGCATAAAAGGAGCCTAATCTGGGGAGCCTGTTCTGCTAATAAATAGAGAGAATAGGAGAAATTGGATTTAGGGGATGTGGGGAAGAAAGATTTCAGTGTAAGGGTGGGGAGGCCCTGGAATGGATTTCCCAGAGAAGCTGTGGCTGCCCCTGGATCCCTGGGAGTGCCCAAGGCCAGGCTGGACAGGGTTTGGAGCAGTCTGGGGTAGTGGAAAGGCTGGAATTGGATGAACTTTAAGGTTTCTTCCAATCCAAACCATTCTGGGATCCACTGAAATAATATTATTTTACATTATTGTAATGCATGTGTTGGGGACTGCTCACCTGATAGCCCAAACTGAGGCTGGGTCTTGCTCTGACCGAACTTGGTAAAAATGCTTTAAAAATCGTCTTCAGTCTGTTGTAATTACTCATTTTTTTCCTGGCAGAGGTTGTCATAGCTGTAAGGCTGATTCTTTGTGTTCCAGAGCAGAGTTAAGGATGTTTTCCCTCTGTCACTGTCACCACACCACCACTGATGGGTGCCACGAGCCAGGGCTGCAGTTTGAGGAGGTCAGTGCCACTGTGGCCAGCAAAGAAATGATTCCAGGTCATTCCCTTCCATCAAAAAGCTGCTGTGGAGAGGGAAAAGCCCCTCTGGAATGAAAGGGAGTCCTTGGGGCAGCTTTCCTTTGTGCCAAGGCATGAGTGTGTATCTCCTTCTAACCCTTTATCCTGAAGAGCTGAAGATGTTCTGCCTCTGTTAACGTTCCCTTTCTCTGGGACAATTTCTCTCTATCTGCACCAGATTGCCACAGCCTAATTGCGCCGCATGTGAAAAGAGTATTTCCTTTTATCAGCTTTAAATGAATACTCTTTTAATGTAATTGGGTCCCTTTATTACGAAAAGTAAAAGCAGGAGCCTCCAGCTGACCTTCCCCGTGCCATTTATCACCTTACATGCCTCCACCACGGCACCTTTTATTCATCTCCTCCCTGAATTAATTGACTCTGAATATTTTTAATCTCTCTTAATGCTGAAGCCTTTGCAACATCCACATCATCCCCACCCTCAGGGCTGCAGCAGAGCCTTGCTGTGCTGGGCAGGCTGTGAGCTTTCAAACTGGAATGAACATTAGGGAGAGATGGGAGGAGTTATGGCTGGGATGGGAGGAGTTATTGCAGGGATGGGAGGAGTTACTGCAGGGGTGGGAGGAGTTATTCCAGAACTGGGATGAGTTATTCCAGGATTAGGATGAGTTGTTCCAAGGATGGGATGAGAGGAGTTATTCAGGATTGGGATAAGTCATTCCAGGATTGGGATGAGTTATTCCAGGATTGGGATGAATTATTCCGGGATTGGGATGAGTTATTCCAGGATTGGGATGGGTTATTCCAGGACTGGGATGAGTTTTGCAGCTCCAGGGTGGCTCTGGGGGCGAGGCTGGGCTGGCTGCAGGTCTTAGCCCAGCCCAATAAATCTCATTAATGAGCATCTCCTGCTCTGGGATCGATGATGAGTTGATTCCCTGACTCAAATGGAGATTTGAGAGAGGCCTCTGGCTGTGGATCAGCCCAAACGGAGCTGTCACCCTCCCGGAGGATGGGAATAAATCCCAATAAACAGCTCTGCTCTGGAGTTTTCCAGGGATAATGCCAGCTCAGTGTGATCCCACGGCACAGCGTAAGAGTTAAACCTCACCTATCCCAACCCTTCTCTGCCTTTGGTGGATGCCTTGCTCTTATTCCCAAGTATTAAATCCAATTTTCCCTTTCTCTTCCCTTTCCACGTCCATAAATCCTTCACGATCAGAGATTTGTGGGACTAACTGGAACAGTTTATATTTTATTTCAGGGGTGTTCTTGTCACTCTAGCTCCAAACAGAATCCCAAGTGCTCCCTCTTCTCTTGTGGGGTTTTTTTAAGAGGTCCTTTTAGTTTTGACTAAAACATCCTGTCCTGGATGCTCACCCCAGGCTGGATGAACCCCCTGCAGGAATTTATCCCAAATATCACCATTCCCATTGAAGTCAAAGGGGTCATTCTGGATTTTTGATGAGATAATTGGTGTCCAAGCCTGGGGATCTTCCCAGAAAAACAACCACAGAGGATCCAGCCCTTGGGTCAATGTATTTAATCCCAAAATAAATGGCTCCAGATGATGGAGAGGAGGTCACCAGGGGAAAAATGGAAGTGTTTTCTCCAAGGGAAAACATTCCTTCTTCCTAACATCAGGATTGATATCCTCCAAAAAAAAGTAGGAACAAAAGCAGATTAATGAGTTTTCCCCTTTATATTTAGGTCATTTTTTCTTGAGGCTTAATGCTAATTGCACAGCATTTAATTGTCTTGTATTTTTATTTGAAATTCATTTTTTCCCAAGAATCGATGCAGTAATTCAGATAAAAGATTGGGAATCAGGTGCCGAGCCACAGAAAATTTATCATTATCTATTGATTTCTGTGGCATCGGCAAATGAGACTCTTGTCCGCATCATGAAAAAAGAAAGCAAAATGGGATAAATGAAGAGCGGGAATTGCACGGTGGATTTGAGGAACTGTTGCTACGTTTTTGTGTGGCCTTTCTGATCCAAACAGGGCAGTGAGCAATCAGCTCTTGGCATGGCCTCAAAAAGAGCAGCAGAACAGAGCTCGGAGGACTATTCATGGCTCTTAATCATCCGGCCACGGGCAGGACTGTAAATAGAGGGTGTGAAAAGCTGGATTTGATCCAGAGGTGGTTATTAGATCCCAGGGGCCACGGGCAGCCTGCTTTGGTCACTAATTACACACGAGTTGATTGCATCAATCAGCTCTGCACACCCGGCTGAGGTCAGCTCGGAGGAAGGGAGAAGAAAATGGAAATATTTTGCGGGGAAAGGTTGGATTGCTGCGCTGGGCTTGGCACACTCGGCTTGTGTTCCGTGGGTGATTCCATAGCTCTGGAATGTTCTTCCATTCACAGCCCCCAGGACCTTGGCCTTGCTCCTGCCAGCCAATCTGTGCCGAGGCAAAACCTTGAATTAAAGCTTGCACAAGGGCCTGAGCGCTGCTCCAGTTTTCCAGGGATTCCTCTGGAATCGCAGCGGTTCCATGCACGGAGCCAAAAGGAATTAATGGTGGAATTTTGACTGTGATAGTGTCACTTGTCCCCTCCCCAATGGCCACTGATGTGTGAGCAAGCCCAGGCTTTTATAGAATATATATTCTATAAAATAGATAGAATATCTAGAATATATAGATAGAATATGTAGAATATATAGATAGATAGAATATCAAATATCTAGATAGATAGATATAGAATATATATATAGAATATCTATAGATAGAATATAGAGAATATATAGATAGAATATGTAGAATATATAGATAGTTAGAATATAGAATATCTGATAGATAGATATAGAATATATATCTCGAATGTATATAGATAGAATATATAGAATATATCGATAGAATATGTAGAATATATAGATAGATATAGAATATATCGACTATATATAGATAGAATATGTAGAATATCTAGATAGATAGATATAGAATATATATAATATATATACAGATAGAATATATATA
>VZRL01003983.1:447854-491335 GCA_013397895.1 Origma solitaria | reverse complement strand
TAAATATAACATAAACATATACATACATATATTCTATATATAAATATATGTATTATCAATACACAGTGCAGAAAGCTTATTTTGAGGTGTCTGCCTGACACGGGGGAGAGGTGTCCATCCCTTTTCCATGCTGGAGCACAGGGATGGATCCTGGGAAAAGTTCCCTTCCCCACTGCTCATCCCATCCCACAGCACATCCCTTCCACATCTTCCCAGAGGACAGAGAGCTCTAGAGGCACCATCTGCTCTCCTGTCATCAAAAAGGCCTCTCCACCTTCAGCCAGGGCTTTCTGAATCCCAAAGGATGCCCCAGGACCCACATGCCCTCTCCTCCTTCCCTCTTTACAGATGTGTGTGAAATCCCAGATTCCATACACAGGAAATCTTTTCAGATTCCTCGGTTATTCACAATTAGGGATATGTGAGCATTCCTCAGCCATTAGGAACTTCTTCTTGGTTGTTCACACGTCCTTTCCCTTTGTCACAAGCAGTTAAATGTAAAATTTAATGTTAAATTTAAAGCAGCCTTGAAATGTGGAGTGGCCCCCAAAGTGCACTCCCAGCTCTGATGAGGCAGGGAATTAAAAAAGAGAGAGAGAGAAGAGGAGGGAGAATTCTGAATACAGAGATTTGGGGCTCATTTATAGCCCAGCACCACTGGAGTTGATGATGTTGTCATAATGGGATTGTAAATGAGATAATTATTTCATATTTGTTTAGGAGCTTCAGGTGTAGTTCATCCCTGTGGTGCTGAGAGAGGAATAAGGACTCAGTGGAAGGACTCAGACAGTTGAAATTAAATGTGCCAGGAGACAGAGAGTGAGCACAGACAGAAACGAGGCAAGGAGCAGGGGTAGTTTATCATGACAGGCCACAGATGCAGCCCCAGGAAAAGCTGCTGCTTCACTGGTTCCTTTTGCAAAGGTGAAAGTTTGGGTTTTTTTGTTTTTTGGGTTTTTTTGCAAAGGTGTTTTCAGGAGAGCCGTGAAGGAGAGCAAGGATTTGGCTCCGTGCACACTTGCAGGTTGCTTCTCTGGACTATAAGAAAGCTCCAAAACGCCACGGAAATGATAAAATAAAACATCCCAGGGCTTGGCAGCCCCGTGTCTCTGGAAGAGACATCAATAACTCAGCAGCCAAGAGGTAAAGGGAGGATAGGAATGAGTAAACCCAAACAGCTGCTCCTGTCAGCTTGGCTGGGGGACCAACTTCACACCAACACTTCTGTTTTCATCTGTAATTAAAACTGCAGTGACAACAGGGCCCCGGGGGGGTGGGTGGATCCTGCAGGGATCCTCACAGCCTCTGCATCCAGCAGACTCAGCGCTGCTCCACCTCTGCCAGCGTTCCAAACGAGAAGCAGAACATCTTTGTTTTCCCGAAGCGCAGGGCAGGGATTTGGGAATTTGGGCACGCGGGATGGAGCCCCGAGCAGGCACTGCTGGCATGAGCAGGGCACAGCTGGAGGTGATGCCAGCAGTGCTGAGCTTGATGCCTGAAAGAGAGGCCAAAACAAATGAGGAGTATAAAATGCAGATAAATTTATTCGAGGCCTTCAAGGTACATTCGGGCAAGCAAAAGTCCCCCCCAGGGACGGCACCCAAAATAGACCCTGGGTCACAAACCCTTCACCTTTTACAAGTTCTGTCCCATTAGCACATTGGCCCTTAATTCTCCAATCGCACCCTCAGGTGATGATGTTCACCACCCCAGGCCTGCTCCCCCAGCTCACAGTTGTTTACATATTTTCGGGCCCTAAGGCAATGAGTATCTCCTTGAATCTGTGTTCAGAGAGCCTTGTTTTGGCCAAAGGTGCAGGAACAGAGGATTTCAGCACTTTGTAAGAAGCACAGAACTGCAGTGAGATACAGATACATGAAGAGGAAAAAACCTAGACACATTCAAAGGCATCAAGTTGGTGTGGCAGGGCTGCTGAGCTCACCTGGCGTGAGATAAACCAGGCCCAGGGTTGATTTGGGTGCTGCCAGGTCCCCTCGCCTTGGCAGGGCATTGCTGAGCGGTGGTGAGGGCAGCAGGAGGATGAGGAGGGAGAGCAGCAGGGCTGCATCCTGATTTTAATAGAAATGTGACTTTCAGAGGCACAACTGCATTTCAGAGCTCCATTTGGGCTGCCTCACGGTGCTCAGCTCAGCTGAGCTGATTTTCCCTCTTCCTTGGAGCAGTTTTCTTGCAGTTTTCTCTCTCCCACCCCTCCCTGCTTGCCCAGCAGTGCAGGGCATTGAGAGAGGCACTTGGAGAGCCTGGGGCTCCGTGGAGCTCCCAAATCAGGGAGGGGAAGTGCGAGCTGGCAGGGCTGTGACAGTGAGGGACACGCGTGGTGACAGTGAGGGACACCCACAGTGACAGTGAGGGACATGGGTGGTGACAGTGAGGGACACCCATGGTGACAGCGTTGCCGCCAGCCCTGCCTGTGGGGCGGCGTGGGATGAGTGGCAGCCCTGACAGGGCCAAACCCATTTCACAAATTTTTTAGGAGTGGTGGGGAACAGGGATTGTCCCTGGGGTGTGGAGGGGAGCAGAGCAGAGCCTCTGCCTGGGGCTTTTCCTTGATAAGGAAAGGAAAGGAAAGGAAAGGAAAGGAAAGGAAAGGAAAGGAAAGGAAAGGAAAGGAAAGGAAAGGAAAGGAAAGGAAAGGAAAGGAAAGGAAAGGAAAGGGAAAGGGAAAGGGCTCCTGGTGCTCCCTGGCCCCCAAATCCTCGTGTCCTGATGGGATTGGGACAGAGCTTAAGGACTTGGTTTAAGGACTGAGAACATCCTAAAGTGATGCGGAGAACAAACAGAGCCTGGGAGAGCTGGAGGTGAGGCCAAGAACCTCACACAGCTCAGCCTGAGGGCACAGAGATTTCCTCTCCTTGCAAGTCCTCCTTGAACCTCTGAGTCCCCCAAACCCCTTTGTGGAAAGCAGCCTGACCTTCCCGGGGAGTTTAGGGCACCAGGCATTTTTAATCAGAGAATAAAAAGATCCCTCCCAGGAAATCTCCCCTCCTGGGCCTGCCTTCCCAGGAAAAAAACACTTTTAGTCCTCCCCACCTCCTGCTGGCGCTGGGAGTGCAGGTGATGCTCCAATGGACAGCTGAGAGGGTTTGTTAAGGATCCAGGACTTCTCTGGAGTAAACTCAAGATTGTGAGGCTTTAAAGACGCCATCGTTGTGCTCATGAAGGAATCCCAGCCTGGTCTGAAGCGATTTTTCATGGAATCAGGCCGGTGAATGTCCCGTTCCCATGTGGATCTGTTCTCAGAGCACCATGATGTCCCCACGAGCGAGGGGTTGGTACTCAGGATTGAGAAGCTTTGATTCAGGAATGGGGAAGGATGCAGCACAAAAAGGGCTGTGGACACCGAGGAGGGACAGCCTGGCAGGCCGGGGAGAGACGGAAAAATCCAGAAGGATGTGGGGAGGTGGAGAGAGGGGGAATGAGTGTGTTCCTGGAGAGGGAAGGGCAGATAATGGGGAGAGGAGAGAACTGTGAGGATCAAAGTGGGCATTGATGCTGCAGCAGGCTGGGCAGGGATCAAAGGGGAGAGAAAATCAGGTTGCCAAGGCATCCGAGGCTTTCTTCAGTTCCCTGCCCCCCTTTCCTGGGAAGGAAGAAACAGAAACAATTCCTGCAATGTCAGGAAAAGGCCTAATTCTGCTGTTGACCTGAGCTCTCCCTGTCTCTGCACAGTTTCACTCCAGCCCTTCTTAAATGGCACTGAATTCCTCATTTCATCCTTCACTGACACATTCAGGAGCTGAAGGGACTGCACCGAGAGCTTCCAGAGCTTTCCCAGTGCATCAGTGGGAAAAACTGATTAAAAAAACCCCAAAAAACCCCAAACCCAGGGCTTTTTTCACCTTCCCAAAGCCCTCTCAGAGATTTAAAGTGCTCTCCAGGCCAGGGAATGGGTGAAAATAAAGAAAATAGGAGTTCTAGAGGAAGCTGCTGTGCTCAGTAACCTTCAAGGTTTGTTCTTGAACAATTCTTGCTGTTATCCAGATGGGCCCCGCTCCAAGTGGATGTTTGTGTAACTCCTGAGGGGCATTAGCAGCTCTAGATCAGCATTTTAATCTCCCTCCAATTCCTATTTTCTTGTACAGCCGCTGGGGACCATCTCGGAGCTTTCAGAGCAGGAATGGGAGATTGGAAATGAAATGAAGGGGGTAGGAGATGCTGACCTCCAAAAAATGGGAATTTCCCTGAAATTTCCTCAGCTCTCAGGGCTGTGATCACTCCGTCAGAACCTGCCTAGCAACCCAAAATGCAGACACAGCTCGACTGGAGACAAATCCCCCCCGCCAGCTCCGCGTTCTGCGGAAAGAAAAACCTCCCCGCCTTCAAAGAGAACCCCAGGTTGGCCCAAATTGGCAGGAAATGACTCATCCCATAAATATAGAGTGGGAAATGTGCACAGGATTGGCGTTCTCGTCCAGGTATGGCCGGAAGAATCACTTAATTAGGGTTTTGTGGGGAAGTTTTGGGGATTTTTTGAGATCTCAGGCTCTCTGCATGTTCTGTGCTGGGTTTGAGCCTCTTCAAGTGCAAGCAGATGAGACTGAAGCCTCTGCTCTGGGATTTCCACACGGAAAATGTGGGATCTGATCTGGGATTTCTGTGTGGAAATCTGTGGGATCTGTTCAGGGATTTCCACATGGAAATCTGTGGGATCTGATCTGGTGGGATCTGATCAGGGATTTCCACATGGAAATCTGTGGGATCTGATCTGGGATTTCAATGTGGAACTCTGTGGGATCTGTTCTGGGATTTCCACATGGAAATCTGTGGGATCTGATCTGGGATTTTAATGCAGAAATCCGTGGGATCTGATCTGGGATTTCAATGTGGAACTCTGTGGGATCTGATCCGGGATTTCCACGTGGAACTCGGTGGGATCTGCTCTGGGATTTCAATGTGGAACTCTGTGGGATCTGATCCGGGATTTCCTGGGACAGCAGCCTCAGGTTCTGCTCTGCCCACGCCATCCAACAGGCTTGGCTTGATTATCTTTTTTAATTAAGTAATTAGCCAGGGAAACACGGCCTGACAGGAGACTTTGGGCATCACTTAAAGAGGTTCAAGGGGAAGTTCTAATTCCAGGGATGAGTTTCCAACTGCCTGGAGAGGAGAGATCTTAGCCAGGGTCTCTCTCTGCTATTTAGTCTCAACTAAAACTGTTTTTCCTTGGCAGTGCCCAAGAATTCTGTTCCATTTCTATTTTATGTGGGGGGAAATGGATAGGGAATGACAGGAGAACAAAACAAATCCAAAAATAAGCTCCTGCCTTTGGTTTTGTTTCGCCACTGGCTCGCTTTGGCTGTGCTGCTTTACAGTGGCTGACATCCTCCTGTGGCCATGGTCATATTGATTATATTGATATTGTTCTGTAGGGTTTGCTCTGATTCTTGGGNCCAAAAAACCCCAAACACCCCCCCCAAAAAAACCCCAACAAAATAAAAAAACCCAAAAAAACCCCAAAACCCCCCACAAAAAACAAACAAAAAACCCAAAAAAACCCCCCAAAAACCCCAAACCTCACAACTCTGCTTTTTAGGTTTTTTTGTTGTTGTTTTTTTAAGGTTTTTTGTTGGTGTTTTATTTTTTGTTGTTGTTCTTGGGTTTGTTTTTTTTTTTTCTTTCCTTAAAGCTTCACCTCCACCCCTCGTGTTTATCTTTAAAATCAAAAAATAAAAACTCTCTGACTCCCCCCCACCCCTTGTGCCGCCATTAAAAATTCTAAAAGCCGCGTAGCCTCAGAGAATAGCCTTTCCAAAGACATGAAAAAGAATTGCTGATTTATTTATTATTTATGGAGCTCATTATATTTTAACTCCAGGGGGTGGCAAATATAGGATAGACTCCTTCAAACAACTTGTGGGCCCTCCAGTGGTGTTTTCCACGATTTCTGTGCTGCAGGAGGGAGGGAAAAACAGTCCCAAAAGAAAAGTGAAGCAAGGACAGGTGGGGTGGGAAGTTTTGGGGAGATTTGATGGATTGACAGTTTTGGGGAGATTTTATGGATTTGCAGTTATGGGGAGTTTTTATGGATTGGGGAGTTTTGGGGGGATTTGATGGACTGGGCAGTTTTGGGGATATGTGATGGACTGGGAATTTTGGGGAGATTTTATGGATTGGCAGTTTTGGGGAGTTTTTATGGACTGGGCAGTTTTGGGCAGATTTTATTGACTGGGCACTTTTGGGGAGATTTGAAGGACTGGCAGTTTTGGGGAGATTTGATGCATTGGGAATTTTGGGGAGATTTGATGGACTGGGCAGTTTTGGGGAGATAAGATGGGTTGGCACTTTTGGGGAGATTCGATGAATTGGGAATTTTGGGGAGTTTTCATGGACTGAGCAGTTTTGGGGAGATTTGATTGGCTGGGCACTTTTGGGGAGATTTGAAGGATTGGCAGTTTTGGAAATTGTCAGGATTGCCCTGCCGTTTAGAGGAGAAAATGCCCTGCCTTAATTTTCAACATTCAAACCTTGAACTTTCCACTTTTCCCTATTTTTAGGGGGTTTGTGATGACAGAACCTTTAAAATCCAGCATTTTTTTCCCAACTATGAGTCCCTATCATAACTTTGGTTCAACTTTTCCCAAATTGTGCATGATAGCATAATTTGGGTGGATTTATTCTGTGTCTCAGTTTATTCTGCGTCTCAGCACAATCCCTGATTAGTTATGGGAGATAACGGCTGATCACAATTAACTTTGATGGGAGAAGGAGAGAAATATCCCTTCCCCTTGCCAAGAATTTACGGTGCAGGTGAGTTTGGGGGTGCAAATAAAAGCAAGCAGGTCATAAAACATCCTCGCTCGAGGCCGTGGGAGAAGCTTTGTGCTCAGGTGGAACTCCACCAGAATTCACGGAATTGCACAGAATTGCTGCTCGTCCTTTAATCTGTTTTTTTTCCCTGCTGATTAGAGCTTTCCTTATATTGTTGGGGTGTTAATTAATGCAGATTTATGCACGCTGGCAGTGTTTATGTGCTTGCACACGGGGAAGAATGGAAAGAATTGTGTCACTGTCAGAGGTGTCCACAGTGAGAGGAGCCTCGGGAGAGGCTTTGCCTTGGGAAGAAGCTCTGCTAAATTCCATAATTCTGTACATGAGAAACCATCTTAAGCCCAAAAGGGAGAAAATCAGTGAAATCTTGAATTGTGGAATACCCAGAGAGGTTTGGTCCTGAAAGCTCAGCGAAGCACACCCCCAAAACCCCAAATCCCATCCCACAGGATGTGGGGGTGGTTGTCCCAGCAGCAACAGGCCACCCTGATCCTAAATTTGATTTCCCCACGGAAACTCACTCTGTGTCCTCAGCAGCTCCCAGATTTTTTCTCCTTTGGGAAAAGCAAGGATTCAAATCTTGTTTGTCACTGTTGTCTTGTTCCTGCTGCCGACCCGGGGATAAGGATCTGGCACGGAGCACTTTATCAGCTGCAGGAAATGTTCTTTCTTTATTAATTCCATTTGGGATCAATAATTAATGCTGCTGTCTCCTTTGCGATCCCCCTCAATGCGAGGTCAGTGTTCCTTGGCTTTGTGTTTCCTGAAGCCCCCGCAGTCCCAAAATACACAAAAATTCCTATTTTATGACACTTTTTTCCTTGTTTAGGGGTCAGCAAGGTCCCAATTTAGGGAGACAAGGTAGATAATTGGGAATAGAATTCCCAGCACAGAGAAAAGGCAGCAAAGATTGAGCAAAGACCATCCCATCCCTCCTTGGTCAGGGTCAGAATAATTCAGAGAGGCTTGTGGGGCAGAAAGTGAGCCTTAAATTGGGAGAAAAGCAGGAACAGAGAGGATTTCTCTACCAAGCACTATCTCCCCACTGCTGAGCGTTTTCTGACCAATTCTTTGAGCAGAGATCACCAAATTCCAGCTTTGGGATTCCTGTGCTGGTGACAATTCCGAGATGGAAGTGCTTTGTGGCCTCTCGAGCCAATGCCCATCCCTGGATTATCTCTTCCCCCGAAAGTCGAAGTGATTTGCATTCCAAGTTTTAGCAAACAAATAGGGCAAGGCCCAGGAGCCAGAATTTCTTTGGCTTTTCGCTGTCTTTAGCTATCAGCTCCCCTTGGGCAGTCCACAGCACACCAGGGCTCGCTCTTGGCTGCTTTTCTGAGGCATTAACGAAGAGGAGATAAATCCTGAGCTTAAGTTTATTTCTGGAGCAGCAAAATGCCAGGATGGGATCTCTGTGCCAGCAGCACAAATCTCAACCCTGCTGGTGGCTCCTGACCCTGCTGGGGTGAAAAGGGAATTTCAGGAAGGTTGTAGGGTACCCGAAAAAGGCTCAGTGAATCCCACATGGCTCAGTGTGAGAATGGCAGAGAGGTTTTGCACACACCAAGCTCAGGTGATGTTTTCATCCCTCCACGTGCCAGGGAAACAGAGGCAATGAGGATAAAATTTCCAAATTCACATCTTCTTTAGGTAGTTTCATTTTCGTGCTGTCTTCCCTCCCCTTCCCCTTTGGCTTCGCTCAAACCCAAGCCATTTAACATGAAAAATATTGAATTCTTTTATCTGGTGCCGCAGGAAGAAGCCTGACAGCAACCCTGGGGCAGATATTGCAAGGCTGTCCTGCTGGGCAGGCCTTGGCTCCTGGGCCAGCCCATCCTTCACCCCAGCCCTGGAAGAGTCACGTTTGCCTCACTTTGGCCAAAAAGCCACGAGAGATCTCCTGGAGCAGCTGAGCTCCTCCCCTCGGCTCTGTCCCACTCGTGGGGCAGCAGCAAAATCAAGTTCTCCACGTGAGGATAATCCAGGTCCCTGCTGGAAAAACTCCTCCTGCCTTCCTTGTTGTCATCTGTCTCATGTTTTCCTCTTGCATCCCCAGATTTTTGCCAGTGGTGGTTTTGATTTCAGTGCCCGGGAATTTCTCCTGGTATTGCGTTGTTATTTCCTAGTTCCCGGTTCTTTCGGAAAAATCTTCAAACAAAGATGTTCAATCTCAAATTCCAAAATGAATTCCCTGAGGTGGGTGATCTTTGCTCCACATTTGAACCCTCTGCAGTATAAACTGAATTAATATCACCTAGGCCATCCTCAGCCCCTGCAAACACTCACTGCAGCATTCCTTTTTCTTTGGGTTTTGCCTCCTCCTCCATCAAAGACATCCCAGAAAATGGGATTATTCCACAGCCCTCCAGTCAGCCACAACCCCAAACCAGGAAAACAACGGAGCTCTCTGCCAGCAAAAGTGAATATGGGATTCTGAGTCTAATTAGATGGGGAGACTGGGAGCAAATATGTAAATAGCACGGCGACTATCGTAAAAAATATTTTTAGTTATTTGTACTGCAGGATTTCTTGATTTGCTGCTGGGACTGGGAGGTTTATCTCCGTGGTCTCTGAGGAAAGGAGGGGGAAAAAATGACATGCAAATCAAAGCACAGTGGCTTTGTTTTTCAAACGTGAGGAAAGGGGGAGGGCAGGTGAGCATCACTCAATTAAGAGGAATATGAGGGGGGAATTAGGAAAAGGTGTCAGAGATGCTCAGCGTTCTGATCTCTGAGCACCTGGGTGTGGGCATGGAGTGATTGGTTAATGTCTGAGAGGTGTAAAATATGGACAGATCCAGCGAGGGAACAAGCAGTGAGACAAACTGCTTTTTTTTGGTGGTTTTTTTTAATAAGCGGAACTAGAAACGCCTGGCAAGAAGAGTTTAATGAGTGCTGCTTGCAGAAAATGGAGCAAGGGATAATAGACAGGAGGGATAAATGTCCCCTCCATGTCGCCAGCTGGGGATGTGGGACTCAGGGCTTTCAAAGCTGCTGAAAGCACAGCCCCGGGCAGGAACCTGAGCTCTGTGGCAGCAAACAGAGTCTGGGATGCCCTGATTGGCACAAATAAAGGCAACTGGGCCTGCTGGTAATGCAATTGCCATCTCAGAACCCCAAAACAACCCGGGAAAGAGCACTCGCCTGGAGGAGAGCCTGGCCTGTGAGTAAAAGCTGCAGGAAATTGTTGTGAGCCCTCGGGGAAAAGAACTGATTCAGGATGGGTCAGAGAGTTCTTAGTCCGAATTGCCCTCTGTAATTTCTTGTGTGCCATCTCCGCTCTCAAATCCCTGCGTCTGCCGTGAGCTTTTCTCGTTCCCTGCACTCTGAACCTGTCTGGTTTAAACCGAGAGCAGCTTTCCCTTCTGCAGGGTGACACAGACCTGGGGTTATTCTTCAGGAGGAATCGGGTGCTGGCACAGAAGGGTTTGTGCCCTGCTGGAGCTGCGGCTCTGCCCTCCCAGCCCGCCAGGGATCTGCTTCCAGGCAGGAAAGTGCTCGGCAGCTGAACTGCAGCGCTCAAGGACAGCTGGAAGTGAAAAGAAATGTTAAAAAAAAAACCAAACCAAAACAAAAAACCCCCTCAAAAAACCACAAAACAAAACAACAACAACAACAACAAAAAAACAAAACCAAACAACAGCAATAAAAAAACCACAAAAACAAACACACAAAAAATTATAAAGAAAACAAAAAAACCCCAACCCCAAAAACCAAAAAACAAAAACAAACAAACAAAAACCCCCCAAGGAACCCAAAACCAAACAACAACAAAAAACACCCAACAAAAACCAACGTACAAAAAAAATTTTTTTAAAAACCCACCAGAAAAAACCAACCCCAAAACCAAAAAACAAACAAAAACAAACAAACAAAAGAAAACCACCAAAAAAACCCCAATAACATCCTTTCAGCTGGAAACTTCACCCCACAGTCGTGTTTTCCCTGTGGTATAATTCCTTGTGATTAATATCCATGAAATTAAAAGGGGATTCCATCCAGGAGCCACAAACTGGCCACGATTATCTTGACCGGGATTCATTTACCAGTGCTTTTCCTTGTTTAGTGCATCTCATCAAATTTAATGTCACACAGCCCTGACAACCCTTTAGAGCAGGAGATGCAGAAGCTTCACTTCTATTTTGGGGTTCTGTGCTCTTTACAAAGTCCCTCAACATCTGCTCAGTGCTTTTCTCATCCAGCCCCAGAGGAAGAAATGGTTCATCATCTCTTCCAAGGGAAAATCCATCTCCCGTTAGGAGCTCTGAAGTGCTGGGAGAATTGAGGAGATTTTCTGGGATCCTTTGGTTTAAAAGCAGGAGTTCTCATCCCAGACATTCATCAGCCTCTGGAGGGTGAAGGATGTTCCTTTAGTGCGCAGGAGTTCAGGCGGTTCCGAACCAGTCCTGGTTCGTGGCCAGAAGGAGGGCAGAGCGCAGGAGCTTTTTTTGGTCATTACTGAGGTCGCTGTGCTCTCAGGGCTGGGAAATGCAGCTGGGAAAATTCACCTGAGGGAAGGCAGCTGCTCTCGGGTCCTGTTTGCAGTGAGCCCAGTGCGACTGCAGCCTTTTCTTACTGGTTCCAGACGGGATCTGGCAGTGGGGCAGAGCCAACCCCAATCCCAACTCTAATCGCAACCCCAACCCCAGTCCCAACCCCGATTCTAACCCTAACCCCAACCCCAAACCCAATCCCAACCCAAATCCCAACCCCAACCCAAACCCCAATCCCAACCCTTGAATGTGTGGCCACCGCGGTTTTTTCAGACTAAAACTCTCGATTTTCTATGCACTCGTTGGTGTTCCTCTCTGGCTTCTGCACGTTGTGTTTTTTGCTGATGGCAAAGAGTAGAAAAAGGGAAATTCTTCCTCACCACACGTGGCAGGAGCTGTGACTCTTTCCCTCCATTTCCCAGGGAAAGTGTGGGTTACTTAATGAAATAATTACTCCTTTAACAAATTACCCCTCATTAGCCAAGCCACTGTGGCTGTGCACACTCTGACCTATGGAACGAAATTATATTACCCTAAAATCCTCCCAAGAAGTTCCTAATGATACTAATAACTGCACAACTGAGCTGCCTGGCCACCTTTGTCTAGCAGCAGGTGACAAAAAGTGATGCCCTGTGCTGCTGACAGCTGGAATAATAATAATAATAATAAGAAGAAGAAGAAGAAGAAGAAGAATTATAAAAACCTGGCTGGTTCAGGGGGAAAATCTTGGTTTTTCCTGCAGGCTGAGGGGTTTGATCCGGGGGTAACCCAGAATTGCTGTCCTGGCTTAGCTAAATGAGAAACCTCCACCGAATCAGGTCTATGCTGGCCTTGGACACCTCCAGATCTCCAAGTGCTCTCATATTTCATCAGCCCAAGTCAGCCCTCTGTCCTTTATTTAATTCTATACATTTCAGTCAAACTCGCTGCCTCAGAAGTGATGGAATTGGGGCATGTAGAGAGGTTCAAACAAGGATTAATAATTTCTCTGGGTAATGAAAATACCAAGTTATTGTGTTAGTTATGAAGGGCAGGAGTCCCCCATGCCTGCTGAGCATGAGAGGATGCTGGGATGAGATTTTTGTTCTTGATTATTTCCCTCTCCTTCCAGTGCAGCTGTTCTTTTAGCAGAAGCAAATGGATTTGGGAATATTCAGTCATTACTTCTCCCCGAAATTATTTTTCCTTTTAAGTATATCGAATAAGAAGTGTTTCAGCAGGGAAAATTTTCATTTTCTCATATTTTTTTTTTCCCCTCAGAAAATACATTATTCTCTTTAGCTTCCTCTGCTTCTTTTATCATGTATGTTACTCCATCTCCTCTCTGAAGCAGCCACACATAAAATATTAGAATTATTAACTATATTTTGTCTAGGCCAAGGTCCCCAGAATAGTGACATATTTTAGACTAAATATTAGGAAAAAATAAACTATGACTGTGCGGGTGGGCAGGCCCTGGCACAGGTTACTCAGAGAAGCTGTGGCTGCCCAATCCTGGGAAAATAATCCTCTCCTCATGGTCGTGCTTTGCGCCAAACTCCTTTTCCTTAAGAAAATCTCACTTTCTCTGTGTTTTGGATCCCTGCGGTCTGAAAATGGGGATTCCCATTTGCTGGGGAAATCAGCTCGACAGAGCTTCTGACGCTCAGCCGTTCTGCTGACGGGGAGCCACCTCAGCTTGGTGGTTAGCATGATTGAAAGGTGTTCAAAAGGTGATTTAAACGTGCTCAAAGTGTCATTTAAATGTGCTCAAAGTGGGATTTAAATGTGTTCAAAGTGTGATTTTAACGTGCTCAAAGTGTGATTTAAACGTGCTCAAAGGGTGATTTAAACGTGCTCAAAGCGTGATTTTAACATGCTCAAAATGGGATTTAAACGTGCTCAAAGGGTGATTTAAACGTGCTCAAAGCGTGATTTTAACATGATCAAAGCGTGATTTTAACGTCCTCGAAGTGGGATTTAAACGTGCTCAAAAGGTGATTTAAACATGCTCGTAGCATGATTTTAGTGTGCTCAAAGTGGGATTTAAATGTGCTCAAAGTGGGATGAGAACGTGCTCAAAGTGTGATTTAAACGTGCTCAAAGGGTGATTTAAACGTGCTCAAAGCGTGATTTTAACATGCTCAAAATGGGATTTAAACGTGCTCAAAGGGTGATTTAAACGTGCTCAAAGCGTGATTTTAACATGATCAAAGCGTGATTTTAACGTCCTCGAAGTGGGATTTAAACGTGCTCAAAAGGTGATTTAAACATGCTCGTAGCATGATTTTAGTGTGCTCAAAGTGGGATTTAAATGTGCTCAAAGTGGGATGAAAACGTGCTCAAAGTGTGATTTAAACGTGCTCAAAGCGTGATTTAAACGTGCTTGAAATGTGATTTTAATGTGCTTAAAGTGGCATTAATTAGGGCCCTAAGCCCTAATGGGGCTGTGAGGAAGGGCTGTCCCCCCAGGCAGATCCCCCATGTGCTGGGGGGCTCCGTGAGCAGCTGCTGCTCTCAGAGGGGCTCCTCATTCAGCTGCACTTCCTTCCCTCTGCCTCTGCTCGTGCTCTCCTGAGTGACTTTCCCCAAAAAATTCCTTCTTTTCCCTTGGCAGGGATTGATCCCTGCAGAGCACGATCTGTGCCCCATCCACATGGAACCCGAGACACACAACAGCTTTGGGACTGAGACTTTTTTTTCCCCCTAAAAAACCCTGGAAATCATAACTATTGCTGAGTGCTCACCTGGGCAAGCCCAGCTGTGTATTTTCTAGCCCAGTCAGGTTTTTGGCACTGGGATGGAGGAGGTTTTGAGGACATTTTTCAGTTCCCATCCTTTAGGGAGCCAAACACTGAACAGTTTCTGCGCTCAGGTCTGGGAATGGCTTGGGACAAGGGCTTGGACACCCTCGGTGACAATCCTTGGGCCCAAACGGAGCCCAAAATTGACTGAGCAGAGCAGAATTCAGCACATGGGGAGACAGGATAAAGGCAGGTCTGGTAAAGCAGTCAGGCTGGACCCCTGGGGCACTGCTGCCCCAGCTGCACACGGGTCCTGTGACACTCCTGTGGCATTCTGTGGCACTCTGTGACACTCCTGTGGCATCGTGACACTTCTGTGACATTCCTGTGACATTCCTGTGACACTCTGTGACACTCCTGTGGCACTCTGTGGCACTCTGTGGCATTGTGACACTCCTGTGACATTCCTGTGGCACTCCTGTGACATTCCTGTGTCACTCTGTGATACTCTGTGACATTCCTGTGGCACTCTGTGGCACTCTGTGACACTCTGTGACACTCCTGTGGCACTCTGTGGTACCCTGTGGCATTGTGACACTTCTGTGACATTCCTGTGGCACTCCATGGCATTCCTGTGGCACTCCGTGGCACTCTGTGGCATTGTGACACTCCTGTGACATTCTGTGGCACTCTGTGACATTCTGTGGCACTCCTGTGACATTCTGTGGCACTCTGTGACACTTCTGTGACATTCCTGTGACACTCTGTGGCATTGTGACACTCCTGTGGCACTCTGTGACACTCCTGTGGCACTCTGCAGCACTCTGTGACACTCCTGTGGCACTCCTGTGACACTCTGTGGCATTGTGACACTCCTGTGGCACTCCTGTGACACTCTGTGGCATTGTGACACTCTGTGACACTCCTGTGGCATTCTGTGGCACTCCTGTGACATTCCTGTGGCACTCTGTGACACTCCTGTGGCATTCTGTGGCACTCCTGTGGCACTCCTGTGGCACTCTGTGGCATTCCTGTGGCACTCTGTGACACTCTGTGGCACTCTGTGGCATTCCTGTGACACTCTGTGGCACTCCTGTGGCACTCTGTGGCACTCTGTGACACTCCTGGCAGCAGTGTCACACCAGGCGGAGCTGCCTGCTGGATTTTAATTAGAACTGAGCCTGAATTCCATGGGCCTCGGCCAGCCCGTCCTTCTCAGCGCGGCTCGGGGAGAATGAAAAGATGAGCATTTTCAATTTGAGCTTTCGTTAGATAATGCCTGTCGGTGCCAGCAGATTACAGAGTGGATATTAAATCCCCCAGGATTTGCAATGGGAAATACTCCCGGAATCCATAAGCAGGAGGAGAGAAGAGCTGCGGAACTGCCGGGCAGGAGGGGAAAATGGGAAGGGAATGTTCCTTCTGGAGGAAGAGCCTTGTGAAGGGCACCCAGGGGCAGGTGAGGCCTCCAAAGGGTGCCCTGGGAAGGAGAATTCCTGCTCCTGCCAGGTGGGGAAAAATAATCGGGTTTGTCAGGCTCGTGGAGCAGGGAGAGGCAGGGATGGATCTGGGGCGCTGGTGCTCCTGCTGGGGGTTTGGGAGCGAGGATCCCACAGAAAGATCCCACAAAAAGATCGTGTTGGGGAAGATGAAATAGGAAAGGCTTATCAATATGATTACCTGGCAAAAGATGCTGAGAATATGGAAACTAGAAGCGAGATTGAAATGAAGACAAGCTTTGAGATCCCAAACCCCAGGTACTGAACAGCTGGAAAACAATGGTGNGTTTAAAATATAACGCCGTATGGTAATGCAATGACTCTCATAGGCTGTGTGTAAATGTTGTAGGATTTGTAGCTTGTTCTAGATTGGTTAGTGAAAATTAGAATATTCAGCACAGAAGATGATTTATTGTATTGTAAACGGCAACCACAGGATTTTATTATTATTTGATCATCCTTCTCTCTCTCTCTCCCCTCTGTGCCCTGCTCTGAGCTGTGTCTGGCAGCTCCCAGCAGCTCCCCTACACCCACACCTTTCACAATAAACCTCATGCTCTGAGACCAAACTCCAGAGATCTCTCGTCTCCGTCCCGACCGTCCAAAACAAACCGTCCCAAACACCACAGACGGAATCCTACAAATGGGGTTTGTCAGGCTCGTGGAGCAGGGAGAGGCAGGGATGGATCTGGGGGGCTGGTGCTCCTGCTGGGGGGTTGGGGGCGAGGATCCCACAAAAAATCCCACAAAAAGACCCCACAAAAAGACCCCACAAAATGATCCCACAAAAAAATTCCACAAAAAGATGCCACAAAAAGATCTCACAAAAAGGTCCCACAAAAAGATGCCACAAAAAGATGCCACAAAAAGATCCCACAAAAAGATCTCACAGAAAGATGCCACAAAAAGATCTTCTGGGAGTGTCCCTATCAACCCAGACAGCTCTGCTGTGGCCCCTGAGTTGCAGAGACCCCACAGCCAACTGAGATATTGAATAAAAGCAGCAGGAGCTGGTGCTGAGCTGATGAGGAGAAGGGGTGATGCAAACCCTTCTCGCTGCCCTGGGATCTGCCAGCCCATTTAGCCCAAGGATTTGGGGGCACCTAGGACTTGTCGAGTTCCTCAAAGAGCTCATCAAAGCCAGACTAATCCAAGTTTGGGGAAGATTGACTGGGATCAGATTCTGTCAGGGTAAACAAACACTCTGAGGTGGAGTTTCACAGAGTCTGCTTTGAATCGTCCCCAAAACACCTCCCAGGGCACAGGGTTTGGGGTCAGCAGTGCCAGGGAAGTGCTCCTGTTGGTCCATGGCTCTGTGCCCTGGTGCTGCCTGACTTCTCAGGGAGAAAGTGCTGAAAACTCACATTTACAACACTGAAAACTCTTATTTACAAAATACTGGAGACCCAATAACAACAAATAGAAAGGACAGAACATTTACCCTTCATTGCTCTCATATATAAGAAGCTTTACTACTCCAGGACTAGATATGTGGCTGATGGAAGAGTGCAAGATTATTAGTTTAAAAGCACCAAAATGTGCAAATTAATTACCACAACTATCCATGCATGTTTTATCTGGCTTAAATGCTGGGCTGTTTTTTCCAGGTTAAGGGAAATATTAACCTGTAAGAAGCAATATCGAGGTCTGGAGCCTGCAGAGCTAAAAGCCTAAACATCTCACTCATGGCAATGAAAATTCAGGAGCTATCATAGCCTTTGATTGAACATCCCAATAGTTTCATTAAGACCTCGTCCTTGTGTTTTATGTTTGCTAATTAGCAAATTCAAACACTTTATCTCCGTGTTATCTTTGTGCAAGAGAGTGGCAAATTTATGTCATTATAAAATATGGCGAGAATTTAAAGGTTCACAAGCAATTAGATTTTGTAATTCTTGTTTATGCCTCTGAAGGATTGTTCATTTTAAAACTTTATAGTTAATATCTTCAAAGATAAAACAGTGGCCTGCGTTGCTCTGGCGACTGAAGTCAAGTGGTTGAGTGAGCTGAATGGATTATGAGAGAAAAACCTTTTGGAAGCGCTTGCCTCGATCCTGAGCTGGATATTGCAGGGAATTTACCCTGAGCGGAATCTGTGCCTGGTTGGCGACATTTTCCCTGGCATGGTCCCGGTTGGGAAGCCTGGGGCGATGGATGTGGGGCAGGATCGAGCCCAGGCTCGCTGCTCTGGGGGTCACGGTCGGGTTTTGAGGGTAAAAAGCCATGGATGCGGTGCGAGCGGCAGGGATGGAGCGCGGCAGAGCGCTGACACCTGCCGGCAGGAGAGCCCGGGACTGGCCCGGGATGCCTTCTTGTACCGGGATTGTCCTGGGGTTGTCCTGGGAGCCACCACCTCCCCCGGGGATTGTCCCTGGGACCGGCCCGGGACGCCTTCTTGCCCTGGGATTGTCCAGGGATTGTCCTGGGACTGTCCTCGGATTGTCCAGGGAGCCACCACCTCCCCTTGGCATTGTCCCTGGGACCGGCCCGAGATGCCTTCTTGCCCTGGGATTGTCCAGGGATTGTCCTGGGACTGTCCTCGGATTGTCCAGGGAGCCACCACCTCCCCTTGGCATTGTCCCTGGGACCGGCCCGAGATGCCTTCTTGCCCTGGGATTGTCCAGGGATTGTCCTGGGATTGTCCTGGGATTGTCCATGGAGCCACCACTTCCCCTTGGCATTGTCACTGGGACCACCCCAAGATGACTTCTTCCTCCAGTATGCACCCTGGGACCAGCCCCGACACCCTCCTACCCGCAGGACTGACCCACGGACTGACCCCAAGACCCTCCTGCCCCCGGGACTGACCCATGGACTGGCCCCGAGACCCTCCTACCCCTTGGATTGACCCAAGGACTGGCCCCAAGACCCTCCTGCCCCCGGGATCCATCCTGGGACCGGCCCCAAGACCCTCCTGCCCCTTGGACTGACCCAGGGACTGGTCCCAAGCCACCACCTGTCTCCGGGATCCACCCTGGGATTGTCCACAGAGTCACCTCCTGCCCCAGGACTGGCCTTGGAGCCACCTCCTGTCCCCTCGATCCCCCCTGGGACCGTCCCCTCCTGCCGCAGGTAACCTGCCCTGGCAGGTGGGACCCCTGTCCGTGGCAGGGTCTGCAATGGGATGACCTTTAGGGTCCATTCCAACCCAACCCGTGCTGTGATTCCGTGAGCCAGGCCCACCAAAGAGGTGCCACCGCCGCTGGTTTCACTCCGAGTCGCCCTGTGAGTGTCACTGAGCCCAGCTTGGGGTGGCCAAGTGTCCCCTGCACCCCCGGCCATGTGTCCCCTGCACCCCTCTGGCACAGGCTGAGGGTTTTTTCCTGAAATGCCCTTGCAGGGAAGGACATTTGTGGCCCCAGTGCTTGGGAACTGACCCGGTTGGGTATTTTCAGGGTATTGTTCTAGAAGTGCATCCATCAGCTTTGGACCCTCAGGGATGTGGGAATTTCCTCTGCAGGCTGGACCCCGTTCCTTAAGGAATCACGGAATAATTCAGGTTGAGAAGGGACCAAAAAAAGCTCATTTAATCCAACCCTCCCTGCATTAAAAAGGTTCATTTCTCCATTGCTGCCTCTGACTGCTCAGGCCAGGAGCCGCATCATCAGTTCCTGCTGTCACAGAGCCCAGGAGGTGCTCGGAACTCGCCCTCCTCCTGCTCCGTGGTGGCACCGAGATGTTCTGCAGCAGTTCCAGGACAGGAAGGAGATTTCTCTCTGATTGCTTTTTAATCACAGTAATAACAGTAATGGAGGCAATGAGTGGAATTGATGGGAAAGAGCCGAGCTCTCTCCTCTGCTAACTCCCTTGTGGGGTAAACAAGAAGGATTTACTGGCTCCTCAGTGGATTGGGGGGATCCTCGCTCTTCAGGATGAGTGTTGGCAATGTCTGGGGGAAAAGAGCTGATGTTTAGTGCCTGCGAGTAGAAACATGCCAGGCAAAGTCTGGAAATCTCCCTGCTTTATTCTGTGAATAACCCTTGTCCACAGAGCCTGATGGACTGGGCAAAAAAGAGCAAAATTGGGTCTTTTAAGCAGTTCTGTCTGGCCTTGAATGTGCATCTTGAGCACCCCATGAGAGTTTTATCTCCCCCTCAGGGGAAGGAGAAGCTGTGATGGACACAAGACATTGGAGCTGAGCAGAACCAGAGGTCCCCAGGAGGTCTCAAATTGGTGTAAGGGTCCCAAAGGGTCCAATCTCCTGGGGAGATTCAGACCCAGGCTGGGGCAAAATCGTCTCATTTTGGCCACTGAATGCCTGAACATGTGTTTTTCTGCAGTGGGAACTGCTGAGGTTCAGCTCTGGCCCAGGCTGAGGGGTTTTTCCAGAAAACCCCTTGCAGGAAAGGACTTTGGTTTCCCCAGTGCTTGGGAGCTGACCCAGCTGGGTACTTTCAGGGTATTGCTCCAGAAGTGCATCCATCAGCTTTGGACCCTCAAGGATGTGGGAATTCCCTCCGACCTTGACTCAGAATATCCAAAAAGCAGTGAAACAGCCTCGAAGGGCTGGGAAAATGCCTTCTGCGAGCCTGCTGCTCACGGAGAATATTCCAGAGAATATTCCAGAGAATATTCCAAAGAATATTTTGGACAGACTTCACCTCACGGAGAGCACAGAGACACCAAAGACAGAGCCCATTTGCTGGTTTTGGTCAGACATGGAGCTTTCTCCTTTATTTCTGCAGGGTGGTGCACACGTGAGGGGCCTCGTTTACATCACCAGCACAGCCCTGTCCTGGCTGAGGAGGAGGAGGAGGAGGAATCCCTCTTGCTTTGCCGACCAAGACACGATAAAAACAGTTCGTTCCACCTCGCTGGAAACCCCCCGGGAAGCAGAGGTACCGCAGGGCTGGGGTGTGCCCCATCCCGGGGGGAAAAGGGCCCTGGGGTCCTCCAGGGCTGAGAAAATGGGGAGCAGCTCCATTCCTTTGGGAATTTGGGGGTGCGGTGTGGGGGAGGCTCTGGGGTGCAGAGAGGGATGGGGGACAGAAAAGGAAAAGGACATTGGACAGGAAAGGACACTGAGCCTTCCTCAGGGTGGGGGGATTTGAACATCCAAGCTTTGGAGGAGGAGGAGAGGTTGTCTCCACATTTTGGAGCACAAAAGGAGGTGGGGGAAGGTTTTACTGGAGCTGCTCGGGGGAAAAAAAAAAACAAACAGGGAGACCCGGAGGGGGCTGATTTTATCCTTTCACACACATACTCAAACCCCTCAGTGCTTTTCCCAGCGATTCCATCCCTTTCTTCACATCCCTTTCTTCACATCCCTTTTTTCACATCCTACGTGGCCCTACCACGCCAGCCCCTTCCCCCTCTGGTCTTTATGGTGGAAAAAAAAAAAAAATCAGTATAAAGTGACATTTCAAGTGCTCTGGGGCAACCAGCGTTCAGCCCCAGAAGTTTTGTGTGAGGTGTTGGGTTAGAAAGCCGTGAGTTATCTTTGCAGAGGGATGAGCCAGGAAGGGATTTTTAGGTGGGATCTCCCTCAGCAAGGCGCTGCAAGCATTCAGGGGCAGGAAAAGTGGGGGGAAGCCATTCCAAAACTGCTTGAACCATGAGCAAACCATGAAAAGGAGCTGTTAGGTCTTGTTTTTCACCATTTGGGGGCTCTTACTGCCATTTCTCCCCGAGTGCCCTGCACAGCATGGACTGAACCCCTCAGCTTGTCCATGGAGAGGGAAAATCACCCCGGAGAGATCATGGAATGGTTATCCAGCCCTGGATGGGATTCATCAGTCCAGGGGACAAATACAAAAATATTATCCTGAGCAAAAAGCTATGGTAGTAATTCTCATTGCCCACTGAAGGAAAAAAAAAAATACAAAATACCTGAACTACAGCATATAAATCAATTTTGGTTTAGGGGAATTAAGAGAAACCACCACAAACCAGAAAAACACCCACCACCTATGGCATCTAATCAATCTTATATTACTAGGATGGATTTTCCTTTTATTTCTTAATTTGAAAAGGTGGCTGGAGGGGCACTTTAATGGGCTGGAAAGCCTCCCTGCCCTCCTCCAGCAGCTGGCCCGGGGCTGCAGCAGCTCTGCAAAGGTCCTGCTGGGGATTTTTGGAAGGTTGGAGCAGAGCTGAGCTGGTGGAGGAGCCTGATGCCACCAGGGATGTGATCCCTGCGTGTCCCCAGGGTGGAGAGGAATGGGAAGAGCTTGAGCCTGGGGCTGGCTGGGCTGGAAGAGCTTTGGGAACAGCCAGCTCGGGGCCTTCAGTGGCTCTGGGGACAGCTCTGGGGACAAGGGGACAGCTGCCGAGCAGGGGGTGCCACCCAAGCATCCGCAATTCCCAGGAGGGGCAGGGGACAGCGAGGGGACAGCGAGGGGACAGCAGAGGATGGGGTTATGCTGTAAGGCCTGCAGAGCTCTCAGGGCGAGCGGGGATTGGGGAGAAGCCCCGGATTCCTCAGGGAAAGGCAATTCCCGCCCGCAGCGCCTGCCCCGGCAGAGGTTAGAGCAGGAAGGTTAGGAGAGTAGCAGAACATCCATGAAAATCCACAGCTGAGCCTTCACTCTGGGTGAAGTGCCCTCCATCCTCGGCAGCTCAGGGCGCCTCGTTGGAAGTGGCTCCGTTGCCTTTGTTGACGTAGAAGGGGCGATAATGCGACTGCAAGGCAGAATTTGGGGCAGTGAGTTTGAGCCCCTCCTTCTCCTGACCTCCAACCCCTCACCCATCCACCCCCACCCTACAAATCCCTGCCCCAACACCTCCAGCCTCTCCTCCTTCCCCTCCTGGAGGTGCTGGAGACACCGAATGCAAATAATTTTGCTCTTCTTTTATTTACACGCGTGCTTTGCGTGGCCCTCACTGCCAAACCAAGCAATGCCTTGTGTAGAACGTCAGGCTGTGACTCAAGGCTTGATGAGAGGGTTTTTTGGGGTTTTTTTGGGAGAAGGGGAATGTCACCTTTATTTTTATGCCTCTGCCAGTGCGTTTTAATTGCTCACTAACCTGACAGCTCCGGGGAGCTGTCACACTGCGGAGCCAGGCACAGTTATGCAAGTTGTGTGGGATTTATTTGTGCTCTCGGGCTGGCAAACCCCAAACTCCTGTGCTTGGGAGTTCTCTCACAATGGGGCAGTGTTGGTTTGCGCCTCAGTGTTTGTGTAAACACAAATACAAGTGGAGAGATGGGGCAGAACCTACAGAAATTGGTATTTTTTGCCTCTCCAGCTCAGTTTCCTGCAGTCCTTGAGTGCAGCTCATCTCATCAGGACCTACCCCTGGAATTTCCCTCTGATCCGCCCCATTTTAATGAGCATAACGTGGCAAAGTTGTGTTGTGCAGCCTCATGTTGCAAAAACCAGCAGCAAATTTATTTACTGGGATCACTGGCTGCACAACCTCCAGCCTGGGCAGGAATATCCTCACACCACTGAAGGAATGACCATGGAAAACAGGAAAAAATGGGGTTTTTAACATCCAGTCTGTCTCAGGTTTGATCTCACGTGCAGAAGGTGGGAGAGGCCCCACAGGAAGGCTCTGGCCCCTTTTAGAGCAGCCCTATTTAATATTAGGAACAGCAGGAAGCCCAGGCAGAGCAAAGCCAGCCCATCCTCCTGCTCAGTGCTCAACACCTCCTGCTCAATGTTCCCTTTTGTTGAGATCCTTTTCACTTTATGGCTTTAATTTCCAATATAATTAAGATATGAAAGAGGGGGGCTTCATTTAAGAGAGCTCCCTGGGCGTGAAAAAGATCTTCCTCCTTGAACAGCACAGCCCTTTGTGAAAATTCATATTTACAGACCTTTTAGAATGTATATTACTTAAATACACATTTAAGGCTATTTTAAAAGCCAGATTATTGGCCCAATAGACCATAAAAGCTCCTGCAGAGATACTGAAGTGTAGAGTATGTATTTCTATTTTGGTGCTTTTAAATGCTTGTATTTATCAGCTCAGTTGTGAGGTTCAGGGCCATGTGGTGAATATTGGCTGTAAAAGGAAAATGGTCATTACAGATGTGTGCACGGGAAAGGAAAAGAGACAGGGAAGGAATGGAGGGAGAGGTCACCCAGATTTTCTCTGTGGGGATTTAAGAAAAATCGCTGGGGACACACAATGGGTGTGGGTGGTGATGTTTTAGAGGGGCGGTGGTCAAACCCAAGGCAGGATTTTGCTGGTTTGCTGCAGCACCTTCAGGATTTCCTGAGAGAATCTGACATCCCTTCCACAGGCATTGAAAAGGGAGCAGATCCAGCTGCAGCCACTTTCTACCTGTAGTGTGTTCCCCCCAGTGTGAGAACGCTCTCAATTCCTGACCCTCTGCTCCTCACAGGCCTCATTTCCATGGAGCAGTCAGTAATCTCTCACAAATGCACAATCAGAAATTAAAAAAAAAAATAAATTCATGTGTGGGGGCAAAAGCTCGACAATCTAAACTCAGATCGTGCAAGGCCTTAATGCAGCACGGTGTGAATAAAACCAGATTAGCTTGGTGCTCCTGAGGCAATGCATTGAGTGGTTGTGTGTTTGAGTTTACAAGCTCTAAAACATCCCTGTCCTGTGCCTCTCTGATGATCAGAGTGAAATGAGTGGCTCGGAGATGTTGTGATTTCTGATCACAGCCTGACCCCTCGTCTCTGATACCGCATTTGCCCAGTGCAGGACGTGATTAGCGAGGCATTTTTATGTGTCATTTCCCCATTCTGGGTGGCACAGAGTGACACTCTATTAAGAGTGGGTGACACCCCTGCAGGCAGGAAAAGTCCTGCCGCTGTCACCTTAGGGGATTTGCACAGCTCCCATCTGCTGCATCAAATCTGACACCAAAACCTTCTCAGAACATCATTTTGCAGCACCGATTTTCCCCACACCCCAGAGCTGCGGAAGCTGGGGGTTAATCCACATCCCCAACAGGAGCAGTGGGGTTGAAGCTTTTATCCCCCACCCCCAAAGGCCCCACCTCTGCATCCGCAGCCTCCCCGAACTCGGATATTCTCCGGGATATTTCCCTTACCAATACAGACTGCTTGGAGGAGGATTTCCATGTCTGCGGCGTCACCTTTGCAGACTGGTGTCTCACTATGGAGGGGTAAGCTGTGACAGGACAAAACACAGCAGGTTATGGAGCAGCCCCCGCCACCACCACCGCCACCCCCTCGGTGTCCCCCGGCCAGCGTTGGGGACGAGCAGCAGGACTGGAAGTGCCACATCATTAGTATTGCATTGCTCAACAGGGAAACGCAGCCATCAGACTCTTCCACCACCCCCTTAAGGCAGGAAAAGGCAGGAAAGAAGGTCTGGCTAATTAAAATGTCTGAGGAATGCAGAGAGGTGGAATGCAATCAGACCAATTAAATTCAGGCCGAGTCCCAAAGTCAGCGTTCTGACTCTTGCAGAGAGCACTACAGGCCGTTTAATTAGTGCAGAGCTGAGCCCGGGGTTCCTGCAGCTCCTCTGGCAGCTCAATGAGCCCCAAACTCCTTCCACCACAGCTCTGCCTCCAGGGTGACACCAGCCCTGCTGTCCCACACCAATGACAATGGCACTGTCCCACCATCAAACTGACTCTGCTTGGCAGGACCTGGTGCTCTTGGATTCTACCTCTGGCACCCTCGGATGTGGGTAGTGCAAAAAGGAGGAGGAGATGGCAAATGGGGGTTCTGGTTCAGATGAAGGATGGGCAGCTCCTGCCTTTTTTTTTTTTTTTTTTTTTGTGTTAATTTTCAGTGACGAAGCTAGAGGGGCAAACGGCCATGGTGTCTTCCTCTCCCTCGAAAATCATCTAAAATTTACCCCTACCCATCGCAAACAAAATTTCAGATCCCTTCACCTGTTCCCTAGGCAAAACTTTAATATTTTTTAACACTCCTTGCCGCCCTGGTTCAGCAGCGTCGCTCCTGCGCAGGTGCCTGAGGTGTGGGACTGCTCCAGGAGGCCAAGAACAGAATTTTGGGGCACGAGGGAGGGGAATACTCAGGTCCTAGTACCGGTCTTAGTGAAGAGGCTCCCGTCAGACTGTTTGCTGAAGTCACCGGGCGGATTCTGTCCCACCGAGGAGAACTGAAAAGGCAGCTTAGTGCCATTGCCTACTGGAAGATAAAGAGGTTGTGTTATTCCAGGGGGGCATTTCCAAACGCACGCTGTGATTCCGCCTCGCCCTGGCTCGGGGGGCGCGGGCAGGGACAGCCTTGGCCCTTTTCCCTCGGGGAGACAAGGCAGACGGGAGCAGGTGGTGTGAGTGAGCGTGGGGTGAGCCCAGAGCCTTCTCCTGAGCCCCGAGCTCAGGTGTGGCTGCAGAGCAGCTCCGCGCACCTCCAGGGGCAGCAGGGCTGACTCCAGCGCTGCCCTTGGGGCGCAGGCTCCATCCAAAACCCAAAGCAAGGCTTCCCTCCTGCTCCTGCCACATTCCCTGGCTGCCAGGAGGAATGTAGGAGCAGAGATGAGAGGGGACAGCCCTGAGTCACAAGGGTTCCCCCAGGCGGGGTGGCCGTGGCTGCTCCCAACGAAGGGAAGGCTGGACCTCGCGGGAACGGAGCAAAGGGAGAAAATACGGGAAAAGGGAGATGGGGATTTGGGAAGAAAGGGCATGAACGTGGGCCAGAAATTTAAAAAAAAAATCATCTCTGGGGGCAAAATCTCGACAATCACAACTCAGATCATGTGTCTTCAAGACACATTTACATTGGCTGAGTAAAAGGTGTTTTTGTGATGGAGAGAAGCACCTTATGCTTCTGAGAGTGGCTGAGAGTATTTGGAGTGTGGCTCTGCCACAGCCTCCACGGAGTGTTCTGGATGATGGTTCGGGATCTCAGGATGTTCCCTGTGTTTTCCACCTCCTTTCTCTGTGTGAAAAATGAGAAGCAGGGATGCCTTTCCCTCCTCTGAGCACAGCACTGAGAGCCTGGGCTTGGGGGTGTGCAGCTGGTGCTTTTGGGCTGGTTTTAGAATTAGGAGGTAGATATGGTTAAAGGGATAAAGGGTTTTATTTTGGCATTTTAATAGGATTTTAGGTGTATAGTTTTTTAAAAGTGGAACACGCAGAGATGTATAACACATATATAATTTTTATGGACTTTGCAAACTAGTGTATCTGTTTAGAATTCCCCCATAAGAAACTTAATAAATGAAGCAATGTCTCCCTATTCTAAAATATCCACCCCCCAGATGAAGCTAGAGCGCAGTTTACAAAATATGCTCCAGAGAGAAGGTTTCAACCAAGGTTGAAACCTCGAGTTTTTCGTAGTATGGAGCTCTTTGGCTTCTCATTGTGAATGTCTGGGGTTTTTTGTTTTGCAGAACTTTATTCTGTTCCCTCAGCCGACAGTGCTGCTGACCCAGCCAGGAGCTGGCTCTGGGACTGGCGGTGCCAGGGCAGCCGAGAGGGGCAGCAGGACAGGGGGGTTAGTCAGGCAGAAAGCTGTGGCACGGGGGGTTAGATCCTCTCAAACTGAAGGCGGAATTACCCGTACCAAGTGTTTCCTCAGTCGCTTGGAAGGAGGAAAATTCCCATGACCGTGGGTTGAAATTGGCTGTAAAACAAGAGCATCCAGTTCAGCAGTCAGCTCCTGACGAGCTGCCTCGTGGCCTGTGCTTGCCATTGCTCTAGGAAACGGTCCCCACCGAGCTGGGGGCAGCCCCAGAACAGAAATCTGGGGCAGGGAGAGGAGGAGAACCTGTGTTTTATCCCTGGGTATTAGGGAATGGGGAATAGGCTTCTCCTGCAGTGAGCAGAGCTCTCAGGTTGGGCCACTCAACGTGGCCATTCTGCAGAGCTCTGCAGGCACATTCAGAGCTCTGCAGGGACATTTCTCAGCCCTGTGCCAGGCGTGTGCCCCAGGCTTCCACCAGGATGCAGACTGGAGCTGGTGCAGCCTTTTTGGGAGGCACTGGGCTCCCAGGAAAGCAGAAGAAGATGGATTCTTGGAGCTGCTCTGCTGCCATCCTGTGGGCTGCTTCTCTATTTAAGTCGTGTTTCTGTTTACACAATTCCCTCTGTGTGCCTGAATCCCTTCTACTCTTCATTCAAAGACTTCCGAGGTGATTTTTCCAACCTCCTCTTGGCTATGGCCAAACTTTGCAATATCAGGAGAAGAAAGCTTAGTGGGAGAGGACAGAAAGCAGTGGAGCAGCAGAACAGAGTGTTCCTCTGTCTTTGAGGCAGCATCTGAAACATTTTATGTTTCTCTGCCTCTTCACATCATCCCTGCAAGCAAATGTTGGGTCAGAGAATGGTTTGGGTTGGAAGGGACCTTAAAAACCATCTAATTCCAGCCCTTGCCATGCGCTGGGACACCTTCCACCACCCCAGGCTGCTCCAGCCTGGCCTTGGACACTTCCAGGGATGGGACAGCCACAGCTTCTCTGTGCCAGGGCCTCCCCACCCTCACAGGAAGAATTTCTTCCCAATACCTCACCTAAACCTCCCCTCTTTCGGTTTGAAGCCATTCATTAATGACAGGAGGCAGTGGAAGTCTCCTTGAATTTAAGCAGGGCTTAAAACCTTGTAAATTCAGCTGGAATCAGAGCAGTTTCTCAATTTGGGCTGCTGTAATTAGCACAGAGCATTCCTCAGTCCAGCAAACAGACTTTCCACTGTGGCCTGGGGCAGACTCTGCAGTGACCCAGCCTAGCCAGAAAAAGGGTGTGGAGCAAATCTGCCACGAGATACTGAAGGATTCCGAGCCTGTTACACAATGCAAAGGGTGGTCCTCGATTTTCCCTCCCATTTTCTAGGATTCCTTAGCAAAGATGCAATCAACTGGACTTCACGGCACAGGGACAGAGCAGAGAAAGCTCCAGAGAGCCCAGTGATGATGGGGACGTTGCATTATTCATTGGGTGATCCTTGGCCAGCCAGCCTGCAGCTAAGTGGGTCATGCTCCTGCTTTGCCTGCTGATTCACTCTGCTCCCCAAATCCCCGCCAGCGCGGCTCCAGCAGCTCGGTCCTTCCTGCCACCCCTGGGCCCTGACCCCGCTGGGCTCTGCTCAATCCCTGGCTCGGCACTGGGGCTGTGTGTGCGATCCTGGGCTCGGTTGTTTTGGCCAAAGTGGCTTTGTTGATAGAAAACGCGGAATGAGTAATTTGGAAGGCGGCGTCGCCTGCATTTCCAGGAAAACGCGGATGTGTAGGTGGAACAAACGCTTCCCCGGGGTTTGGATAGTCCAGAGCCCATTGCAGGAAGAGGGGAATTGTGGTGCTCTGGACACTCAGCACTGCAGGGTCTGGAGATCCCTCCTGGATCCTCCGGGAGCTTGGGATGCTGGATCCCAGCTGAGCCTCTTCCTGCAGCTGTCAGCAGCTCCAGAGAGGTGCAGAGGGAAGTTTAGGCACTCATGGGAGCATTGACCATGCTGTGCCACCGTCAAAATGCCTTTTCCCTTCTTTTTTCCCGTCCTTTTTGCCAGGCTGGGGAGAATCCCTGTGCCAGACACACATGGGATGGCATTGTCCCTTTGTTCCTCCCATCACACTCTTGAAACACCTGTGGGGCCATTTCCACCTGGAATCTCCACATTTTGGGTAGAGACAGGCTCAGCTTGTGCCATTTTAGCTTTCATTTTCAAACTTCCCTCTGGGAAGTTTTGGGTTCAAGGCTGAGCCTGTGGTGTCTCCCCAGCATCACGAGCTCAGCTCAGCAGAATTTCCCTGACAGCACAGGGCCTGGAAACCCTGAGGCAGCTGAGCAGGAGAGCAGCTGAAACCTTCAGGGAGTGTCCCTGCTCACTGCTGGCATCTCCCTGCCCACCATTCTGCAGAACAGCAGCTGGAAACACCTGGCAGAGGCAGGCAGGGCTGGAATTTGGGGGCTTGTTGTGTGCCATCCTTCCTGTTCTTTCGTTCCTTGCCTTGCCTGGGCTCTCAGCGCTCTCAGCTTCACGCTCTGGATGCCAATTTAGGAGTGACAGTGGGGATTTTAGAGCTGGAGGTGTTGGAAACACTGGTTCGCTCCAAAAACTCATCCTGGGACATGAGCAAATCACCAGGGCTCTTGTCAGAGCTCAGAGAGGAACTCCAGACCCCTGCTTTTTTTTTTTATTTAGGACACATTCCTCACTTTTTCTGTCCTTTTCCTGGAAGGAAAAATTACATTTTCTGGTGAAAGTAAAATCCTAATGCAGAGCAGTGCAGCTTTGATGTGATAGCACAGAGAGATACGCTTTGGGTGGAGAAAAACACTGATTTTACCCTGGTAAGCCACATTAGAACTCCCCTATGTTCACTCTGGGACAGAGTTCAGTCACTTCAGCTCCTCTCCATAAAACTGAGAACCTTTCCTGCTTTGTTTGAGACAAAACCTTCTCACAGCTCTCTAAACTGCAGAGAAGACATTCTGGAAATGTGAGGGAGAGACAATTTTGGGATTCATGATCAATAAATTTCCTTTGCTAAGCTGGAAGGGACCCTGCCCACCTCGGGGGTGCCGTACCTTTGGGAGACAGGAACATGGAAAATCTCTTCAGGTTGTCGGGCTGGTTCCACTCGTAGTTGTTCATCATGAACCGGTGGTCACCTGGAGAAGGACAGCAGGGCGTGAGCTGGGGAGGCTCTTGGGTGGTCTCTAATTGCCCTGAGGGATCTCTGGGGGTAATTAGAGTCTAAAGTGAGTCTAAAATACTGTCTAAAATTATCTGCCCAGAGTCTGAAATCAAAAGGTTCCTCAGAGTCAGAGCCCAGCTGAAACATTCAACCACTCAGCTGCCCCAGGATTTCCTAAAATCCACAGGGACACCTGAGGGTCGAGGCATTTTCTTACCAAGATGCTCTGTGGCTAAAATATCCCTTTGAAAGTTGGAGTTTGGCTCCTTTTGTGTGTCAGACCTGAGCCCGGGGCTGGCTGATGGAGAACTGCCACTATTTAAAGCTCCAGAAATCACTTCAGGGAGGCTTCACGGGGTTGGCTCCTCCAGTTTTTAGAGAAAGATGCTAAAGCTGAGCTGCAAACAACTCTAAACTCTTGGACAAGGGTGGTTGGCTCAGGTTTCAGGGATCAAACTTACTCCTGCACAGCCTGGGTTTGGTTTTCTGACACTGATTCACAGGAAATGATGTTTTATCAGTACACTGGCTCATAAAAACACTTTCTTTGAAGGCCTCTATAAACCTATTGTTCTCTGCAAGGAAGTAAATTCGGTTTTCATGTTTAAATAGCTCCATTCTTTGATTCCCAAGTCACAGAACAAACTTTTCTTTTATTCTTCCCATTTATTTTGGTGCCATTTAAGCTCCCTGAATGCTCCCTGATTATTTGTCTCCTCGCCATGTAGGTACCTGTTATGACAACTGAAAGGACGTGGATTCCCTTTGGAGTCTGCTATTAAGCAGTTTTCATTCCATTAATATAACATTTCTTCCTGGGAGGTTTTTTTTTTTGCAGTAGAAGATCAAGCCAGCTGCAAATGAATTTGTTGCAGTGACTCAGGGGGAGTCCGAGTTAATAACTCCGCAGCTCCTTAATGGATTTAATTCCCTCGCAGCCGCTGGATGCAGAGTGCTGCCCTCTTTCATGTGTAACCATGGCTTGGAAAAGGGAGAGCTCTGAAGCTCCTGGGACTCGCCATAAATGACATTTCCCAACTTTTCATTAGCCAGGCTCCAAGCTGTGTCCCTGCCGAAGCGCTCAGGTTTCTGGCAGGGGTTTGTTGTCCCGCTCAGAAATGTTCTGGCACTCGAATTCCGTGGATTGCTAATCGCAGTGAGGGCTTCTGGCATCAGGAGTGTGGAGGAGACCCCAATTAAAATAATCAGGAAGTAATTAGGCTTTATCCTGAGCTACCAGAACTGAGGAGATGCAGAACCTTGTTGGGTTATAAAAATGTCCAAGAAAAATGGCTCAGGACTGGCAAGAGCCAGCCCAGCAGGTGGAAATTCTGCACAGCTCCAGGTGAATGAAAAAGGAATAAAAATGCGCAGATTTTTGGATCTGTTTGTCATCTACTGATATTAAGTTATTGTCAAATTTCTCAGTAATTCTGGAGCATGTGGAGTGTTGAGAATCCAGCCAGGAATATTGCAGTGCTAGAGCATAAGTAAGATAAGACAAATTATAAGATAAGTAATGTTCAGTTTCTGGTGCTATTTTAAAGGCAGGGAGAGTTTTAAAATCTGTCTCGAGCTGTGAGTCCTGAGCACTTGGAGTGTGAACCCTGAAAGGATCTGGACGGATTTGGTGCATCTAATTCTCGTCTCATGGACAATGGTGGCACTGGGCAGTGTGAGGCATGAACAGAGGAGGGATGTCCAGTAAATATTGTGAATTTGGGTGAATTAACAGCGATTTTGCAGATTTGCAGCCGTTCCTCAGCTGCTTGTGCGGTATGAACTGGCCTTGAGGTTATTCCTGCCCCTTTTCCACTCCCACATCCTCGTGGAAGGGCAGGGTGCAGTTTATCCTCACAGCACCCCTGGCCACGCTGCTGTCTGGGGTTCCTCAATGACTGACGGATTGCATCCTCACACCAAGCGCCGAGATAAACACTCATCCCCAGCCCAGGATTCCCAAGAGGTCATTCCGGGATTGGGCAACGCGCCCAAGGTCACAAGGGCTGCTGTGGGAGCGCTGGGAAGTGCCGACAGCACAGCCCCATTGTGGTGCCCTGTCCCAATCCGAGGTGTGAGCCTGATGCAAGACCAGCCTTTATCCACAGCTAATTGGGAGGAAGTGGGTTATGAACTTCAGAGATTAATTTTGGCGCTGTGGTGTTGGCTGTGACCTCTCTGCTCACCCTAAAGATCACCCTAAACATTCCTAAACATCCCTGAAGCCTTGAGCACCCTGGATCAGGAAGGCTCTCCCAAGAAGAACAGGGAGAATGAGCACAGAGAGTTATGCTGGCTCAAATTGTAGTTTAACATCCAAATGGAGCCCTTTTTGCCTGGAAAATTCAATTTTCAAGCGTCAGCTTTTCAGCGACAGATGCTTGCAGGGTTATTTCGTGTTCCAGCCAGGCAAGCAGAGGCTGAAGCTTGCACTTGTAATATTTTATGTCAAATCAGCACCCTGCACGTGCTAACCGAGAGTACAAATAGGATTTCAAACTTGCCGCGTTCGCCTTTCTGCCGCCACCTTCTCCCTTCGCTGAGCTGCCCCGGCACATCTGTGGGGTTTCCCCTCGTGGGAAATGTCCTGCTAAGTTTCCAAGGGTTTTTTGGCACGGGGCAGAGTGGCCCTGCTGGGCTCTGGCAGCAGGGAAGGGTGGCTGCTCTTGACCCCACACGGGAGGTGGCTGAACCCATTAAATCCTAAACACGAAACCCTAACGTGGGCTGGGAGTCAGAGAAGTGGGGCCAGTTTGGTGCCCTAAACCAGACACCTGAAACCCCTGGTTCTCCTGATTCCATGCCCACAAAGGAGTGCTAGGACAACTGGTACTCCAGAATTAATTCCAGAATGAATTCCAGAATTAATTCAGAATTAATTCCAGCTACAGGTGCTGTTACCCCCACCTGTTTTTCCCCAGGTCTTTGCTTATTTTCTTCTTCACCAGGAGCGCTCATCATCCTCACCTCCCCTGCACTCCAGGGAAGCTGGGAGGGAGGGAAGAGGAATATTTTTGCCATTTTACCGTTCTCCATGTGGTTCCTCTCGATGAAGTTGCGGCCCAGGTCTGCCTTGCAGATCTTCTCCACGTGCCTCATGCAGACGTTGAGGAGGTCATCCCTGAGCAGCCCCATGGAAGGGCTCATGCTCTCCCCTTCCAGCAGCACGCTGTAGGTGGGCAGGGATGGAGGGGGCACGTAATTCCTCATCAGAGCCCCAAATTCCTGCCAAAAAAAAAAAAAAATCACAGGTTAATAGGAGCGTAAGATGTGGAGGCTAAATGTGAGAGAACCGGTTGGTGTTAGGCTCCAAAAGTGCAAAAAAAAGCAGTGAGGGTGGGCAGGAAAATATTCTGTGTTAATAAATGTTCTTTATTTTTTATCTGTCCATAAAAATAAAAACCATGGCATGCCTAAGTTCATTCCAGAGCAGACAATGTGCTCTGGAAAGTGCAAAGAAAAGCAGTGAGGGTGGGCAGGAAAATGTTCTGCCCATAAAAAAGACCCCTTGGGATGCCTAAGTTCATTCCAGAGCAGAGTGAATGTGCAGTGAATCCCTGGCAGGGATGTGCAGTGAACTGGGGGAGGTTCACACATCTCCCACTCACTTGGGATTGTCTTTGGGACAAATCCTGTCCTCACGGGGACAAAGGGAAGGAAAGTGAGGTCTCAGTCACCTGCAGGAAGAGCACGGAGTCGCTGATCTGGTGGATCTGCTCCCTGTTCTCCTTGTCCTCCCGCAGCAGCTTCGCCCTCTCCTCCAGCTCATCCACGATCTCCTTCACGTTCTCCGAGGCGATTTTTTCCCTCTGGTCCAGGGCAGCCTTCACCTCATCCCTCTGCCTCTCCAGGTCACGGATCAGCTCCTTGAAGTGCTGGTCCACCGTGGCCTTCTCGTTGGTGGTGTAATTCTGGGTGGGGAAGGGCCAGAGGGAGGAGGCAGCAGGAGAGAGGAGGAAGAAAATATTAAAATTTTCAGGGAGTTTTTTGCTAATAGAGGCACACAGAGGGGGATAAATCCAAGGATTTTAAGGTTTTGGATTATGGAAATTCCAGCTATGCAAGTCTTAGCAGCAGGGAAGTTGTGCTAAGAGAAGCAATGCTTGTTCCTGCAATAATCACATGTGTGTGATCCAAAAGGAGCACTGCCTTCCTAAATGTAAGAGCACATCTTTTATTTCAATTCCTGCACTCACAGGTGATATTTAAAACCACTCTTTAACCTCCTAAGTCATGGTTCTGGCTCCTGGACAATTTGAGGACCAAATTCCCACCATTTCAAAGGGTGAAAGGTGCTGAAATGCTTTTTACAAGCCTGACCTCGAGGTGCCTCTGAAATATTCCTCAGAAGGACTGTGGATGTAGCTATATTGCGAGTCAACATTTCTAGGTCAGGTTTCCAATAATAATAATAATAATAATAATAATAATAATAATAATAATAGTAATAATAGAGCAGATGAAAAGCAGAGCTGGTGAGCCAATGTGCTTGCACCACATAAAAGGGAGAAGAATGGCTTTGCCTATTAATATTATGCAAATTTTCTGGGGTGACTCCAACCTGCGCTTTCACTGCTTTATTCAGTTAGGCTATAAATGAAAAAAATAATACCGTGACTCTATTCCAACCCTTACCACGGTGCAAGGATTATAAAGGAGCCCTCTCTCAGCATGGAAATCAGCTCTTCCACCGTAAATAAGATGTTCGTTGGGGAAAGTGCATCTGTTCCTGCTGCCTTATCTCTGTCAGGGCAACCCAGAGCCTTTTTGCAGGTTATTTGTGGATTTTGTTTCTAAATCTGCCTGGCTACTGGTGATGGAAGGGCCATAAAGGACCTAAAAATGGACCCGGAGCAGGGAGGGGCCTTGGTTTTGTAATGAGGCTTGATCTCCCCGCAGGGAATGTCGCAAGATGACTTCAGTGGGAGTTGTTGTTTCCAAGATTTGGCTCGGAGTTTGGGCAGGGATGGGATGGAGGCTGGGGAAGGGATGGAGTGAGGAAAGAGGAGTCTTGAGGAAAGGAGGAGAAGGAGGAAAAAGTGGTGAGGAGAGGAGGAAGAAGCGAACTGAACATCTCAAACGCACCTTGATGCGATCCCTCTCCTTCTGCCACTTGTCCACCTCGTCCTCCACCTCGATGATCTTCAGCTGCAGCTGCTCCTTCTGCAGGGACAGCTCGGCCTGGGGGAGAGGAGAGCACAGGGGAGGGTGAGCTGGGGCTGGGGCTGAGCTGAGCCTCCCCTGATGTGCTGACACCACCAGCCAGAGCTCCAGGCACGGCCCAAAATGGGATCGATGCCTTAGGATTTCAGCTTCTCTATTTCTCAATGCCTTAGGATTTCAGCTTCTCTATTTATCGATGCCTTAGGATTTCAGCTTCTCTATTTCTCCATGCCTCAGGATTTCAGCTTCTCTGTTTCTCGTGTCTCTGTGATGCTGTAGTGTGGAACTCTGGGCTCCACACAGGTGCTAAGCTCCTGTTCCCAGCGTTTTTAGACAAAACAATTCCTCTCTAAGCCCCAAACTCAAACACACCTCAGTGTCTCAGGCCCCAAGATATGTAAGGAACAGTGAATTGGGGGAGCAAACTTGGACTAATTGACTTCATTACCTGGAGCTGTAATTGGAGGATTAAACCTCGATATGCCAATAGACAGAACGTATAAAATATGAAAAACCCGTGACCCATCATCCATTTTGGGTGTAGCCTGGGCTTTGCCTGCCCTCAATGCACCTGAAGGCCCTTCAATAAATACAACTGCTTTTTATTCTCCAGCCTCTGTTGTAGGTAAGGCCATCAAGGCATGAGGATCATGTGCAGAGTCAGCTCCCTCAGCACAGCACCCACCTCCCAGGCTGTCAGGAGCTGCTTTTAATCCCATGGGAGTCATGAGCTGCAGGGGAAGGGAGCTGTTTCAAAATTCAGCTGTGTGTGCAGAGCAGGGCCCAGCCCAGGGTGTGCCTGTGCAGCAATAACAGTTTTCATGTAATTACGGAATGACGTTTGACGAGTGTTGCAACAAGAGGATGATGCCTCCGGCAGGAATTCTGTTTAGACAGGATTGTGGATTAATTTGCTCTGAATTGAGAGCTTTCATGTAGCGATGGAGCTGGGGAATGCTTGGAAAAAATAAAAAATTTTTTTTTAAAAAGCCACAAAAGGAGGAGGGAGGAGGTGCAGTCAACCTGCTTGGCTGAGATCAGCAACTTTGCTGGGATTCATTTGCATTTCATTGTGCAGTGCCTTCCCAGAGCAGCCCAGAGCTGGACTGGCACAGGGATTGGTGGCACAGGGATTGGTGGCACTGGAGCCACCATGGAGCTTGAGCAGCCACGCTCCATTTCCCTGGATCCCCATTCCCCTGGATCAGCCCAGGACAATGCCTTCCCCGTTAGCTCCAGGAAAACCCTCCCTGGGTCGTTCCCATTCCCCATCCCTGCCCCACAGACCCTGCCCGAGCCTTTGGTGGTGCATTTCTGCATTTCATGTGTGTGCAGTTGGTGACGGCCGTGGCTGGAGGCGATCTGGCTCTTGAGGAACCACGGGGCTGGCAGAAATTCCCAATGTTCTGGGTCGCGTTGGGAACTACGCGGCTGGCAGAAATTCCCAAGTTCTGGGTTGAGTTGCAAACCACAGGGCTGGCAGAAATTCCCAGAGTTCTGGGCTGGGTTGGGAACCACAGGGCTGGCAGAAATTCCCAGAGTTCTGGGTCACGTTGGGAAAGTCCTCCAAACCTGCTGCTCATCTGGGTAAATTCTGGAAAATCATTGGGTTTTAATTGTTGGATTAACCCAACTGTTTTGTTGCCTTACAAAACACAAGAAAAGTGGGAAGAAAAAAGGGAAATGTGCTCCAAGGTGTCTCAGTGCCAGGAAAGCTGCACCTTCAAATTGTTTTTAGGAGCTGGGAGAGTGCTGGCCCTCTAAATATTATCCACACAGCCTCAGTGGTGACCGTGAGCTGATTCTCACCCTCTGCAGGGGTTTAGGGTTTCACGGGGAAGGATTTTGTGGCACAGGTTCATCAGGGAACCCACATCGGTTTGCAGATGAGAAAATTTGCTCTGCCACCGATCAAAAGAACAAAGGGATGAGTTTGATCCCATAATTTTCACATTTTCAAGACGGTGACTTGGAGGAATTCCTGCTGGTTTCCATTCCCACGTGCGGTGGGAGATGTCCTGTGCATCAAGACTTGGCACAGCAGGGAAATGCAATGAGATGGAAATGTTTTAGATCCATTTATCCACTGCATTAACCAATGTGAGAAATTACACCCAAATTCCAGTTGTTTCCTTGAGCCAGGGAGCTGCGTCCACGTGGAATTAATCGTTAAAAGCAAAAAGCTCATTCCCAGAGCAATTATTTCCCTCCTCATCCCCAAATATCAGGACATTCTTACAAGAACGGGAGTGAAATCCTACAGAAAATGATGATTTGGGGAAGAGCAGCCCTTTCGTAGACACTCCCAAACTCAAAGGATTTGAAGAGAAAGGTGACAGGAAAAAATATCAGGTGATGGCTGGAAGGTGGTGATAACAATCTTATACTTTTATAGTCCTTTTTAATTAAGATGGGTCTCCAAGGAGTTTTGGGAGCTATTATTTGTAAAAGTGATCCTGACTCTCATCAGTTAAAACATCACCCAGAAAAGGTGCTTTGGGATGTAACAACCATTTAAGAGCAGCCCCACACAACAATTTGGAGCGAGATTTGTGATTTGCAAATGGAAATTACAGAGATGGTCCCAATAGGCAGGATGCAAATCCCACAGGTTTGGCAAAGGGGAAAATACCAGCACAGGCTCCAGCAAGGGCAGGGGAGGTGAAAGGAGGTGTGATTGTGTGGTACTGCAAAAAAATTAAATAAACACTACAAAAAACCACCCTAAACATAGAAAAAAATGTTAAAGAGAGGTGCAGGGAGACTCTGGAATAGTGGAAAAACTGGTGAGGTGGGCATAAGGATTCAGGAACGGTGCTCTGGAGGTGGAAAACAATATCAAGGGGCTCAGGAGGTGATTTCCTCATGTTTTTTAGACTTTTTTTTGTCTGGAAGGTTTCTTTAGCTGTCCATGTGTATCACAGATATACATTTACAGTATGGGGCCCACAGGTATTAGGGACAGGCAAGGTCTCAGCCTCATTCCCTAAGAGGAAACTTCTGCCTTTCTTTGTATTTCCCACATTTTCCAGGGTCAAAAATCCTTGATGGACCACCCAGAGCAAATCCATGGGAAGATTTGGGGTTCAGAGGATCCTAATGAGAGATAATACAGCAACACCCCCATTGTGGGGTCCCTACAGAGCAGAAATAAGAGGAACAGTGAGGAAAACCCAGGAAATCCAGGTTTAAACAATCCTTGACCATAGCAGGAGGCCAAAAACCACCGAGAAACGCTGGAACTGAGAATCCTTGAGCTAAGACCGGATCCCCTATTAAAGCCTTAAGTTAATTAGGGCAGTTAAGAGGCTCCAGTGAAAGTTCAGCATGCACCTGAAGCCGTGCCCAGCCGTGCCCAGCCCCACGGGAGGCTGGGAGCCTCACAGGGGATGATGCAAGGAGCTTTCTGCAAGGCAGCAGCAGCAGCACAAGCAGCATCATGCCCTGGGTGCTCTGGGAACACCCCTGTGTCCCCAGCCTGGGACATCTCTGCTCGTTGCCCTTCCAGAGGCAGCCCCAGAGGTGGAGAAGTGCTGCTCAAACTCAGTGCTGGGCCAGCACTGGGCTGGGAAATCTGAGTTGTTTGAGAGGTTGTTTCTGCTGGGTTTAAAATTGCATTTTCCCATTGAAGTTTCTAAGCACAGGGGCCTTTCCATATGTTCAAACCTCTGAAGACTTCTGTAAAATGCCACTGGAGGAGCTGAGGTTCTCTGCACAGCTTGGAGGGAATTCCTGGCCATTTCCCCAGATTCTGCCCTCAGTGGAGAGGATTAATGCAGAATTGGGGCAAACAGGCAGGTCTGCTCCAACCACAGCTTGCAGCAGGTCACTTCCCCCTGAGATGAGATTTCCAAGTGGGAAAAGTGTCCTTCCTGCAGGAAACTCTGGGGAAAGAGCCTCTATTTTAAGCTGGTGCAGATAAGGGCCCACAGCCACATTGCACCAGTGAGAAAAGGCCCCAAACCCCTCCAAGATTTTATTTTATTTGCTCTCTGCTCAGTGAAAGCCATGCAGGGCTGGGAATCCCTCTGAATCCATCTCTGGGGATGGTTTCCTTCAAAGCCTTTGTGAAATCCCTTTTCAAAGCTGCTCTGCAGAGAGGAGGAACCCCCAGCTCCCCTTCCTGCACAGCAGCTCCTCGGTTCAACCCGGACTTTGCTTTAAAAGAATTAAAGAGAAAACCGAATCAAAGGGTTTTTCAGCGGGGCTGAGCGGACGTGCTGAGCAGCTGGGAGGCAGTGCCAGGTTATTCACGGCTCTGGGACTGGCAGGCAGAGGTGAAGTTGTCTCGTTGGGAGAGCAGGCCTGTAAAACAGGTTTGGGATGAAGGATCCCCTTTCAGAATGAGGGATGCTGGCTCAAAGGGGGGCTCTGGTTCTGCTGATAAATCAAGGGTTTTATTGGACTGCACAAGCTGCTGTGAAGCAGCCTCACTTTTCAAGTGTGAGTGGCTATTTCCCAGCCCCACAGACTTTTTCTTGGCTGTTTTTTTTTGTACTGATTCTGGTGCAAACTGTCGCTTTTCCTTTAAATCCGCTGCAGGAAACGAATGCAAAGTGGATCTGGAGAGAGCATTAAAGGTCTGCTGGGTAAAATACGCAAATAGCACTGGGTGGGAAGTCAGGACAAATGTCTGTGTCTGAGTCCCTGTGCCTTTCCCCTGCGTCTGCTCCGCAGGAACGGGGGGTGAGTGACTCTCACCCCAGGCTCCTGAGAAGTGGGAGATGCTGCTGTGCTCCGTGTGAGACAGAGATACCTGCACTGCTCTAACCATAGGTGTCTGCTCGGGCTTGTTTGCATTCCTCCCCTCCTGTCTCTGTCTGCTCCGTGAGACGAGCAGCGTTTCCTAATTCCACAGCAGGAGCGTTCCCAGCTCTAAAGCACAGCTCCTGTGTCCCCTGCAGGCCTCCAGCCAGGACAGGCTCGTGGAAGAGGCTGGGACCTGCATTAATTCTGGGCTGAAGGGCAGATGGACCCAAACCAGGCTTCGTCTGTGACAGCTCTGTGCCACCGAATCTCCGGGCGCCCGGGCTGGAAACACAGAAGAACAAACACCAGCTCTGGAGTCACTAAATAGCCAGGGGACTAGGAAATCCTTGCAGATAAACCAGATTATCCTGGACATCCAGCTCTGTGTGAAAGGCTCTGTCCGGATGTCGCTTTATTCTGGTCACCGCTCCGGTGGCAGAATGAATTTGGAGGTTTTAAAGCCACCCTGGGGTGCCAAGCTGGGGCAACAGGGCAGGGATAAGGCTGACCTGGAATGGGGTTGCTGTTTATCCCTTCCAAAAGGGCAGCAGCACCAGCCACTCTTCCCATTTGTGGTCACATTCCTGCTCTGACTGATTTGATAAGAGGTGTTACACACCAGGGGCTTGCAAATATTCATTGCTCTTTGTGGTTCATGCTGAGGCTCCACCTCTGGTGAATAAATCAGGGGTGGGAACAAACATTTGTAGGCAACAGCTTTCGTGCTAATTGTTTTTGTCTGAGTGAATGCTCGCTCGAGTTCTGACATGATCCGACTCGCTGTCAGGAGAAACTTGCACATGTGAGTGATTCATGTTGATAAATCCTGAATCCTCTGGGCTGAGCAGCAGCAGAGCCACTGCGGGAGCTAAGGGTGGCACAGGGACTCTGAGAGAGGCATCAAACAGCATTTAAATCACATTTCTCTGCTCGCCCACAGCTGCCTCTCTGAAAGCAAGGTGCTGTAGGTGCATCCAGCCCCAGGAGGAAGGATCTGAGCAGCTTTGCTTCCTCAGGAAGCAGCTGCTCCCCTCATTTCGGGGTAGGAATTGGACACCGTGGCAGGCACCAGACACAGCTTTGTGTTAGAGCTCTGCGATGTTCGGGGCTGCCATCAAAACCACGAGAACTGGCAATTATGGAACAAACAGCAGGCTGGCAAGCCCTGCAGGAATTTGAGAAAGGCTGGCTGAGACATGGAAGAGGCTTTGTCTGGTTTCAGGGAGGCTGAGCTGGAGATGACATGGCAAGGAAAGACCAGAGGAGACAGGGATAAGCTCTACACAAGATGCTCTTTCAGCTTGATGAGATAAATCTTCCCAGCTCCTTAGAAAGAGTTAAATTGTTCTTCCCATTAAGGGAACTGGAGGATTTCTCCCAGCAGGTCCCCGTGTTTGCCTGGTCACCACATCACAGCACTGCTTTGGGGTTTAGGGGATCCCAGTGCCTTTCCAGCTCCTGACTGTGTGACTCCAGGCACATTAATATCATTATTTTACAGATCTCCTTTCAGACATCTCTCCTGTGCTGTCTGCTTAGGAAGTTTCTAGGCCAGGCCCTGCTTTTGCCACGGGGACGTGCAGCAACAAAAGTGGCGAGACCCTGATTTTTGCTAGAACAAGTGAAATACTCCTCATCCACCCAGAAAGCAAACAGCAGGAGGCTTTCAGCAAACAAAGGTGAAAGACATTTCACGAGTGAAATCTCCCTGGATGTCCATCCTCTAAAGCTGTTGTAGTAACACTTCAGGGGAAATGATTTTGTTTTGGGCTTGCACCAGGGTTTCGGGTTTTTTCCATCTAAGCTTCAAAAGACTCTTTCCATAGGTGTGGCTCAAGAGAAAAGAAAAAAAAATCCAACATAATCTCACTCTGAGGAGCTGAGATAGCAATTTTCAATAGTTATTAGTACCCATGAGTAACTGTAAGAGCCACTGATTTGACACCTTGTACTCTGGAGGTCCTGACCCTGAGCGATGCCCACCTTTCTGTGGGTAACACCACACAGACGCTGTCAAAACTCAAGAATTTTTTTAAAAACTTAGCATTTAGGGCTTTGATTCAGCTTTTGCTGAAAGTCAGGTGTGCTGAAACCAGGTTCTCCATCCCCTAAATCCAGTCTGCAGCACAACTCCAGCCCAGTGCTGCTCCCACAGGGATTAGGAGAATGACAACCCCATGGAAATCACCATTAGTTCTCCACTAAACACTTCCCATCCACCACCACTGCAGCCCAGGATGACATCCCAGGCTCGACTGGAGGAGAAATTGCAGGCTGGGGAGCAAAGGCTGCGCTGTGACACTGAGTTCCCCACACTGAGGGGAACAGAAGGAATAAAAAGAGAATAAAATTACCTCTTTGCCTGCCTTCTCGATCTCCACCGTCACCGTGCTGTGGTTCTTGTGCTCCTGGAACATGCAGAGGTAGCAGATGCACATCTGGTCTGTCTGGCAGAAGAGCTCCATGGTCTTCCCATGCACAGGGCATTTTCTGGCTTCGAAGTCCCTGATGGGGTCCAGGAGCTGGTGGTCCCGGAAAGCTGCTCCCTCCAGGTGGGGCTTGAGGTGCAGCTCGCAGAAGGAAGCCTGGCACACCAGGCAGGACTTGACAGCCTTCTGCTTGTTGTCGATGCAGGAGTCACAGAGAACGTCCTCCAGCTTCACCCGGGGCCGGGAGCTGGCGGTTCTGTCGGCCTTGTTGAAGGGTCTTCTCAGGTCCCCCGTCTCCACCAGAGGCAGGGAAGATTTCTTCAGGTCTCCCATCTGCCCCGCGGAGAACAAGGACTTCCTCCCTTCGCCGTCCCCAGGCAGGAAGCTCTTTTTGGAATCCAAGGAGAAGAGGGACTTCCTGAGGTCGCCTTTCTCGGGGAAGGACAGGGCCGGCCTCCTCATGTCTCCGATCTGTCCGCTGGCGAACTGCATCTTCTTGGAGTCCGCCGAGTCCATGCTGAAGTAGGTTGACCTCTTCTCGTCGGATGACTCCACAAACTGAATGATGGGCCTCTTCCAGTCACTCCCAGAGAAGAGAGAGCTCTTGATTTGCCCTGTCTCCAACGCAGCACCGCCCGTGCCTTTTATAGCTTCTTTCTCGCCTCCGCCAGGGCTCGTGGCCTTCTTGGCTTCCTCTTCTTTTTTGGGGGCAGTCGGGCTCTTGGCGTCCTCGGGCTTGGCGGCGGTGCCGTTCGTCCTCGCGGCGCTCCCCGTCTCCATGGCCTAGGCACGGTCGGTGCTTTCTCTGCTCGCTCTCTGCTCCAGCTCCCGGCTCTCAGCCCCTCCGAGGCAGGCAGGATCTGCCTGGTCACAATCTCAGCGAGGAACGGCTCTGGAATGGCTCCGGAACGACTCTGGAACGCCCGAGTGACGCACCTGGAGCTCCTGCGAGGAGCAGCAGCGCGCCCAGACCGCGCCGAGGTGGATGCAGGGGGGAAAGAAAGGAGGAAAGGAAGGAGCAGACGTTGAGGGATCAGAAGCTCCAGCTGTGCAGTTAATTATACAAGGCAGTCCACACCCAGGAACATTCTTGTCTAACCAGGTTGGGGAGGAAGGGCTGTTTATATACATTGAAATGT
>VZRL01003983.1:428933-447827 GCA_013397895.1 Origma solitaria | reverse complement strand
AAAAAAAAAAAAAGAAGAAGTCATTTTCATTAAGATGTAGCAACCAGTTCCACCGCTTGTTTCAAAAATAATTTGGCCAACTGCTGAGGTTCCCTCCTTGCAGAGAAGGGCAGGGTCGGGGAGACCACGAGGTGCCCAAGGTGGGTTTGTTAACTGGGTCATCCCCGTGCACCAAAATAATTAGGGTTGTAATTAAAATGAACGCCTAGAATAAAGCATTCTTCAGCCAGGCTCCCCCGAGGGCTTGCTGCGTTCAGGAGGGAAGAGAAATGTATGGTTAATACTGGGTTTAAACGGCCCTATTATCTTTATTTTGATTTTATTTTGGGTTTGTGCAAGGCCTGTCCATCTAGACCCGGAAATAACCCAGAACAAGCCAAACTTGGCTGGCCCTGCTCTTCCCACAGGCCACGGAATCCCCAGAAGATGAGCGGTGAAATAAAACCCCCATGGAGATAAGGGCTCAGCTGTGTCCTACATGGCTCTTCCCATAAATGGAACTGAGACACACCTGGAACACACCTAGGACAGGAACCATTTTGCAGAGAAAAGAAGTGAAGAAATTTCAAAATTAGATCTGTCTCCGGCAGCTGAATTCCTGGGAAATATTCACTTGTTGGAATCACAGACAATTTCAGGAGATGAAAAGCTCTTTATAAGAACTGGTGGATCCCAGTGACTTCAAGAGAACGAGGTTGATCTTCCCCCCACATCACTTCGGATTAAATTCGGAATTTCAGTGAGATTTCTCTGAGGTGAATGCCCACACTGCAAATTAAGCAAGCCAGAGATTTGTGCTTAATTGAGTTTTCTCAGAACACGCCAGTGGCGTTGCTGGAGAAAGTGGTTTTTACCTGAAAAAAATCTCCTTAAATATCCACCAGGACCCCCCTGTTGGAAGGGATTTGAGGAAAAATCCACCTCTGCATTTTCCAGCTCTTTCTGAGGTGTGGCAGAAACAGAGGCAAAGCAGGAACAGCAGAAATTCTGGATCTGATAAGAAAAGGAAAGAACCTGAGCTACAGACACCATTTCTAAAGGCTTTAAATGAGAGAAAAAGAAAGTGAAATTCTTTTCCTGGGCCCCTGGCTCATCCAGGATCCATCCCCTCACTGCCTGCATCTCATTATGACTCTCTCTTTATGAAAAATGCCAGAGCATTCTGCATTTTTTGGATAATGCTTGTTGGGAAAGGACGTTTTCTTCATTAGTAATTTTTTATTAATAGGCCCACAGCCTTTCATGAGTCAGAATTCATTCCCCGGCGCAGGAAAGGGCAATGCCATTTTTTAAGACCTGATTTCATAAAAGAAAAATTTGACTGACATAAATGCATTTCTTTCCCCCTGGCTTGCTGGGCTGAGCTGTTCTGTAGAACATCAACAGTCCTGTAGGTCTCCAAGTAATTAAAAATACTGCAGGGAGGAGGCTGCTGTTCTCACGTGTACTGAGGAGGCTCAGCAGAGCTTTTCCAGCCAAGGTTAATCCTTGAGGAACAGAAAACATCCCCAGGAAGAGGTCTGGCTTGGACAGAAGTGGCCTTGGTTTGTTTTCCTGATGCTCTGAGAAGATTTTGGAGGAGGCGAAGCAGATAAAAGGTCGAGGATTGAATTTTTAGATTTTGGGTTTGCTGATGTGAATCCAGAGTGAATCATGGTTTGGGTTGGAAGGGACCTTAAGGACCATCCCATGCCACCCCTGCCCTGGGCAGGGACACCTCCCACCATCCCAGGGTGCTCAGAATTCCATCAGCCTGGCCTTGGGCATTGCCAGCGTTCCAGGGGCAGCCACAGCTTCTCCTGGCACCTGTGCCAGGGCCTGCCCACCCTCCCAGGGAACAATTCCATCCCAATATCTCACCCACATTTCCCCTCTTTCACTTTGAACCCATTTCCCTTTCCCATTTCCTGATCCAGAGTCCCTCTCCAGCTTCCCTGGAGGTGCTGTGAGGTCTCCACGCACCTTGTCTTCTCCAGCCTGATCCTTTCCAACTCCCCAGCTATTTTCCAACTTTTTCCAGTATTTCCAACTCCCAGCCAATCTCCAGCCCCCTTCTCAACCTCACGGCCTCCTCTGGACCTGCCCCAACACCACCACGTCCTCCCTGTGCTGGGGACCTCCCATTCCAGGTGCCAATTTGTGCACAAACACCTCTTCCAGGTGATTTTTGGGAGCCAAAACCCATCCCAGCCTTATTTCGCCGCTCCCAGAGGGTGTCTCCAGCGTGAGTTCATTTGTGCAGGAGCATCCCCTGGGATTTTTGCTGCGGTGCCCTGCTCAGGACTGTCCCAGCTCTCGGTCCCTGCCTGGGCTGTGACTCAGAGCACACACCCACGGGTGGCATCTGCAGGGCCTTTCATCTCCAGAACTCGGCAGAGCTTTTCAAAGCTTCGCAAATTAAACCTGACAACACCTTTGCAAAATAGGTCTGGGCTGGTAACCCCACGTAGCAATTAGGGAAACTGAGGCATGGGCTGGGGAGCTGGCAAATTTTTCAGCGAAATGAAAGTTTTTTCCTCCCCTGAAATTGCTGTGCAGCCTTTTTGCTTCCTCTTATTTTTTCATCTTTTGCATGCTCTTATTTTTCACCTTTTGCTTCCTCTCATTTTTCATGACAGTGACCTCTCTAAGTCCTCTCTCTTTTTTATGAATACCTCCCGATGCTGCTGTTGTTGTTTTGAACATCATTTTTTTCCCACCATACCAAACAGTTTGGGTGTTTTATCTTTTGCACCAAACCATTTTATCGCTGCACGTGGTTCGTTACTGGAAAACCAGTCTCCCCAGGATGAAAAAGTGAAAGAAACTGGGCCCACTTCAAACTCAATAGAACAGAAACAGTTAAGCCAACCCCAGGGCACTCCTTTAGACAGGCTCCAGAGCAGGTTTTCAAACAGCAGCGGGTGATGAAGTCATGGGGAGTCAGGCAGAATGAGCTCAGCCAGCCCATGATTCACTGGCCCAGGTTCTCACAATACCTCCGAGCCCAGCAGGAGCAGGGAACCCGCCTGGTAATTGCCTGCTCTGTACTCTGCCCACCAATCCTTGCACATCCTGCATATTTCCAGCCCTTCCTCATTTCTTCCACCTTTCCGTGAAATAAATCCCCGGCCCAGAAAATGTGACGCCGAGGCACAGCCGGGGTGGCTCTGCTGCTCCGGGAGGGCTCGGGGATGGATCCAGCGGGCGTGTGGGGAGCGTTGGGCAATGCCAGGGCAGCAGAGAGGCTCCAGGGTGACAGCAGAGCTGGCAAAACGAGTTCAGGGCTTCGTGCTGCTCCGCAGGGAGCACGTTCAGGCTGCAGCACAGCTGGGGGGCTCTCCTGGTGGAGAGGGAAGCTCTGCACACACTCTGGGCTGTGGTTCCATGGTTTGGGTTGGAAGGGACCTTAAAAACCAATGAATTGCACTCCCAGCCATGGGCAAGGACTCCTTCCAACATCCCAGCCTGGCCTTGGACACTCCGGGTTGCTTCTCTGAGCAACCTGTGCCTCACCACCCTCAGAGTAAAGAATTTCTCCCAAACATCTCTTCTAACCCTTCTCTCTTCAGTTTAAAACCATTACCCCTTGTCCCGGTTTCTCTCCCATATAAAAAGTTCCTCTCCCCACTTTTTATAAACCTCCTTCATACTGGAAAGGCCCAGTGAGGTCTCCCTGGAGCTTTCTCCTCTCCATGCAGAATTTAGATGAGATAGACTCAATTTAGATGATATAGACTCAATTTAGATTATATAAACTCAACTTAGATGAGGTAGACTCAACTCAGATGAGATAGACTCAATTTACAGGGCATAAGGTGAAGCTCAGATGTTTGTGACAATGTGATCATCGTCTGTGTGTCTCAGATTTGGGGGTGAAGGGAAGGAAAGCTGAACCAGGAGGATTCAGTTATTTGGGGGATGAATTTGGTTCAGTTCTGGTCTGGATTTGGCTTCATACATCAAGATTTGGACTTTAGGGTGTTGTGAACATCCAAGGAGCTCCTCCAGGGTACCACTGATGCCTAAAGCAGCCTTACATGAAACTGAGGACTAGACAAAGTTAGGAGAATAAAAAGCAGATTAATTTATTAAAAGCCTTTAGGTGCATTTGGGGCCAACAGAGCCTACTCGAGAAGCTACACCCAAAATGGACAGCGAGTCACGAGTTCTTCACATTTTATAAGTTCTGGCCATTAACATATTGGGCCTCAATTCTCCAATCACACCTTCAGGTGCTGATGTCAACCACCCCAAGCTTGCTCCCCCAGTTCACTGTTGGTTCCATATTTTGGGGCTCTGAGGCAGCAAAGTGTCCTTGGATTTTCCACTCTGAGGAATTGTTTTGGCCAAAGGTGCTGTGACCAGAGGTTTTTAGCCTTTTAGATGAAGCCCAGAACTACACACCAAAGCACAGATACACAAAGAACAGAAGCTAAAAATTCCTAAGGCATCAGCACCCAGGGCAGCCAACCTTCCCAGGGCTCAGAGCAGCCCTGCAGGCTACGAGCAGGGCACGGGGAACCCGAATGCTTGGAAGAATTGCAGGCAGGACACGAATCCCCATTGTGAAAGAGCGATTTTGGGCAGGCTGAGCTGCAGGAGGAGGGCGAGGCACCGCAGCACGGCCGGGGTGTGACAGCAGCGAGGATTTGTGCAGCCTGGGGGACAACCCCTGCCCAGGGCTTGTGCTGAGGGGCAGAACGACAGCTTAGCACGAAATGAGGGAGTGAAAGGACAATGTCAGATGGGGATTGATCCAGAGGGAACTGGGGATCCCACAGTGCTCATTTTTATGGGGAATTTTGGATCCCACAGCCCCCAGTCCAAGGAGACTCGCAGATCCTGTGAGTCCCACAGCCCTCATTCCCAGAAAAACCCTCCCGGGGCAGAGTGGGACATTTCCCATCGGTGTCCCTATCCCACCGGAGCCACGGGAATGGGCATGATCCCAGAATCCTTCCCTGGGATCCATCCCAAACCCCACCGGAGCCACGGAACCGGGAACAGGAACGATCCCGGAATCCTTCCCTGGGATTCACCCCAAATTCGTCCCAGGCAGAAATTCCATGATCCACTCTGAGAAATCAGTCCATGGAATTGTTCCTGGGATCCACCCCAAATCCATCTCGGGGAGAATTCCCAGGATCTACCCCAAATCCTTCCCAGGAGAATTTCTGGGGTCCACCAGGAGAAATCAGTCTGGCAAATTGTTCATGGGATCCACCTGCAGAAATCCTTCCCTGGGGAGAAATTCTGGGATCCGCTCCAAGAAATCAGTCCGGGGAATTGTTCGTGGGATCCACCCCAAATCCATCTCGGGGAGAATTCCCAGGATCCACCCCAAATCCTTCCCAGGGAGAAATCCCAGGATCCGTGCTGAGAAATCAGTCCGAGGAATTGTTCCTGGGATCCACTGGGATAAATCCTTCCCCAGGAGAACTCTGGGGATCCACCCCAAATCCTTCCTGGGAGAAATCCCGGGTGAATTTGGTCATTACAAAATACAGGCTGGGGCTTAGGGGAGCACCGCAGGGGCAGAGAGAGGCCTGGATTTGAGGCAGCAGAACGCAGGATTGTGCAGCCATCAACACATTGCATAACTGTGCAGAGCATCCTGCATGCCTTCCACGTGCTCGCAGGGCTTGTTGCACCACGTCCATCTTGTTTATAATTAATTAATTAAGTGTTTCAAGGCTTCTGCTGGTTGCCTGCAGAGGCCAGGAAGGATCCCCCCCACACTTTGATGATTAATTTGGTTTCTGTGTCGCTGGGTTTGAGTTTTTGTTTTCTTTTCCACCTCCTTTTCACTGGAGATTGGCCCGGTGGAGAGAGGGAGGTTGGGTGGAGCTGGCTGCAGCTCTCAGGTGTCTGCTCAGCATTGCAGCAGCAGCTCCAAATTTGGGAGCAGGAAGGGATATTCCCTAGCTGGACTGGCAAGGGGCGCTGGGGACTTTGTGCCATCTGCTTTGGCTTCTTGGGTCAGCAGCAGTTTGGAGCCTCAGCGACTCTGGAGCTGTGATTTCGGGGATGGTTTCCCACTCACACCCGGGAGATTGAGATTCTGCTCACTCCAGCCTGTTTGTCATCTGTTAAAGAGCTCTGGGGTCTTTGGGAACAAGAGAGACAGATTATTTATGTGAAATTAATAGCTGATATCATTTTATGCTTTCGAGGGGCTGTGGAAGTGTTATAAAGCATTCTGCTATCTTTATTGTTTATTTTTTCTTGATTTCTCCTGCAGCTGGCAGGACTGACTGCACTGATACCTGGATGGCTGCAGGAGGTTGTGCTGCCCTAAAAAGATTTGGTCCTGAGGTGTAGCTGCTGCCAAGGGTCTGTGGGTCTGTGGCATCCTTTGAGAATGCTCTTATTAATCTGAAATTATAACTTCCAGCATAATTTGCTGTTGCCCCAGCAGCAGGAATCCCTTTGGTAGTTTAGTTCTCCCTGGATTTGCATCCCAGCAAAAAATCCCTTGCATCCAACGCAGCAGAGCAGGGGAATGCCATCTCCATCTTGTGCCTCAGGAAACTGCAGCCTGCCAAGGCTGGGAAACATCGGCTTCCCAAAAATCCAGCGGCTGCAAATCCCCAAACAGAGGCCTTTTTGTCCCTGTTCCGCTGCTTAAAAACTCGATTTTCCCCCCAGAACTCTGTTTCCCAGTCTGTGAGATGCAGTTCCAGTGTGCCAGTGTGTGGGAAAGGCTCCCAGGGCACATCTGGAGCAGGGCAGAGGGACAGCTTTGCTCCCCTGAAGAGTTGTGCTGGTTCAGCTCGTCCCCCCGGGGTCCTGGGCTGCGAGGGAGGTGCTGTGGGATGGAACCCAGGCTGGGAAAGGGCTGGGGGCTCCACTTTGTGACGGGAGGGGCTTGACAAGCACAGACATCCCTGAGCTGCGTGACAGAAAAAGCTCGGGGTGACGAGAGAGTGTCAGAAGGAACATCGTCACTTGTTCCTCCTGAGTCCCTTCCCAAAAGTCCTTCCCTGTCTCCCCTCTCCCAGCAGCTCTGCCATTCCTCAGTTTCCCTCCCAGTGCAGTCTCTGCTGTAGTTGCACTGTTTTAGGAATCTTTCTTTTCTTTCTCATGGAGAATAGAGATAAATTGCATTCCTGTACTCTTCTAATCTCAGTGGTTTTGGTACTGGATATTGTAGACTTGTAACCTATCGTTTTAAGGGGTGGAAAACTGCCGACCAATAGTTGCTAGATTATTAATGCTTATATGAAGAAACTTTTGTAAATAAAGTTCTCTCAATCGCCATCTTAAGTCCTGCCTGCCTGACCTCCCTGCGAGCTTCTGCGAATCTCCACGAATATCAGAAAATCAGAGCAACATCTCTGCCTCCCCGAGATCCCAGTGCAGCTCCTGGCGGGGTCAGGGAGGGATGGGATTTGTGTCTCACAGAGCCTGGAGACAACATGGGGAAACAGCAGCAGGAGGAGCAGAGCCAGGCCTGGCAGGGGAAGGAGGAAAAGGACAGACAGATGTTAATGGAGGCTCCTGTGAAATGCTCTGAAATCCTCTGCGTTTGGCAATCTCAAGCCAAGCATCCCTGCAGGCCATGGTCCAGCAGGGCACAACAAGAACTGTGCACGGAGCACTCCCTGCCCCGGCCTGCCCTGGGGACAGAAACTGTGGCTCTGTCCCTCCCGAGCCACCCAGGGACAGCAGGCACAGAGGGAGGGACAGCAGGACAGCGGAGGATGAGGAGGGGCAGTGCTTCCTCCCCTCCCTGTGCTGCTGAGGAGCCAGGGCTGTTGACAAGGCCACGGATTTTGGGATCAGCTCTCACCCTCAGCAGTGTCTTCATTCTTTAGAGCACATTTGTGTCCCCCAAATGTTCCTTCACCTCTTGCAAAAGCCTCGAGTTGGATCTGAGCCCTGAGGAGGCTCAGAGGGGTGGGAGGCATCGCCCACCTGGAGCAGCAGGGCTGAGCAACCCCATGGGTGTGGGAGAAGCCCAGCAGAGAAAATCCTGCTCCCTGTGGCTCCTGCCTGAGCAGAAACTCCAGCAGAGTGTCTGGCCCTGGTTTGTCACCCAGGAGCCAGCTCAGCACCTGGGGAGCTCCGGCTGCCCTGCAGGGAGGCTTTGGGTGGGCTCCAGGGCATTGTTGGGTTCCTGGAAATCAGGAAAAGGGGGGAAATCCTGAGGAATGAGGCCACCAAGCACAGCAAAGCGGTGTGAGCTCAGCCCTGGCGTGTGGCTGTGCAGAAGAATTCTCGCTCTGAAAAGCCCCTGGGAAGTGAAATGGGAAAACGTGTTGGAACAAGGACACTTATTCACCCCGTGACTGAGCAAGACAAATATCCAGCCCGTGCGGGTGCTGTGCCTGCACGTGTGACTCTTGATTTACTCCCCTCTCCCCAACCACTGGAAATACAGACTGAAAAAAGAGGGCAGCGAGAGAAATACGAGATAGGGGCGAAGGGGGAGAGAGCAGGAGGAGGGAAAACACTGGGTAGTGAAAAAAGAATCAGAGCAACTCTGGGAGATAAATAAAAATATAAATACAAAATCTAGATAAGAGCATGAACTCGGGGCCTGGAGCTGCCTTAGTCACGGCAATAAATTCAGGATAACGTGACAGAAGCCGAGGCAGGTGGAGGGTCAGGACCAGACCTCGGGGAGGGTTTTGCATCCTCCACTCTTACTCAGCAGCAGCTTTGTCTGGGCTTGCAGTCCTGGGTCAGCATTATCCCTCTGCAGCCCAATCCCATCCCCGGCTTCGGGGTGGTGGCACTGCCTGGGAAAGCATTCTGTGTGTGTGTCATGCCTTCATCCTTTTTCCAGGGAAAACCAGCAGGGTCAGCAGGCTGCAGGCTGGGCCAGCCTGGCTGCTTGTCCCCAGGCAGCGCAGAGGGGTGTTCTGGTGGCCGGAATTCCCATGGAAATGGGATCAGGCAGTCCTCAACACAGCTCCTCTTCCCTTTTCTGGCTCCTGCCAGGGCTGCTCTGTGTCGGAGGCTTGGGAAGGGATCCAGTGGGAGCATGTGGACACCAGCCCTGGCTTGCAGAACAGGAGGGAGGTTTGGCATCCGAGGGGAGCGGTGTCTGACGGAAAATGTCTGATGTTTGCCTTGGAACGAGCCGGGGACAGGCTGAGCTCTGACGTCAGTGGCGCTGAGCTCATGGGCTTCCTTCAGCACCTGTTTGTGCTGCTCCCAAACCCACCGGGGACTGCACCCCTCCTCCTGCCCCTGCCCCTCCAGGTGCCCCATCCTTGCTGTCCTGCACCCCACACTGCCCTCACAGCCTCCTCGCCCCTCCTGTCCCCACACTGAGGCCTCTTCGCCTCACTCCTGCCTGCTCTGGTGGCACAGAAAGCTCTTCCCAGCCAGCAAAACAAAGCTCTGGGTGTTCTCCAGCTCCAGGAATGCCCCAGCAGTCAGGACCTGACTCGAAGTCAGGGCAGATCGGGAGGTTCTTCGTGGCACAGCAGTGACCACCCACTGATCCCTGTGTGTCTGCCCCTACCTGTCCATCCATCCCTGCCTGTCCATCCCTGTTCATCGCATCCTGTCCACCCCTGTCCATCCCATCCTGTCCATCCCTGTCCATCCCTGTCCATCCCTGTCCATCCCTGTCCATCCCTGTCTATCCCTGCCTGTCCATCCCTACCTGTCCATCCATCCCTGCCTGTCTATCCCATCCTGTCCATCCCTGTCCGTCCCTGTCCGTCCCTGTCCATCCCTGTCCATCCCTACCTGTCCATCCCTATCCATCCCTGCCAGTCCATCCCCTCCCCATCCCCTCCAGGGCAGGATTCACTGTGGGGCAGCTCTCTCTGGGCCTGGTGGCAGCTCTGTCACTGCAGCAGTTCCATGTGGGGAGCCAAGTGCAGAGAGCAGGCTGGGCACTGCCAGGAGCACCAAGGGGCACAGCCCAAGGCCTGGCATTGCCCACACTGGTGGCCACCAAGGCTGGAGAACTCCTGTGCAGCTCCCGGGAGCTTTGGGAAATGCCCAGAGGGCCCAGAGCTCCTGCATTCCTGCCTCCCCACTGCTCCCTCCCGGCACAGCCTGCTCCTCCAGCAGGATTTGGTCTCCTCGTAGGTGGTACGGTTGGGAAAGAGGGGAAAATCATGGGGGAGATTCCCAGGCAGCTCCACAGGAATGGCAGGGAGCGGGGAAGGAATGAAGGGAACACCTAGAGCTCGGGCAAGGCAGAGCCTGACTCTGCTCGGATCCAGCCTGCTCTCCTGGCTGGCCTTTATTCCATTAGCTGCACTCCAGCTGGAGGCTCCATCGAGTACCAGCGCAGCCTCGTGTGGCATCCCGGGGCTGGCTGGCACCCAGGGAGGGGAGCCAAGAGCTGCAGGAAGGTTGGGAGAGGAAACAGCTCCCTCCTGGAGCAGGGAGTGGCGTTGGAATGGAGATGGAGAGGAGCTGGAATGGAATGGAGGTGGAGAGGGGAGATGAGGATGGAGAGATGGAGAGGATGGAGAGGGGAGAGGACGGAGAGGGGAGATGACGATGGAGAGGGGAGATGGAGAAATGAGGTGGAGTGTGGAAAAGGACATGGAGAGAGGAGATGAGGATGGAGAGATGGAGAAATGGAGAGATGGAGAGGGGAGAGGATGGAGAGCTGACCCTCGCAGAGGAGGTGCTGTGGGGCAGGACACCCCACACAGGCTGCCAGCCACTGCACCCCATTCCCAGGCTCTCCCCATGCCCTCGGGGCTCCCTGGGGGCAGTGGCCATGGCATGGGGACACAGTGGCACCGAGGAATGTTGGGCATTGCTGGAAGGGTCTCAGTCTCTCACCTGAGGCTTTAGCGCTCAGATTTTCCTGCACTCAGTGCTCACATCCTGCTGGCTTAGGAGCACACAGGAGGTGCCAATTCCTCCACATTCCCACCCCATGGAGCACCCCAGGGATCTCCCACACATCCTGCTGGTGCCAGGGCTCGGCTGGGAGGGTGCCACAGGTGCTGAGCCCCTCCACTTTCCTCCAGGTACGGAACAAGGACATTTATTATCCCAGCCATGTGGATTTCCTGGGATCTGAGGATGGAGGGGAGAGATGGAGAAATGAGGTGGGGAGTGGAAAAGGACATGGAGAGAGGAGATGAGGATGGAGAGATGGAGAGGATGGAGAGGGGAGAGGATGGAGAGGGCATATGGAGAAATGACGTGGAGAGTGGAAAAGGACATGGAGAGAGGAGATGAGGATGGAGAGGGGAGATGAAGATGGAGAGAGGGAGAAGATGGAGAGCTGAGCCAGCAGAGGAGGTGCTGTGGGGCAGGACACCCCGCACGGGCTGCCAGCCACTAGGTGTCCTCCGTGGCTCACACACGGGTGTCAGGAGCCCCAAAAATCTGGGCACGTTGGCAAATCCCTCCAGGACACGATGTGCCAGTGCCCCTCCACCCTGGGATGGGAGCGAGTGCCTGGAGCCGGGCAGGGGCAGGGGCTGTGATCCCAATCCCATGGTTTTGGCGGTGCCTGGAGCTGGAGGGATGGGTCCATCCCTGGTGTACTGAACTGGGTACAGCCCTCCGGGCACTGCCATGCTTTGGCAAAGGGTAAATCCCCAGGGATGGCAATGCAGCCAGGCCTGGGCAGCCTGGACCAGGTTCTCCATGAGCTGCTGCCCTGCTCCTGCCCATCCTGCAGGTCCTGGCAGGGTTGGAGCTCTCAGCATCCATTCCAGCAGCACCAGGGCTCCCTGGGGCTTTGATAATCCCTGGGGCTTTGGTAATCCCTGGGGCTTTGATAATGCCTTTCCTCCCCGCCGGAATGCCCCAGATGCTGGGAAGGGATCCGTTGGGTTTACAGCAGGGAAAGCACCCTGGATTCCACCCCGGTGGTGAAATCCTGGAAATCCCAGCCCTCCCAGGTCTGTTTTTCTGCCCTGGAAAGACCTTCTCCCTAAACGGCCTGAAAGAAGAGGTAAACACTGTTGCTCTATTTTTCTGATATTCGTGGAGGTTTGCAGGAGCTCACAGGGAAGTCTAGCAGACAGCACTCAAGATGGCGATTGAGAGGACTTTATTTACAAAAGTTTCTTTATATAAGCATTAATAATCTAGCAACTACTGGTCAAGAGTTTTCCACCCCCTAAAATGATAGGTTAAAATCCTACAACATCCAGTACCAAAACAAGGAGACTAAAAGAGCACAGGAATGCAACTCATCTCCACTCTCCATGAGAAAGAAAAAGAAAGATTTCTGAAACAGTGCAACTACAAAACACCGTGAGTCAAGCGGTGTTCCCTGTGTGGGGTATTTCCCACATACCCTGCAGATCACAGCTCCCCATCCCTACATTCCCTCCCGGCTGCAATCCCTGGATCCTGCGCTATCTTATCAGCACACTCGTGGCGATCCCCTCAGAAGCACCGTGTCAACATCCCACAGCAAAGCGCTCTCCGCGACAATTCCCTCGCCAAACAAAGCCACCTCCCCGCTCGAGTGGCGGCTGAGAGGGAGGATTTCTGTACCTGCTGCTGTTTGAACAAGGCAGGAGCAAACAGAGCTCCCTTCCTGGGAGCTCCCCGTGCACCTGCTCGGCTGAATTTCCTCCCAGGAAGGTGTCTGTGGGAGCTGCTCATTAAAATCCTGGCAGCTCACCACGGCTGCTTTGTGCAGCTCCCAGCCTGGAATTTGGCTGAGGGAGGGAGATAAGGCTGGCAGGAGCTGCCAGGGGAGGGGTTTTTTACACGCCAGGCTGTCAGGCAGTCGGGTTTACATCTCATTCGGAGGATGGCACCTCCGGTGGCACAGCAGCTCTCATGGAGAGCAGCAGGGCAGTGTGGGGAAGGGATTGCTTGTGCTGGGATCTCGAAATTGTGCAGCTGCTGCTGGAAGCCTCCCTTGGAAGGTGTCCTCTCAAAGGTTTTGAACTCTGCCGGGTTTTTCTTCAGGAAAAATGGCAATCGCTCCTCTGAGCTCCAGAGTCCAATTTTCATTCCTGTGGATTTCTCTCCACCACGGAGGATTTGCCTGTTTGAAACCAAAGATCTTGTTCGCAGCCTTTCTTTGCCTTTCCGTTTCATTTTCATTGGATCGGCAGTTAATTTCCGATTCCGAGGTTGCCTCCTTGGCACCAGAGAGAGAGCAGAGGGCATCACAGAACACTCAGTGCCTTCAGCCCTGCTTCCTTCTCCTTCCATTCCTTCCCCGTGGGGTTCGGAGCACTCCCTGGGCTGCTCCACTTCACTCCAGGTAATGCTGGAGCCAGCCCGGGGTCTGTCAGGGATTTCGAGGGCTTCCTGTGCTCTTCTCCAGCGATTTAGCTCAGCCTGAGGAAGCCCTTGCAGCCCTCCCTGGTGTTTTCTCCTCTTCGGAGTGACCCAGCCCGGCTGGAGCAGAGCCCTTGGCTGCCTTCCTCAGCTATTCAGAGCCAGCAAGAGGGAGGATGGGGAGAAGGGGGAAGAACAGAAACTCAATTAGTCTCCCGGCTGGTGGCAGCGATTCCAGGAGCCTGTCCAAGTCCTCCTCCATCCCTCACCTCCCGCCTGAGCTCTCTCCACCAGCTCTGTGCTGATTCCCCCTGTGGGCTGTGCTGTCTGCTCCGAGCCCACCCCGCTCCCCTTCCCTGAGCTCCTATTTCACAGAGATCCATTTCCCCACGTAAATAACACCACATATGGCCCCAAACTGTGTGACAGGAGCCAGAGCTGAGCACACAGCATCCCTGAGCAGCCTGGCCTGCTGCCCACTTGAGCAGGCTGGGCTGAGGCTCAGGGAGAAGCAGCAGGAGCAGAACAGGAACATTTTCCAGGGAGGAACTCAAATATAAAGTGGGAGAAAATCCCCTTGGGTGTTGTGCATGGATCACTTTGGTTTCTCGCAGGGATGTGATGATTCCAAGAGATTCTGGAGATAATTTCCGATGCTGGAGATAATTTCCGATGCTGGAGATAATTTCTGTTGCTTTGGTTTCTTGCAGGGATGTGATGATGCTGAGAGATTCTGGAGATAATTTCCAATGCTGGAGATAATTTCTGATTGTTTGGTTTCTTGCAGGGATGTGATGATGCCAAGAGATTCTGGAGATAATTTCTGTTGCTTTGGTTTCTTGCAGGGATGTGATGATGCCGAGAGATTCTGGAGATAATTTCTGATGCTGGAGATAATTTCTGATCCTGGAGATAATTTCCAATGCTGGAGATAATTTCTGATTGTTTGGTTTCTTGCAGGGATGTGATGATGCTGAGAGATTCTGGAGATAATTTCCGATGCTGGAGATAATTTCTGATCCTGGAGATCATTTCCAATGCTGAAGATAATTTCTGATGCTGGAGGTAATTTCTGTGTCATTTCACAAGCCCTGCCACACATTGAAACAAGGTTCTGGTGCTCTGCCCTGTGCCCACACCAGCTCTTTGCACTCACCCAGCAGCTGCTGAATGGTGACTGAGAGGAAAACTGAGGCACAATCTTGGGGTTTAACTCTGTTTTTTTGAAGCTGGAGATATTAGAATTGAAAGAAAAGGTAAAGCCGTGTCCATTCTGGGTGAATCCTGGTTTCAGCAGGCCCTGGTTCGGGGGAATGCATTTCCTCACCCCTTGCAGCCTGTGCTGCTCTCAGAGGATGTGACACAGCTCTGATGAAGTGCAGGAGCACTCTGAGACCAGATCTGAAATAATTACAATTTCCCAAAGGGATGTATACTAAAAGGGGCAATACAGAGCTTTCGAGTGAGAATCTTCCAATTCTGGGCATGCTGTAAAAAAATCTATAAGGGTTAAATCAGTGGGGAAAGAAAGCTGGGCTGGTCCTGGTACTGTCAGGGGGGATCTGTGCATTCCCTGGGACGTGGAAAGAGAATCCTGTGAAATTATTCACCTGACACAGCCTGAGAAAATGTGTTTTCAGGAACTGAGTCTCTTATTTAGCCTGGAAATCAGTAACATTAATAACAGCAGGGAATATATTCTGGCATGGGATAGAGATGAATTTCCTCACCAGTGTTCTGTGAGGAAAGGCATTGCCCTGTCCTGGGTTTTGATAAGCTAAGAAGGCAACCTTGGATTCAGAGATTAACTGCAGATTAAATTAAAATGAAATGGAAAGGCAAAGAAAGGCTGCAAACAAGATCCTTGATTTCAAACACACAAATCCTCCTTGGTGGAGAGAAATCCACAGGAATGAAAATTGGACTCTGGAGCTCAGAGGAGCGATTGCAATTTTTCCTAAAGAAAAAAAAACCCGGCAGAGTTCAAAACGTGTGAGAGGACACCTTCCAAGGGAGGCTTCCAGCTCCAGCTGGATGAACAACCACCTCAAAGGGATGCTGAGAGTCATCAGAATGCCTGCGAGGGATGGGGAAAGAGGCCAGATCAGCAGCAGGGCAGAAGTTGGTGTGAGGAGGGATCAGCTGTCCAAAGCCAGGCTGAGTAACCTCGACAGAGGCGTTAAAACAACCAGCCCTGAGTTCTTGGGGTGCAGAACAAAAAGGGCAACGAGGAGGGGAGAATGGGATGTTCTGCAATCAGGAAGGGCTAGGGATGAGTGTCAGGATTGCCTCAGAAGGGTTTAATCATCAGTGGGAAAGAGGTTGAATGTGGGGCAAGTGGAGGCAGAGGTCCCCGAGGGAATTTGCCAAGTTCCTGGTAGGGAAAAAACTCAGAGCTTGCTCTGGTGAGGAGGATTTAGGGGGAAAAAAAAATCCCTCTGGTTCTGAAGGGTGGGGAAGCCATGGATCCTCCATCAGGGTTTTTAACACCTCAACATCATCACGGGATCAGAGCACCTAACTCAGGGTCCGTAAATAAAATAGGGATGGAAATGGGAGAAATTATTTGTAGATGAATACAGAAATGCTGCCTCCCTCCCCAGCAGGATGTCACAGAATTTTGGAATGGTCTGGGTTGGAAGGGACCTTAAAAACCATCTCATTCCAGCTCCTGCCGTGGGCAGGGACACCTTGGGGGCTCCAGCCTGGCCTTGGACACTTCCAGGGGCCCAGGGGCAGCCACAACTCCTGTGTGCCATGGCCTCACCTCCCTCACAGAGCAAATTTTGCAGGGGAGAAGCTCTAAGATTACAGATCAATGGAAACCAAAATTAACTGTGGCCGCCTAGGTTGTTTTTCCTACTGGTTGTTTTTCTTTTCTAGAAGAATTTAACTTGTAGATAGAGCCTTGGTGGGGGGGAAACCGTCTCCATTTCGAGGAAGGCAGCTGTGATATGATTTATCCTGAAATTACTCCAGCAGATCCCAGCCCTGGTTCCGTGCCCTCCTCCCACGTGGCCACGGGGGAGCTGTGACCCCAAATCTGAGATTATGGGGCCAGAGAGGTTCCAGGATCCTGCTGTGATTCCCAAACCCAGCACAGCCAGGTCTGCTCTGCTCCCTGCACACACAGCGAGAAACCCGAGCCTGTCCTTCCCCTTTTCCTTACTTTCTGTGCTCTTGCTCGGGCACGTCGCTGACGAGGCCAAAAGTCAGGGCTGCTGCAGGAGAGAGCCCCTAAGTGACACAGCTGGCAAGGGAATGACCCCGGAGAGGTGGCAGGAACAGGGCGAAGAGGGGAGAAAAAAGTTAAGGAGAGAGAGAAAAAAAACATTTTTGCTGCGATTTGTGCGAAATCTCCGCATTGTCCGTTAGTTAAACTCCTGGCTCTGGAGCAGCTGCAGCCCCGAGCTCCAGGCTGGAAGCTGGGGAGGAGGAAAGCCAAGGGAGGGTGGGAGAGGGCCAGGGCTGGCTCGGGCAGCAGCAGGGGAAGCTGCAGCAGGGCTGGGCTGGGCTGTCAGCGCTTTCTGCTGCTCCCACCGCGGCTCCCAGGGAGGCTCTGCACATGGGAAAGGGCTGATGGAAAGGGAAATTGCTGCTCGCAGCTTCCCGGAGGCACCTGAGTGTCCAGGACTGCCCAGGGCTCCCTCAGGGGCAATCTTTGCCTGCCAGAACTTTCCCCAGCACTGCTGCTGCAGATAAAAGCTCCTCAGAGCAGCTCCACTCCAGCCCCGGCTGTCCTCCTGGTGCTGCAGGAGCAGATGGGAACATCTCCTAGCTCAGTTGGAAGAGCCTGTCCTGATTTTGGGGTTTTCCTCTTTCTTTTTTGTTGTTTTTTCAAACCCCAGTTCACATCTCCGGCACTGAGCTGCACTGCTCAGAGCTCCCCAAATCCTGCAGGAGCAGATGGGAACATCTCCTAGCTCAGTTGGAAGAGCCCGTCCTGACTTTGGGGTTTTCTTTCTTTTTATTCGTTTTTTTAAACCCCAGTTCACGTCTCCGGCGCTGAGCTGCGCTGCTCAGAGCTCCCCAAATCCTGCTCGGAGCAGGTCTGCTCCTGCTCGGGCTCAGTTCAAAGCGCTCCTGCGGGGCAGGGGAGGGGGTTGGCAGCTGCTGCCTCCACCAGCCCTTCCAGAGCTGTGTTCTGACCTTGCAGCTCTCCCCTACCCACCCCAGCCGTGGGCTCTGCCTCCCCTCCGTGGGTTTTGTGGGGACAGCACCCCTGCCCTCTCTCCAGGTGCTCCGTGTGAGCCTTTCCACCCTCCGGCAGCGTCCGACCAACCCTGATGCCTGAAACAGAGGCCAAAACTAAATTAGGAGTATAAAATGCAGATAAATTTATTCGAGGCCTTCAAGGTACATTCGGGCAAGCAAAAGTCCACCCCCAGGGACTGCACCCAAAATGGACCCTGGGTCAGGAGCCCTTCACCTTTTACAAGTTCTGTCCCATTAGCACATTGGCCCTTAATTCTCCAATGCACCCTCAGGTGATGATGTTCACCACCCCAGGCCTGCTCCCCCAGCTCACAGTTGTTTACATATTTTTGGGCCCTAAGGCAATGAATATGTCCTTGAATCTGTGCTCAGAGAGCCTTGTTTGGCCAAAGGTGCAGGAACAGAGGATTTCAGCACTTTGTAGAAGCACAGAACTACAGCGAGTTACAGATATGTGAAGAGTAAAAAAGTAGAAATACTTGAAGGCATCACCACCCATCCCCGGAGGGGCTGGGGATGTCCCCCTGAGCTCCGAGAGGCAAAGCAGTCCCCAAAGAGCACAGCAGAACCCAAACTTTTGCAGCAGCCAAGGCGCCTGCCCTGCCAGGATTAATCATTACACCAAATTAACACTTCCACCAGTGCCGTGCCAAGGGAGGGCTGTCCTGCCCTTCTCTGTCCTGCCACGGTGCCTTGGGGCAGGAGGCGGGCTGGGAATGATCCCTGGCAGCCTGTGCTGCTGCCGGGGGAGGCTTTGCTCCAAGGAACAGCTCCGGCTCTGTCTGGAGCTCGTGTTGGGAGCAGGGCCCCTCTTTGTGAGCCCACCTCCTTCCCCCTTTTACAGAGCTGGCCCCTTCCAGCTGACAGCAGGGCTTTCCTGCCAGCCTTGTTAGCTTTAGCTGAACAATTTCCTTTGAACTCGGCTTGAATTAACATCTCCATGGCGATGGGACCGGGGCTTTGTCTCTTTGGAGCTGCCCTTCAGCCCCAGCACGAGGTTCCAGCAGGAGGTGGGCAGGGATGGGCAGGGCACCCTGGGCAGCAGCTCCAGCCCGGGCTGGAGGGACACGGGGAGAGGTGGGGGTGGTTCTGCTGCCTGGAGCTTCCGAGGGGATGGAAGATCCCTCCTCGGCTTGGAGGAGCTTTCTGCACAAAGCGCCAGCCCGGGGATGTGCAGTGGTGGGGGGGAAAGCAGAGCAGATTTCCCTCGGCCATAAACAATCCCGAACGGCTTCCCTGGGATGGCTTTCTGCAGTGTGCTCTGCTGGGTCCAAACTCAGTGTTTGCCCTTCTTTCCCCTCATCTCCCCCCCAGACATCCCCATTTCCTGATCTGCTCCTTCATCCCCGCTTCAGATCCGCTCCTTCATTCACATTTCCAGCTCTGCTCCTTCATCCTCATTTCCACATCTGTGTCTTCATCCCCATTTCCAGATCTGCTCCTTCATCCCCATGGCTTGGGAATGTTGGGATTGGGAATAATGTGCTGCTCCCATCCCATCCCATCCCATCC